>JAYESA010000012.1:101409274-101816774 GCA_036927795.1 Iris macrosiphon | reverse complement strand
TACCTTTCTGTGTAAGTATTGTTTTCCTCTGAGTGTTGGTCATACACCGCACGTATGACTAACCAGGCCATTATTCCTGTGCAAATTTTCAAGTTGATCATATGTTAAAGATAGTGCTCACTCACTTAGTCATTAATATTCTTGTTCATTGACATATTATTCATTATTGTATTTATTTTCAATATTTCCTTATTGTGTATCTCTTGTATCTATTATGCATCTTGTATATTCACATCTATTTACTGTTACATAGTTTTTATCATTGATTAGAACTGCTATTAGAGATGTACTCTGCTCCTTTCCTAACTGGATATATTTTTCTCAGATAATACTGAGGAGTGGTACCCTACACATTATGGACCTCAGGATGTTGTGGGTTTAGAGTCAGAGACCCTGGATCAGGAGGGATTTATCCTAACTAAGACAGATGACCCGGGATTAGTAGTTTCTTAGTATTCATTTGTACTAGATTTGTCTTCAGCTTATTTGTTAGTATTCTTTCAGACTCATTGATGTTGTTATTTTAGACTCATGAGTTATGACTATTCATTTCTTTATCATATTCATGCTCGATTATATCTTAGATCTGTGATTGAGTATATTATTATTGTTGGTGGTTCATTATATTGCTAGATTGATTACCCAGACAACGTTCTACCACCGATTCTTCGACGTAGGCTTGGCGTTGTTTCGACTTGCATCCCTACATCGGGTGCGGATCATGACAAAAGTTAAAAAAAAAGAATCAATATGGCAGAAGATAGAATATATTGAAAGAAGGACAGTTAAAGTTCAATTACCAAATATCAAGGGAGAATAATTAAAATAAACAATATAGTTTTTCCTAGATGTGATTGAGTATTCTCAGCCTATATCCTATATCATATATCTTAAAACAGGCTCATAATAGAACCCAAATCAGAGTACCACTACGAATCACACTAATTGTGACCTCGAAGACCTGCACGGGCCACCACTAAAAATATGTCATGATCCGCACCCAACGTAGGGGCACGAGTACGTGGGTACGTCTAGCCTACGCCACAGCATCGACGATAGAACGCTGTCTAGGTAAACTAAGCTATCTAATAATAATTATCATCAAGGTATGTAATACCACCAATAAAATATGAATACTTAAGCACAGAACTATAAGATAAAATAATATCACGAATATGATATAAAGAACTGAAGGGTCAAAATATAACTCACAAGACATAATATAATATCTAATGAGCCCCAAATATAATAAAGTACTAACTGTCAAAGTTGGAGGCAAATCTAGTATAATATAAGCCTATCTACTAAGCTACAGGTAAAGTGTCGTCTGTATCAACCGGGATGAGTTTCTCCTGAGCCACAGTCTCTAGCTCTAAGTCAACTACGTCCTGAGGCCGGTAGTAAGTGGGATATCAATCTATAGTGTCATCTGAAAAAATATATCCAATCAGGATTGGAGCAAAGTATACCTCTAGTAGCAGTTCAAATAAATGATAAAGACTATATAATAGTAAATAGATAGAATAAAAAAGATGCAATATATAATAACAAAAGGTATACAAGATAGGAATACTGTAATTAAATATAAAAAAATAAGCATCATGAATAAGAGAAAAATACTACTACTTTGTGAGTGAGTACTAGGTTCGACATATAATCGGCTTGGAAACTTGCACAAGGATTAGGGTCTGGTTAATTATATAAGTGTGTATGATCAACTATCACAAGTAATAATGCATACACAAGGAGGGTTTGATCACATATCTATACTAACACTCCCCGCCCCCGACGGGTATAGTGGATCCAACCATGGTACGCTATGACATGGGATTCACTGGGTAGGTAGCTAGTCTCCCGATGAATCAATGTATGTATATGTACAAGAAGAACAAGGAACAAGGCTTGTACAAGATAAACCATAATACCAAGGAATAACATCTCATGACGAGATCTGGATATACCAATTCATGTAACCATTGTGTCAAGAAATCAAGGATATCTACACTAAATACAAAAAACACACAGGATATCATAAATATAAAACTATCAGAGAATTACTCGCCTGAAATCTGGTGAACAGTATCAAAGAAGTCTGGAATGGTGCCTCAAAACCTAAATAGGGAATATTATATCAATACAAGGTTCCGAAATGAATACAAGTTAAACTAGTCTAATTCTAGGTCATTAAGCCATTTCTAGGTCAAAACAGTCAAACTAGTTATTTCTAGGTTGTATGAGTCCACATCTAGGATATTGGGTCCATGCACTACGTATCTAGGCTATACTAGCTATATTAGGATACTAGGATACCAATACTATATAGTATCGTAAGATACGTAAAATACTATATATGAAAATACTATATAATACACAAGTATAATATATACTAGTATCCCTAGCTAAACTAATACTAAGTGGATAACTTGGCTTTAAGACAACATGGTATCACGCTACCTACACTCATCTTGATACACAATACCCAATACCTTGAGTTAACTCCAATAACTAGCAATTACCTTGATAACATAAGGTAATACTAATCTAGCTATCTTATATCCATACATACCCAAATATAACACTAACATATGTATCTAATAATACATATCATCAATCATGCATATAGCCAATATCTATAACCTAAAGTATACTAACACACATAAAATATATCAATACACAACTCGACATACCTTAACAACACACACACACACACACACACACACACACACACACACACACATATATATATATAGCTTAAGTATCCAACAACATAGCATAACTAACCTTCTAACTTATGATTCAAACCAAAACAACTTACATAACATACTAACAACTGACACCTTCACCATATACTAACCATCATCAACCCCTTCTTGTGTACTGTTGTGCTTGGGTTTGGCATCACATTGTTACTGCTGCTGCTGCTATATGCAGCATGTCAAAACTGTTGCTGATGTTGTGCACTTCTAAATGCACAACCCAACTCTATCTTTCCTACATTACAGTCTAGCTTCCCCCTTAACTCTGAGTTATTGCTGCTGCATTACTTGTTGTTTGGCACAGCAGAACCTGACCACAATACCCATGTTATACACAGCTTCTCTCTCAACCACCTCAACTGTGCACATAAACAGTGTATAAAATGCCAAGCAACCCTCCCCTTTAACTGTGCAATACACTATGACAGTGCACACACACAGTCAAGACAGTGAGCACACAAAATTAGTCCAAAACTCATACCAAATCAGCCTACACATGCTTATACCCATCCAAAGCACTCCTAATACTTTATATACTTAGATAAAACAATCTAAACCTATATATATATATATTAACACATACCATATACAAACTAAAGTATATATATACAATATCAAATAGAGTAGGATATAATATAATAAATACGTGGAGTGCATCGCACCCGTATCACACTCAATCTATGATACGCTTGCGATACAACTCCAATACACCACCAAATGCATCACAAATCATAATCATAATTATAAGCAATATAAAGTGCTAGCTACTCAACTACGTGTCCATGTCAAAATATGGCATTGTGTATCACCCATGTCGAAGAAAAAACCCCTAAATCAACCATATCACCAAATTGCCATGATATAATCTACATATATCCAATTATGGATACGACACTAGTCTCACACAATCAAACACATATCAATTTGGTCTAATTGACCTGTTGACCAACACATGGTGCACCAATCTCGGATTTCCCCCAAATTAGGCATAAAATATATTATAACATTCATAATAGGGGTCCCTAGTAGTCAATTCTTCTTCCTATAGGTAGCCCTACTCTATAGGTAGATTTCTAATGATTAAACTACAGATTTAGAGTCTAATTAGAAGGAAAAAACTAAATTTTACCTATTGGAAGATGGATTCCCAATATAAGTCTCCAATTGGATGCAAAGAGCCCCCAACTTATGCACTCTTCACCTCCATGTAGATCCTTGCCTCCTTCTTATTCCAATAGCCACCAATGGTGAGTAGAGAAGGAATTGGAAGAGAATTTGGGTAGGGATTAGTATAGGAAAAAGAGAATTTGGGAAGGGAAATTTTTATATCTAAATTTGGAATGAATAAAAGAGAGGTGAGGGAAACTCCTCTCCCTTAACTAGTGATCGGCCCCTCCATGGCCTGTAAGAAATGTACAATATATATTTTACCCCCCTATGGGTTTTTCATGAAGAAAAAGATTAAGGAAGGAAGGTTCTATTCCTAATGGTTTGACTAATTAAATTATTAACTTAGTGAATTGGGCTTGTGGTTGGGCTCAAGTCTAACTAAAATAAATGTTGGTCCATGAATCAATTCTAATCTAGTTAGGTCCACTAACATAAGTCCAAAAATATAATGTAACATCTAACAATAAATAAATAATATAATAAATAAATATTTAATATGCACAATAATTAATAATTATGAAATGACTAAAATACCCTCAATCAGAAAAGTGGTAGTGACAATTTTCCCCTATCATCAGTTACGGGGATCTATATTCCTAAGAGTCGGACGTCCTTCACCTTCTTCTCAGTGCCAATGTCACTACCACATTTTCTAGGAAAGGATATTTTGGTCATTTAATATTTAATTAAATATTGTACATGCTGAAGATTTATTTATTATATTATTTAATTATAATTAGATGTTAGTTATTATTTTGGGCTTGTGTTAGTGGACCTAACTAGTTTAGATTAGATCCATGGACCAACATTTAATTTTAGTTAGAATTGAGCCCAATAAGAAGCCTAATAATTAGGAGGGTGACTAATTAAGTTAAACCAATTAAACTAGAAACTTTCTTCCTTAATTATTTCTTTATGAGAAGCCCCAAAGGATATTTTTGACTTTATATAGTAGCTTAGGGAAGGGAGAATGTGGTCGGCCTAGTAATGGAGGGAGGAAAAATTTTCTCTTATTATTTTTTATTTCAAATCTAGATCTAAAATTTTCTCTTCTAAATTTTTCTTTCCTATATCAAATTCTACCTAAATTTTTCCCAATTCCTTCCCAAATTATCATTAGAGGCTATTAAAGCAAGGATCTACAAGGAGAAAGTAAGGATCTACAAGGAGGAGCAATGATCTATAAGTTGGAGGCTCTTTTCACTTAATTTGGAGGTTTTATTGGGAATCCATCTCCCAATAGGTATATTCCATTATTTACCTCTAATTAGACTCTAAATCTATATTTTAATCATTAGAAATCATCCTATATACTAAGACTACCCATAGAAATTGGAATTAGGTTCATAGGAGGCATATGAAAAAAGTTATATGTTATTTTATGTCAATTTTGGAGAAATTTCAATATTGACCCATCTTGTGTTTGTTGATGGGTCAATTAGACCAAATTGATATGTGTTTGATTGTCTGTGACTAATGTCATGTCCATAATTGGATACGTATAGGCCGTATCCTGATAATTTGAATATACGGGTTGATTTGGGGCATTTTTTCTACATGGGGGTTTGAGCATGTCATATTTTGACATGAACACGTAGATGAGTAGCTAAATCTTTGTATTATTCATAATTATAATTTTAGACTTGCTTGTGTCATTTGGAATATATTTGGATGTGTGGTGGAGCCGTATCGCAAGCGTATCATAGATCTAGTATGATATGGGTGCGACGCACTTCACGTGCTTGTTTCTTTACAATTTAATTCAATTGTCTTGATTATAGATATTATAGATATTGTAATTATAATTATTATATGAGATATCTGTGTATATATATTTATATGTATGATCTATAATTTTGTTGATGTGTTGGTGATCATGGGAGAATAGGAGTTTATGTACTTCTCTAATATGGTTATATATATATATATATATATATATATATATATATATATATATGTGTGTGTGTGTGTGTGTGTGTGTGTGTGTGTGTGTGTGTGTATGTATGTATATTATGTGTGTGAGCTTGAGGGAGAAAGAAACCCTGGAAAATAGTGAATAAAATAATAGAAAATAGCAAGAAAAGTAATGGAAAGCAGTGAGTGAAAAGCAGTGAGAAGTTGAAAGAAGCGGCTAAAAAGCAGCAGAAAATAGAAGCCAAGAAGCAGCAGCAGAAAGCAGAAGCAGCAGCAAAAGCAGAAGCAACCGCAGAAGCAGAAAGTAGTAGTAAGCAGCAACGGCAGCAGCAATAAGGAGCAGCTTATCGAAAAGCTGATAAGTTAGTAAGTTATATATATATATATATATATATATATATATATATATATATATATATATATATATATATATATATATATATATATATAAGTTAATTAGTTTATATTAATAAGCTAGCAGTTTATGTATATATTGTAAATAATTAGTATATGGTATATATGAGACATATTTATGCATAAGCACTAGCTAATATTAGTTAGTATTATTTCTAGAATACCATGAGATACACCAAGGTAATGAGAGTGAGATATCTTGGGTACGGTTATTGAATATCCGAATGGGTATGTTAGTATATAGTTTAGTATAAGTATTTCTATAAGTTTAAATACATATTATTGTATAGTGAGGAGTATGGGTAGTAGTTATAAGTTAGATGTTGAATTACCTTGTGATACCAATGTAACGTCAAGGTATTGGATTTTACTCAAGGTATTTGGTTTGAGCATCAAGATGAGTGTGTAGGTGGCGTGATATCACTTTTAGTTCAAAGCCAAGGTATCCACTTAGTATTAGTTTAGTTAAAAGTATTATATATTTTGTCTTGTATATATATTATAATATTTTTCATATCTAATAAATTGTGTATCTTATGATACGGTATCTTATTGGTTTCCTAGTATCCTAGTATATCTAATATGGCCTAGTTACATAGTGCATGGACCCAATATCCTAGAGATAAACTCATACAACCTAGAAATAGCTAGTTTGACTAGTTTGACCTAGAGTTAACCTAGTTTGACTGTTTTGACTTAGAAATGGCTTTATGACTTAGAAGTCGACTAGTTTAACTTATTTTTATTCTAAAACCTTGTATTGATATAATATTTCATATTTTGGTCTTCAAGGCATCGTACCGGACATCTTTGATACCCTTTATCGGATTCCAGGCGAGTACATTCTCTGATAGTTTCTTATTTATGATATCATCTATGTCTCTTGTATCTAGTGTAGATATCCTTGATTTCTTAATACGATGGTTACACGGATTGGTATATCCGGATCTCGTCATGAGATATTATTCCTTGGTATTTATGGTGTATCTTGTGCAAGCCTTGTTTTCTTTAACTTCTTGTACAAATATAAATACAGACATTGGTTTATGAGAAGAGTAGCCCCCTTCTTGTAGAATCCCATGTCATAACGTACCATGGTTGGATCCATTATGCCAGTCGAAGGCGGAGAGTATTTAGTATAGATATGTGATCATACCCTCCTTGTGCATGTCTTGTTCCTTGTGAGTATTGATCATATACGGCATGTATGATTAACTAGGCCATTATCCTTGTGCAAGTTCCCAAGCCGATCATATGTTAAAGCTGGTACTCACTCACTTAGTTATTAATATTTCTTGTTTATTCTATGTTGCTTATTTTTTGTATTTATTTCTAGTATTCCTATATTACATATCTCTTATATCTGTATATTTTATCTTGTATATTCATATATATTTACTGTTATATAGTTTATATCATTTATTAGAACTGCTGTTAGAGATGTACTTTGCTCCTTTCCTGACTGGATATATTTTTCCCAGATGACACTGAGGAGTGGTACCCCACTCACTACAGGCCTCAGGACGTAATTGGCTTAGAGCCAGAGACTTTGGCTCAGGAGGGTCTCATCCCGATTGAGACAGATGACCCAGGACTTGTAGCTCAATAGTTAGATTATATTTGTACTGGATTTGTCTGTAGCTCTGTATTAGTATTTCTTTGACTCAATAGATATTATTTTGGTTTTGTGAGTTGTATTATGATTATTTTATTCTTTTATTATATTGTGTGTTGTTCTATCCTATAGATCTATGATTGATTATCCATCTTACATTGGTGGCATATTTATATCTTGATTGTTAGATAGATTACCCAAACAGCTTTCTACCGCCGATGTTGCGGCGTAGGTTGGGCATCGTTCACTACTTGCATCCCTACACCGGGTGTAGGTCGTGAGAGCCAACAACATTTATGATGAACATCGTCCAGTCTTTAAACTGAGTATCGTCCATCCAGAGTCTGACTTCTGCAAGTACATTCCTCCGGCATGTGTCCATCAGCGTGGACTCAAGATTATCGAGGGGTAATTTCAGCACAACTTGCTTGTATCATTCAATGTATTTTTTTAAGGCTTCTTTTTTTGTATAATGTCCATCAGAGAGGACATCGTCATGTCATTTCCCATATCATAAAATCGAGCGAGGAAAAGGCTTTTGAGGTCGTCAAACAATGAGATACAATTGTCTTAAAAATTATGAAACCAATTGAAGGCTATACCAAACAATGCGTCAGCAAAGAGCTTGGTGAGGAGAGCATCATTATGGGGTAGATGCCCCATTGCAGTCTCGAAGTAGCTCATGTATTGACGAAGCGATATCTTTTCATCAAATGGAGTCATGTTAAAGGGTTTATACTTGGGCGGGTATGGCACGTCTCTCCACTCGAGGAAATATGGCAGTCGTATCCCGAGCTCGCACAGGGAGTCCCGATTACTCATCGAGTCCAGGCGAGCTCTAAGTTTTTATACCTTCCTTATTGCTTCCCGGGCTTCATCTATTATAGAAGGAGCAGATGATCCGAACAAGGTATGATTGCCGCCAGCGGGTGGAGCGATTACGTTTGAGTCCTCGTTGGTCCAGGGATCCAGGTTTGCCTGACTTAAAGCCCTTGGTGTAACGCCCCGCTCCGCGCCGGCGTTATGTATCAAGGTGAGTGGGCAGAACTTCGTTCTCTGATTCTTGCACGCCTTAATAATAACCTGTGTTTTTGCTTGCAATGTTTTCTTAAGAGAATGATAGAACCTGCCTTGCATGTTAATGAACGAACTCACCTAGCTTGTCTTTGAAACAATGCCTGCTTAACGAGAATCCTGAATCGCCTGCTTAGAGTGCATGAATATGTTCACTATCGTCTATGCTTCGAGAGAACCATATTGTGCCTGAACGTGTTCAAGTGATAAGTCGGATTGCCCCACAACAATGAGTGTATTCTGATGGTTCGTCTCGTCTGCATAATAGAGTTTATTTGATAGTGTTCCATGCATTCACACGCGGTCGGACAATGGCTATTGGTGGAGAGCTGAACTGCATGTGTCACGGCTGCTACCATGATAGTACAAAGCAACCATGAGTCACAGCTGCCTCTAGCATCAGATAAAGAGTCATTGGTATGCTGTTCCACCAGCTGCCGATCCTGAGATACTCGGGGACCGCCCTGCATATAGCTAAGTCATTGTGTTGGCTTGGATAGTGACTGCCCCTAAGAATGTGCATCGTGTGTCTAGCTATGCATCAGACCCTCGAGTCGCACGAGACACGCTGCGCATACCCTGAAACATGAACGGTTTGCTTGCTTGTATATTCAATTATGAAACTCTGTTTCCAAACATGTTTCTAAACAAGTAAATCGACTCTGCTAGAACTGCATGAAACGAACCTAGGTAAAAACTAGAAAGATCACTAGTAATATAATATTTTATAACATGATTACTTAGTGCCTGTTTGAGTGAATGCTTGTTTCTGTTCAGTTGATTTATCTCACCAGTACTTGTATAAAGTGCTGACCCACCAACAGTTTACTTGTTCGCAGGTACTGGATCGTCCGAGGAAGCGATAGGCGTGCCACAGTCCCGAAGACCCGAAATCCTGGTTTCGATTGTTGCCCCGAGAATGCTATCGTATAAGGGGGCATAATGTATGGAACGAACGTGTGCCTTTGCTAAAGAAAACCCAAGTTGTCTCGATTGTCCCGAATACTCAGTTGGCTAATGCATTGCATTGCAACAAGTCCCTTTCCGCTGCTAACTCGATTGATGCGATGATAGCCAACTATCAACTTAAACGATTGGTCTTGCACGGGCGCAACCCCAGGCCCGTGCGGCATCACGTCCCCCGAAAGCTCGAACGGGCCATCCGCTTGGCTCCCTTCCTCCCTCGCACCCGCGGGACGGGCGCGGTGATTCGCGTCCGGCGCACCGAGGCACGGTGATACGTGCCCGGTTCGTTAATTCTCGGCCGCACGGGGCAGGGCAGGGCGGAGCGACAGGCCCGGGCGGGACCGGGGCGTGACAGAATGGTATCAAAGCGGAATCGATTCTCTGGCCCAAACCGTTGCTATGACTCTGAGATATTATCGATATGGTTTTGCAAAGAGCGTTCCATACAATAAGTCCATAGATATTCTCAAAGTGCAAAATGTTTCCTGAACTTGAATTGCTTGATTGTTTCGATTGAGTACGGCGAGGGACGGCACTATCGCTACTCGGGATATCGAGAAGTTTATCCTTGAAGTTTCGAGGACGAAACTTTTTATTGGTTGGTAAGTATGTAATGCCCCGCTCTGCGCTGGCATTATGTATCAAGGTGAGTGGACAGAACTTCGTTCTCTGATTCTTGCACGCCTTAATAATAACCTGTATTTTTGCTTGCAATATTTTCTTAAGAGAATGATAGAACCTGCCTTGCATGTTAATGAACGAACTCACCTAGCTTGTCTTTGAAACAATGCCTGCTTAACGAGAATCCTGAATCGCCTGCTTAGAGTGCATGAATATGTTCACTATCGTCTATGCTTCGAGAGAACCATACTGTGCCTGAACATGTTCAAGTGATAAGTCGGATTGCCCCACAACAATGAGTGTATTCTGATGGTTCGTCTCGTCTGCATAATAGAGTTTATTTGATAGTGTTCCATGCATTCGCACGCGGTCGGACAATGGCTATTGGTGGAGAGCTGAACTGCATGTGTCACGGCTGCTACCATGATAGTGCAAAGCAACCATGAGTCACAGCTGCCTCTAGCATCAGATAAAGAGTCATTGGTATGCTGTTCCACCAGCTGCCGATCCTGAGATACTCGGGGACTGCCCTGCATATAGCTAAGTCATTGTGTTGGCTTAGATAGTGACTGCCCCTAAGAATGTGCATCGTGTGTCTAGCTATGCATCAGACCCTCGAGTCGCACGAGACACGCTGCGCACACCCTGAAACATGAACGGTTTGCTTGCTTGCATATTCAATTATGAAACTCTGTTTCCAAACATGTTTCTAAACAAGTAAATCGACTCTGCTAGAACTGCATGAAATGAACCTAGGTAAAAACTAGAAAGATCACTAGTAATGTAATGTTTTATAACATGATTACTTAGTGCCTGTTTGAGTGAATGCTTGTTTCTGTTCAGTTGATTTATCTCACCAGTACTTGTATAAAGTGCTGACCCACCAACAGTTTACTTGTTCGCAGGTACTGGATCGTCCGAGGAAGCAATAGGCGTGCCACAGTCCCGAAGACCCGGAATCCTGGTTTCGATTGTTGCCCCGAGAATGCTATTGTATAAGGGGGCATAATGTATGGAACGAACGTGTGCCTTTGCTAAAGGAAACCCAAGTTGCCTCGATTGTCCCGAACACTCAGTTGGCTAATGCATTGCATTGCAACAAGTCCCTTTCCGCTGCTAACTCGATTGATGCGATGATAGCCAACTATCAACTTAAACGATTGGCCTTGCACGGGCGCAACCCCAGGCCCGTGCGGCATCACGTCCCCCGAAAGCTCGAACGGGTCATCCGCTTGGCTCCCTTCCTCCCTCGCACCCGCGGGACGGGCGCGGTGATTCGCGTCCGGCGCGTCGAGGTACGGTGATACGTGCCCGGTTCGTTAATTCCCGGCCGCACGGGGCAGGGCGGAGCGGCAGGCCCGGGCGGGACCGGGGCGTGACACTTGGTGGCTGTGAGGCTATATTTGCCTTGATCTCCAGCATTGTCTGGGTCAAGGCCTGTCACTTCCCGTTCCCAATATACGTATTTGGGATGTATTATTTTTTGCTTGTGTATTTTTTAGGTTGTATGGAGACTAGATCCATTCTTTGGTTTAGTGTGATTCATTGTTTATTTTGTGCGTTGGTTCAAGTTATGAGAGAACCTATGGTCTAAACCTCAAACTTCACGCTCTTTCCTTATTCTCTTATTTCTCCTCCTTCTTTCATTTTAGGCAAGTACACCTTGCATGATATGGAAAAACCCTTAGATTTTAATCCTTACTCTTTTGTTGCATTTTATTAGTCTAACATATGTATATTATGATTCTAAACACTGTTAATGTTTGGAGTTTTTGGTTTTGATTAGTGGATGTGAGTAGATCTATATTTTGAGTTTAGAGTTTTCATGGGTTTTATAAGTTATTCTTGGTTTTTCTAGGTGATAGAACATTCTATTTCAGGCATTTTGGGTTTTGGTTCACTTAATTTGGAGTTGAAATAAAGTTTTTATGAAGGGAACAAATTTTCAGGTTCTTGGAGCTTTTTCATTGCCGAACTTGTTGTTCTGGGATGATAGAGTACAATGCGGCCTAGCAACATGCGCCCCTCTAACATGCGCCCATCTTGTTGGACGCATGTTTTATTTGCTAAAGTCGGACACATAGTTCCTTGAACGCATGAGAATTCACTAGGTCCAAACTCCATCCACCTATGCAGCAAGGAGACTATGCGGCCAGGAGCTATGCGTCTCATCTTTTTGGTGCATGCCTCTGCACAATTTTTGTGACTTTACACAACTTTTAATGATTTTGTCCTATCTTCCTGACATTTTTTTGCTTGTCACATCAAGTCACATTAGTCACTTCTCTGACTTGTATTTGTTGCCTATTATTTAGCACTTGCACCGATGAGTAGACTTTATATGTCTATGCGCCCCATATTATATGCGCCCCTGATTCTTATATACCCTGATCGACTATATGGTATTGATCTTCATGTGTGCATGCAGACCCTACACATTTTTATTGAATTGATTTGGTTTGAATGTTCCATTGGACTTTTGATTCATATGTGTAATCTTGATGACTGTGAGAGTATTAGACCCACTGTGCGCCTGACCCGTCTATACGCCCAACCCGACCATGTGTATAGTTTGACCATGCACCAAGTAACTACACCACCTATGTGCATGACTTAACTTATGTGTTACAATGTGATTGAACTCATATAATGTACTATAATTGTTGACTTGACTCGACCACTTGTATCCGTGTTGATACACTTACTACGTGTTATGTGTTCCTGCATGCTAAGTGTTCCTACATGATTATAGTATATGTTAACACTGAGGGGTACCTACATACTATGCGATATGTGATATTATATGATTCCTCCAAGCATGGACAAAATGGTTTAGTTAATTTTTAAGCGTGACTAGGACTTGTTTGATTGTTGCATCACGTTGGGGCAAATCTAAATTGGACTGCGAAGTAACAAAGTAGTGTCACTACCATATCTTAAAATAAGGATATTTTTGTCTTTTTATTTATTATAAGTATTGTGTATATTTTATTTTTAAATAATTGCATGGTATTTGTATATATACATATTATATAATGTTCATTAATGCATGGGTTAGTGGACTAGACCAAGAAACCCACTAGATGAATCCCTGACCAAAATACAGGATTATGGATTTAATTAGTATTTTTCAAGATTAATTATTGGGGATTATATTTTACTACTGTGATTTTATTTAATTGGTGCACCCTACCGTTGCTTCAATATTTGGAGTGCTACACTAGCTTTTGCCTTCCAAAAAAATTTACACCCTTATCCTAGACGTGCCAGTCTTCCATTCTGATATTTGTGTAACTCATAAATACCCTCTTTTGTGCTTCTACAAACGTTTATTTTTAAATCCAAATAAATTTAACTTTGCATCTATGTCCGATCCACTCAAAATTGGAGACACAATCTCGACCCGTTTTGTGCAACCCAAATTATGATAATATTCTATTTTGAGTCTTCTATGTCCATGACACTTGTGTCCCACTCAATTTTAATCTTATGCACTTCCAATTAATTAAAGAGCATCATTTAGACTAATTTTAATTAAATTGGTATAAGAACCCAACCTAACCCAAAACTAGACCCAACACCAACCCAAACCCCCACTCGCACTCTCAAGGTTCATACTAAATACTACATACCCTTTTTAACCTACTATATCACACCAAACATGGTATTTTTTCTCATTCAATCCCAAACCCCATTATTTGTGCAAATTTTTAATTGTTAGGGACTTTTATGCAAAAGTACAATGAGATATCCACCTCCCATTGGATCCAAGCCATGAAGAAACACTCCCTTCCTCTTTTGACCGGTCATACATGAATTTTCCTTTTTCCTTTTGGAGTGTACAAAACTCTAACCTTTCCCCCTAGCCATCCTAAGCCCTCCATTCAAAACACACACTATCCTAGCCATCCATTTTTCTTTATGTAGAAACCATCCATATCCCAAGGAGCATATGGCCGGCCCTAATCCCTAGTTGATTATCACCCTCTTTTCTCTCTCATACATAAACCCATCTTGCCATTATTTTTCACAGCCACCATCATTCTTTAAAAACCCGAACCCTAACTTCACCCTCTCCTTCCTAACTCACTTCTACTGTTCACCGTCGCAACAATCGACCCTGCTGTTCACCACCGGAGACCGACGACCGACAGCTATCCCCGACTTCCTCTTTCCTTCATCATCAACCTCCACCGTCTCGACCGACTCCTCCGCCTGAGCACAGCCACAGCCGGCCGCCCCACGATTCTTTATCGATCCCCATCACATTCTTCTCTTCCTTGACCTATTTATCGCCGGAGCAGCCTCCCTTCCCGACCGACGACCCCGACAGCAACCGCCTCTACATCCCCGACTTTTCATCTCCTCCGTCGGATCGTTACCTCCACCACCAGTCATCACTATTACCACCATCTTGACCAACCATCCCGTCGGAGAACCATCACCATCTCCGATCAACCACCCGCCACACATCAGCCCCGGCCATCCCCACGACTGCCCGACCGACAGCAGCATCTCCACCACCATCAACAACCACCGGCAATACCTTAGCTACCCTTATCACTACCACCTTCGACCCGACAGCACCACCAGTCACCCCCACAACTTTACAGCAGCACCTTCACCCGACTCCGGTCAGATCTCCAGCAGTCGACCGCCCCGGCCAGCAACCAAAGTATCCTCATCTCCGCCGGATCACGATCCCCCGATAGCCGCGGACAAGTGTCACCCCCTCCTCGGCTACGTGCGCACCAAGGTTCGAACTTGCCTCTTTCTTTTACGTTGTGTGTTGCATGACACTGTGTTGGTGAACCCTAATAACTAGTGTGTATGTGTGTTCATGTGTGGATAGTATTTAGGTTAATATATTTTTATACTTTATGGGAATTTGTTTATTAGTGTTAGTTGTGGGTATCACATATTTTTATATGTTTGCATGACCCTAAGTGCTAGCGAACTGTCTGCCTTGTGTACCCTAACCTACTGGCTAGGCCCTGTGTTAGTGTTACACGAGAATTAGAGATTTAGACATGTGTTAGTGTTAGTTATTTGTCTTATTGTGTACGGTATTCGAGGACATGATACTTGTGTATTTTAGACGTGCACACTGGACCCTGCTAGTTGACCAGTTACCATCCCTACTTGTGTTAGTTTCTATGTTCAGTGTAATTGTGTTTACATGCGTACTAGTGTAATGACTGTTGTTATTATATTATTATATTATGTATATAGGACCGTTGGATCATTCAGGTGAGACTTCGGGATCAGGATATTGGTATTGCCAGTTCAGGATCACAGGCAAGTACATTCTCTGACAGTTTTTGTTATGTTGATCATCTATATTATTCTAGTTGTATAGCGTACTTGATTATGATACTATGGATACACGAGTTAGCATCATCGATACCTGTCACGAGGAGTCATGATTGGAATCCATCGGCTAGCTGGGGACGGAGAAATATTAGCAGATTATGTGATCATACCCCACTTTACATGCATCATAGCTCGCCCAACACATCATGTTGGGTGTAGCCTGACCATTTACATGCCTCATTGCCTATTATATATGATTAGCCTGACTATTGATCGTATTATAGCTAACCAGATAGTTAGCCTGACCTCACATGTATCATAGCCAATCATATATAATAAGCCTGATTTTGTCCTAAGCTGATCACATAATAGACTGATATTTCAAACACTTAGCTAGATATTCTATTGCTATATTCTAGTTCACTTGTTCTAGCATTCTCTTATATTTCTATTCATTTCTAGTTTATACTATTGTTGATTTTATATTCTCCAGTATTCCTCATTTCTAGTATTTTTTTATCTTGTATTTCTTTACACTGTATTATAGTTTTTGTCAATATAAATAAAATTGATGTTAGTGCTTGTACTTTTTTCCAATCCTACATGGATAACATTTTTTTAGAGGACCTTGAGGACTTCTGTCCTACACACTATGGGCCAGGTGTAGAGGGAGATTACATACTAGAGATCGTAGAGGAATCCCTATACGTAGAGGAGATACTACCTACAGCTATTTAGTCAGTCATATCTTTGCATCTTTTGTTCTAAATTTGAGACTTGGACTATACTTATGTTGAGACTTTTGATGAGACCATTTATGTGGGTCAGCTAGACTCTAGACTTGTGCTGTATTTTGTTATTATGCTTGACTTATGTTAGTACTCCTTATCTTTTTATCTTATCGTGCCATTTTGTTCCTATAGTTATTGTGATTGAGTATATATTGTAAATTATTGATCAATGTATTATTCATTGTCCTCCCTATGGAGTTGAGATCATTGACAGATTGTGAGTTATGTTTAGTAGTATTGAGACCTAGACAGCATTCTACCATCGCTGTTGCGGCATAGGCTGGATATACCCATGGCTCATGCCCAAATTCTGGGTGTGGGTCGTGACAAGTAGATTCGTATCTAGAGTGTCCGTACTACGGTGCGACATATAAGGGAAAAATCATATGACCATGCTATGAGATTTCAGTAACAGTAGGGTTAACTAGTCAACTAAAATATGTGGAGCATTGGGAGGGATGGAATCCCGAGATCGTGCATAACTGGCCACCCCCAAACAATTATCTGGGGTGTGCAGGCTGGCCCCCATATATATTATTTAAATTCCTATTAGTGGATGTCAATATTCAACTATTATATTGTACTATGTGTTCTATGCGATCTTAGCACGGTGGCCTTATGAGGGACTGGTGCATAAGTGCTACGTGTTATACGACGATTCATGGCTCAGCTAGTCTTGCTAGCACATGGTTCGATATGAGGATTCCTATTATACGCATATATCTCTGGGATAACCCAGACTATATTTAGTAAGCCATACAAGTGATTGGCCGATTATGTAACTGAGCTTGATTGCATATTGTATCTTCCGTTAAATAGTTTAGGGACATGGTCTATCATGGTGCGATGGTCTAACCCTTGTCCTTGTTTAGTTGTAGGATTAGATTGTTGTATCATGGTAGGCTATGGGCCAAAACTATGTGACAAAACTATATATATATATATATATATATATATATATATATATATATATATATATATATATATATATATATATATATATATATATATATTTATTTATTTATTTATTTATTTATTTATTTATTTTCTTACTGTTTTTATTCGTCCATTCGTGCTTCCTTTTTGGTACTTGCTATTTGGGGTCTAACCCTACTGGTTTTGCATAGCCAGGTTTAGAGCCAGCACCCGAGGATCCAACTTACTTTCCCCTAAATAATGGTATGCACCAGACGGATGGCTGCTGAGGGACACGAGTGGGTTTCTTAATCACTGCTCGTTATTGTATATTTTTCTCTTTTGGGCGTTTAGCCACCAACACTTGTTAGCTGTAAATCTGGACATTTAGTTTCCTTATATGATTATAATTAATTAGACTGCAGCTGATCATGATCATATACTTTTGCTACTCCACCAGCTTCTCATTTTGTACAGCTAATTTTTGGAATATTTTGGCAGGGTGTTTGGGACCCCTTACTTCTTTTTTATATATATATTCTATTTTTACTATCCCCATTTGACTGATTGAGGCATTAGATATTCTATGTGACCCTAAGTGACTTGCTTGTAGAATGCCCCCCTTGTCTAGCTATAGCAGTGACCGTCGTACGATATTCTATACCTTGTGTTAGGTAGCCGGCCATGTCCGTCTCTGTTTTTCAGTACTGGGGCATGACAAGGTTTTAGTGGTGGCCCATGCAGGTCTGTATTTTAAGAATTATGGGTGTTATGGTTATAGGAGTCTCAATCAAATGCGTCTTCTTTGATATTTTGCTTCGACGCATCGGACATGTATTTCAGACTTGTGGGGTGTTATGGTCATCTTTTGTGTTGAACCAAGATTTGATGCGTTGGACTGTGTCATGACCTTCTCGTCAAGGGAGATGGACATTCCTAGCATAGTCGCCACATTGTTTGCCATTACAAGTATTGAAAGAAATTGGTTGAAAAATAAACAAAAGAAGTACAAAGAAATCCTAGGCAAAAGATCTAAGTACAATATTTAGATTCTGGGGAATATGACGATGAAGATCGAGTACTACAGTGACTCATTTACTCTTTTGATGGTCCGACGAGGGAATGAGAATGCTCTCTTCTGTTTTCTCTTCCTTGAGCTTGTGTGCACGTATGTTGCTCGCTCTCTTGTGCTAGTATTAGCTAGTTAGTGGCCAATATAGACTAACTAACTAGTATTGAACCTAGAAATAGCTAGTTGACCTAGTTAGACTAGTGTGACATAGAAGTAACATAGAAAATTATGTTTTGACTCGTCTTAGCATTTTATCACTTTATTACACCAAATTGGCATGCCATTTATATATATAGGTCAGTGAGACACCGGTTCGAACACCGATTTACCTCATTGCTCAAGACCACATGCGACTATATTCTCTGATAGTTTCCTTATTTGACAGTCTCTATGTTTCATATACTTAGTATTGAGATATTTGATTCTTGACACGATGGTCACACGGATTGGTATACGTGGATCCTTATCATGAGATGTTATTATCGTGATAACTCAGTGATCACCATGTCGTGCTTCATGATTACTCAGTGATTACCGTGATTTCTTCATGATTATATAGACCATGATCATAGTGCATGATATTATAAACCTTATAGTATAATATATGTATTATAATATATTATTATTTGGATCCGTGTACTATTCGGGGGTTGGAGAAATATTAGTGGATATTGTTAGCCCAATGTTTAAGTTGAGTTTTTGAATATGGCTAATCGATTAAGTTTAGCATAATGATAATCGATCAATCACTATAGTATATTCTACTTAAACTCAGCATTGTCCATATTTGAAATATTTGCTTCTGTATATTTTTTTGTTCGTCTAACATGTACTTGCAGAATATAATAAGTAAAAACCAGCATGGACATTTGCAACGATAAAATGATGATGAGCCAAATACGATGTTACACTAGAAGATTTTGTCCAACTGCCTATGACTTATCCGGAGCCTCGCACCCGGGGATACTGCTGCCTAGTCAGTGGACGAGGGTCGAGGGGGCAACGCCCCTCGTGGGGGTTCGGGGGAGAAGTCCCTGAAAGGTATTCAGATTTCCAGATTTGTTTATCTTTGGACAACTGTCGTCAAGAAAAAATGCATCTTCAAGTCAGCGAACGTTTCAGAATATTGTCGTCATCGGTGCTCTTGGTTTTTAGCTATTTAATTTGTCACTACCACATTCTAAAAATAGGGGTATTTTTAACTTTTTGTATATTATAAATATTGTGGTAGTTATTTACAAATGAATGCATGTATTTAATTAAAATAATTATATGAGATGTATATTTCTAAATATATTATGTACTGTGTTCTTAATGTTGAGCTAGTAGACTTGACCTAGAAGCCACTAGATGAACACCTGACCAAAATATAGAGTTATGAATTTAATTTGTGTTATTTAGGATTTAATTATTGAGGTTATAATTAATTACCGTAATTTTATTTAATTGTTGCGTCATGTCGTTGCTTCGATATTTGGAGCGCTACCCTAGCTTTTGCCTTCCAACAAATTTTATAACCTTGCCCTAGACGTGCCTGCCTTCCATTCTGACCTTTTTGCAACTTGTAATTATGCTCTCTTGTGCTTCATTTTAGCCGCACAATATTCGTTGGGGACGTTTATTTAATTTCTAAATAAAATCCAACTTTGTATCGTTATGCGTTCCAATCAAAATTGGAGACACAATCTCGACCATTTCGTGCAATCCAAATTAGGGTAATATTATGTTCCGAGTCTTCTTCACTAATGATATTTGTGTTCCAACCTAATTTTAGCCCCATGTATTTCTAATTAATTTTAGAACATCGCTTGCATTTATTTCTATTTAAATTGGGGATACCAACTTTGACTAATCCCATTTTAACCCAATTTAATCCAAATACCCTATTATTTAAGCCCATACAAAACATATAACGCCCCCTCACCCTACAAAATACCAAACACCAAATCGTCCACCAATTTTTTATTATTTTATGTGTCTGTGCAAATACCCAAATTTAAGGGGGCTCATTTGCAAATGTTGCATTAGGTGTCAACACCCCATTGGTTCAAACCAATGGAGAAGCCCTAATAATTGACTAGTCAACCCAACCCTCTCCTTACATAAATGAATTCTCTATGTCAAATCTGAGCCACCCATTCAAATGGGAGCATTATCACCACACATTCCCACTTCACACCATCTATTTAATGTCTCTTCAATGCACTCTTCCCAACATGCCCTAATCCCCAAACCTAGGAAAGTCCCCATCTCCTCCCTCCTCACTCAACCGTAGCTTCCCTCCTTCTTTTTATTTTTTCCTTTTTCTTCTTCTTCTTCTTCTTCTTCTTCCTTTCCATTCTTCTTCTTCTTCTCCTCCTTTTTAAAAAGGAGAGGGAAAATTTAAATTAGAGCTCCCCCACTGTTCACCCGGCCAGCCCCGGCCACCCAGTCCGGCCAAGCTCCGGCTACAGCTTCCTTCCCCGGCGAGCTCCCCCTCCACGTCGAGCCAAGCCCCGCCTGAGGTTCCTCGGCATTGACCCGCTCCTTCCCTGCACTCGGCTTCTCCACCCGCCTGACCCGTAGTCCATCACCGCTATTCCCGACTTCATCCTCCTGAGTTCTTCCATCGTCATCACCTCCGTCGACTCGTCTCACCCCCGCCGGCCTCCTCGACCACAGCCACCGTTAACATTAACTCCGGCCAGCTTTACCCATACACGAGCCACTGTTTCTCCTCCGGCTGCTGCTGCGGTCATCAGTCCCGACCCTGCTCCTCCTCCATCTCCTCCATGCCGAGCTATCTTCCCCGAGCCTCTCCCCCTCAGTCGGGTCCCCCGTCTGAATCCCTCCGACCTCTCTCTGCCTCGTCCCTCTGGCCACGGGCACCACCACCCGATCCACCACCATTCTTCCCTACACCTGTAGGACCACCACCACCACCATCAGAACTATCACCACCACCACCATCAGAACTATCACCACCACCATCATCATCAAAGTCACCATCACCATTAACTCCGGCGCTGCCTCGACCCGCTGCCAGACCCGACTCCGGCGAGCCATCCCTGCATCCCATCCACGCCGAGCAGACCACCCCGCCTGGACTCTCCACCCCCAGGACCACCACCTCGTCGTCGTCGTCGTCTTCGTCATCCTCGTCATCGTCTTCGTCGTCTTTGCCATTGTCGTGCACACACACAGGTACGATTTCTCCCCTCGCGTACACGTACGCGTGTATGTGTGTATGTGTGTATGTATGTATGTATGCAAGTATGTATGTAATATAGGTAGGATTCGTATATTTATACGCATATACATATATTTAGTATATTTCTCTATTTATATATATGTATTCGACATATATATATTAATATATCCATATTGAATGATATATGTTAATATGTTCGTATTGGTATATATATACCTGTATATAGTATAAGTATTATTTTGGTATATATATATATATATATATATGGTATATGTTTAGTAAAATGTATTTTGGTATATATATATATATGTACATATATACGTATATGGTATATGTATTAAATTGGTATATATTTATATAAATATTGTATACGTATATTTTCACTGGAATATGTATATATATATATATATTCAGTATATATATATATATATATATATATATATATATGTTTAGAAATATACATAACATATTTTTTATATGTATACAAAATAATATATATATATATATATATATATATATATATATATATATATATATATATATATTATATAATTCTATTAGTGTATATACACTTATATATATTTTTGTATGTAATTATTTTGGTATGTACATATGTATGTATTTAATTAATGATATATGCAAGCTGATAATATGTATAATTATGAATGTATTAGGTGACCCGAGTGTAATTACGGATATCCCATATTTACATTGACCTGCAACCCTGTAATTGTTAGAATACTGCCTCATGTACACTGACGTACTGGCGAGACCCGTATCACCGACTGTCTGAATTCACAGCAATTAAGGACACGACACCCGCACAATTAGACGCACACTTGACCCTAGTTGACCCGTATCATATCTAGCATAGCCCCGAGATCAATGTATTTATAATTGTGTTAGTGTAACATCTGATGCAATATTATATTTTATTATATGTATATAGGACTGTTGGATCATCCAGACGATACTCTGGAACAGGATATTGGTATTACCAGCTAAGGACCCAAGGCGAGTACATTCTCTGATAGTTTCTTATTTATGATATCCCCTATGTTCATTGTATCTAGTATAAAAATCTATATTCTTAACACGATGGTTACACGGATTGGTATATCCGGATCTCGTCATGAGATGGTATTCCTTGTTCATGGTGTAGCTTGTACAAGTCTTGTTTCATTGTTATCTTGTGCATGTACAGACACTGATTTTCGGGGAGACTTGCTACCTTCTTAGGGAATCCCATGCCATAGCGTACCATGGTTGGATCTACTATACCAGTCGGGGGTGAAGAGTATTTTAGTGTAGATATGTGATCATACCCTTCATGTACAAGTCTTGTTTACATGTTAGTATTGGTCATACACCGCACGTATGACTACCCAGGCCATTATTCCTGTACAAGTTCCTAAGCCGATCATATGTTAAAGCTAGTACTCACACACTTAGTCATAGTATTCTTGCTCATTGACATATTATTTCTTTCCCGTATTTATTTACAGTATTTCCAGTATTTCTTTTATTGTATATCTCCCATACATGTACATGCATCTTGTATATTTCCATCTATATACTGCTATATAGTTTATATCATTGATATAGAACTGCTATTATAAATGTACTTTGCTCCTTCTTGACTGGAAATATTTTTCCAGACTATGCCTTAGAGGACCGGTGTCCGACATTTTATGGACCACAGGGAGAGTAGCTATAGACTTGGACCTGGTAGTTCAGTTGTGATTCCGGGAGGTCTAGCCGAAATTACTAGTTATCTAGTTAGTTTCTTTCAGTAGATTATTTTGGTACCGGATTTGTCTCTGGCATACTTTGTTGAGACTTGGATATTGTTGAGTTAGATTATTTCTATTTAGACTTGTGTTATATTTTATTTTATTTTCTTCAATATCTTATTGTGTTGTAGTTATGTGATTGAGTATGTTGTTCATATTATATTGTGTTATCCGTATCTCCTTATGGAGTTGGATACTCGTGCAAGATTGTTTAGATAGTGCTTGACCTAGACAGCGTTCTACCGCTGATGCTGCGGCATAGGCTGGACGTACCCACGTACTCGTGCCCAAATTTTGGGTACGGGTCGTGACTTAATTTTCTATTTTGTTTGAGTATAGAAAACATGTACATTGAGTCACACTGTGGCATATCAACCCTTAACATATTTCCTATAGCTTTACCAAATAAACAACCAAGTCCAGAACCCAACCCAAACCAAAACCAAAACACTACTTAAACCCAGTTATAGAGCTTCTGATATGAGGCAGACCGAACTAGGGCCGAACTCAATCCCTGACCGAACTCGGGCTGAACCCGCTGCCCTTAAAATTAGCAACCTAATTTTTTGTTCCACTTTGTAATGAGCTGTCCAACATTCAAATTTTTGAACGTTAAGGGACATAACTATAGACGAACTTTGCCTACCCAGACTAGTATAAATAGAGCATGAATTCTCTCATTTTAAATTAATCCCTCATCTTTCAAGCTCTCAATCTTCTAAGCTCTACTCCTCTAATGTCACTACCACATTCCGGAATAGGGGCATTTTTGTCTTTTTATTTATTTAATTTAATGTGTTAATATATTGCATGATATTTATATATATATCTATTCTACTATATAATGCCAAAACTAGGCTTCACCGTGAAAATTTTTCGTTCCAAAAATATCCTTCATTACATTTCAATATGTATTAACGTTGATAAGGATATCTAAGTAATTAAAAATAGTAATTAAATACGTATTAAATGTATGTATGCATGAGGCAACTTGGGAAATGATAGTTAATAAAACAAAGATATGCATGCATACAAAGTAGGTAGTTTGGAGAATAAAACAAAAGTTAATAAAGCATGCATGCAAAGTAGGCACATGAACCCAAGAGATAAGAGAAATATTTTTTATTCCCGTCATTTAATTTCTCCCAACTTTCATGCTCCTGCCTATTATATTTTCACCTATAATAAAATAAAGAAATTTTCGTTTGCTCTTTTAATAAACTATTATTTTTTTCAAGTAATATGAAATACATGCAACGCACGTACGTATATACTAGTATTTATAGTGTTCCTTAAATGCATGAGTTAGTGAACTGGACCTAGAAATCTACTAGATGAACCCCTGACCAAATTATAGGACTATGGACATCAATTAGCATTTTTGGAATTTAATATTAGGGATTATATTTAATTATTATGATTTTACTTGATTATTGTACCTTACCGTTGCTTCGATATTGGGAGAGCTATACTAACTTTTGTCTTCCAATAAATTTCACACCCTTGTCCTAGACGTGTCAGCCTTCAATTTGACCCTTGTGTAACTCATAAATTAGCCCTCGTGTTTCATTTTAGTCGCATAATATTCATCGCAGACATTTATATTTAATTCTAAATAAATCCAACTTTGCACCTTTGTGCGTTCCAATCAAAATTGGAGACACAATCTCGACCTATTTTGGATAACCCAAATTATGATAATATTTTATTCTGAGTCTTCTACATCTATGACACTTATGTCCCACCTAATTTTAACCCTATGTACTTCCAATTAATTTTAGAACACCTTTTACATCAATTTTAATTAAATTGGTACAAGGACCCAACTTGACCCAAAACTAGATCCAATACCAAACAAAACCCCCACTCACACCCTCAAGGCTCATACTAAACACCACACACCCCTTTTAGCTAGTACATCACACCAAACATAGAATTTTCCCTTATTTAATCCAAAAACCCCACTTTGTACAATTTTCCAATTGTTGGAGACTTTTATGCAACACTGCATTGATGTATCAACTTCCCATTGGACACAACACATGAAGAAATACCATTTTTCTTCATTGACCGATCATGTGAAATTCTCCATGATTTTGGAGTATACAACACTCAACATCCTCCCCCTCACCAATCCTAGCCATCCATTTTAAACCAACTTAAATCTTAGCCTTTAAAATTCCTACATGTAGAAAGCCAACCCCAAATTTCAAGGAGTGCCAAACTGGCCTAATTTCCTAGGATTACATCAAACCCTATTTCCTATATATATATACAACTTTTTCTCTTATTTTTATTAACCCTAAACCTAATTCCAGCCAACTACACCCCCTCTACTGTTCACGCCATCACCTTCATCCCTGCTCATCGTAACCCGCCGGAGCAGTCCCATTTCGGTCACCCCCGACCGCCTAATCAGCCGCCTGAACCAACCTTCCTTGCCCGCACGACTCGTCAACCACCCCGACAGCAGACGCCTCCTTCCACTATCATCATCTTCCATATTTACCCCGATCTCCTCCACCCTACCTCGCCTGAACCCGATCCCGACTTTCCTCAACATCCCCATCGTCGATGACCCATCATCATCGTCTCTCCCTGACTTAACTGCCCGAGCAATCAACCCCAACAGCATCCCCAACCACGGACATCCCCGCTACCGACTCCGTCAACCTCATCCCCATCACCACCGTCTTCGTCTGAACGTCACCAACTTCTACCGCCTACATCCTCATCTCCCCGCCAGCACGTCTTGATACCTCCTCGATACACACGACTCCATTCGTCGGACCTCGCCGGAGCCGATAGTAGCAACCATCCCACGCTGCAATCAATAGCACACGACTCCACTCGCCGGACCGACGACCTCCCCCGCTTGAGCAGCAGACATAGCCGAGCTCTCCGCCGTGACAGCACCATCACCCGTCGCCACCCTCGATCTCGTGCACGTGCACGTCGAGGCCAAGGTTCGAAGTGCCTTCTCTTATAATTTTTGTGCATGTGTGAATAGTATTAGGATTTAGCATATTGTTTCATGATGAGTTTGGTTAGAGGTTGATTGCAAGACACCATGCAAGTAGACCTAGTAACTCGTATGCGTGTGCATGTAAGAATATAATATTAAGTTTGTTATATATATATATATATATATATATATATATATATATATATATATATATATATTTATAAGAAATTGATTACTAGTAGTAGGTATGACTGTAATATATATATGTTGTATAACCCTAGATATTAACTGCGGATATCCCGTATAATTGAATATGACCATGTGACCCTGAATATTAGTGAATCGACTGCCTTGTGTACACCGACGTACTGGATAGACATGTATTAGTGATTGACTGTCTGATTTTGCATAGCATTTGAGGATGTGCCACCGTACAGTTAGACGTACACTTGACCCTACTAGTTGACCAGTATCACCCCTAGCATAGTCTCTGAGTTCAGTGTATTTATGATTGTGTGTTAGTGTAATGACTGATATTGTATTATTATTAAATAATGTCTATAGGACTATTGGATTATTCAGACAAGACCTCGGAAATAGGATATTGGTATTGCCAGCAGAGGACCACAGACGAGTACATTCTCTGACAGTTTTTATTATGTTGATCATCTCTATGATTCTAGTTATATAGCGTACATGATTTTGATACTATGGATACATGAGTTAGCATCATCGAGACTTGTCACGAGGAGTCGTGATTGGAATCCATCGTGCTAGTGCTAGCTGGGGACGGAGAGATATTAGTAGATTATTTGATCATACCCAACTCTACATGAATCATAGCTCACCCAATACCTCACGTCGGGTGCAGCCTGACCATTACATGCCTCATAGCCTATTATGTATGATTATCCTGACTTTTGCTCGCATTATAGCTAACTAGATGGTTAGCCTGACCTTATATGAATCATAGCTAATCATATGTAACAAGCCTGATCAGTCCCAAGCCGATCACATGATATACTGATGTTTCACACACTTAGCTAGATATTCTAATCATGTATTTATAGTTTATGTTTCACACACTTAACTTATATTCCAGTTCATTGTTCTAGCATGCACTTATATTTTTGTTCATTGCTAGTTATACCATTAATAATGATATATGCTCCAGTATTTCTATTTTTAGTATTTTATTATCTCCAGTATTCTTATTTTCAGTATTTATATCCATCTTGTATTTCTTTACACTGTATTATAGTTTTTGTCAATATAAATGGAACTGCCGTTAGTGCTTGTACTTCGCTCCATCCTGACAGGAAATATTTTTTCAGACTACGACTTAGAGGAATTATTTTCGACATATTTGGAAATTTGGATGTTATTGTTTGCAGGTTAGACTATTTTTGTTGTTTAGACTTGTGTTGTATTTTGTTTATTTTCTTCGATATCTCATCGTGCTTTAGTTCTGTGATTGAGTATTTACTTATTATATTGTGATATCTGTGTCTTCTTATGGAGTTAGATATTTGTGTGAGATTGATTAGCTAGTATTGTGACCTAGACAGTGTTCTACCGCCGATGCTGAGGCGTAGGCTAGACGTACCCACGTACTCGTGCCTCTATATCAGGTGTGGGTCGTGACATCTAAGCCATACTCTTCCAAATCTACTTAGTCAAAACTTTCTAATCCCCTAAGGTGCCTTAGTGCGATTCATTTAGAAGTTTTGCAAGAGTTATAAAGTGTTCTTACTTGGAAAATTCTAAGTTTTACCTCTGCAAAGTTGAAGTAATCGAGCACTTCGCATCAAAAGCTCGTATATGTAAAGAAATGACAAGACTTTAGATCAAAGCATGTGTTTTACTGATAGTGGATTCAAACTCCGAGCTAGAATTCTCGTTATATTTGCGTTTTCTCTTCCTTACTCTATTTACTTTCGCATTATTATTCTCTGATTATTTTCATTATTAGCAGTTGCTTACTAGAATTAGTCTTAATCAGTTTTTAATTGGTCACTATTAACACATAACTCTATTCACTCTCCCCCTCTAGATTTACTGTCATGACCCGCACCCGGAATAATGGCACGAGTAGTGAGCAACGCCCAGCCTACGCCGCAGTGCCGGCAATAGAACATTGTCTGGGTCAAACATATAATCCAATATCTCATACAATATGTGTAAGGTATCGGTCAATATCATCTTAACTCCAAATGGAGGAACAATATGGTATATGATAATGGTAAACTATACTCAATCATAATGTCAAACTAAGGAAGATATACGAGATGGAATAACGAAAGAAGAGTCAAAATTCATTCACAAGTTCGAAATAATATATATACATGCAAATAACCTCAATAAAGTCTAATACAAGTCTAAATAATAAGTCTAAGCCTCCTCAGCCTCTAATACTAGGTCCTCCTACTCTAAAGGAGTATCCTCTAATGGTACATAGTCTTGTGGTCCGTAGTAGGTGGAACACTGGTCCACAAGCCAATCATCTAAAAAATATATCCAGTCAGGATTGGAGCAAAGTACATACCTCTGAAAACAGTTCCAAATACATAATCGAGCATATATAAAAGATAACATAAAATAATATAAGATAACTAAACATCAGAATAAAATAAACTAGAGTGAACAGGTAATATACTGGAATGAAGAACATGTAATATAATAACTGCAATAAAAGGGAATAGATAAAACTAGCTAATGTGCCATGGAATACAAGTTTATTATGTGATCGATTTGGGTTGAACACGAATATAATATGGTAACTCAATTACACGTGTGATATATAATCGACATGTATACGAATACACTTTGGCTTAATCACATAACTAACTCATATTCCCCCATCCCCAACCAATACCAAATGGATCCAATCACGACATGTTACGAACACGATTATGGGCATACTGAATACGAGTAGTGTGTGAACACAAAGTACACAAAAATTAATACCCGATACACACGATAAAATATATGTAAAGGAGTACCCGCTGAACGCGGTAAGAGATAACATCTTCTGACAGGATTCATATAGTACCAGTCTGTGTAACCACTGTATTAGTATCAAATATACAGTTCTATAACATGAGATATATACACTATCATAAAATAAAAACTAATAAAAAGATATACTTGCCTAGAATCTGGGGTAAAGTATCAATTTGTATCCGAAATGGTGCTCCGAAGACCTAAATATGGAAAGTTATATCAATACAACGTTCTAAAATAAATACAAGTTAAACTAGTCAAAATATGGGTCTTAGAGTTAATTCTAAGTTAAAATAGTCAAAGTATGTCAACTCTAGGTCAAACTTGGTCAAACTGGCTATTTCTAGGTTGTATAAGTCCATCTCTAGGATATTGGGTTCATATACTATGTATTTAGGCTATACTAGCTATATTAGGATAGTAGAGTATCATAGCTATCTAATAACACAAGATACACAAATATACAATATATACTAGTTACTCTTAGTTATTCTAACTATTAATATTAAGTATCTATATAAATTTAGATAATATTCATATACTAGAGGCTCATTAGTATGTAAATAACATATATATAGGTTTCAAGTTAGTACTATAACTTAATGCCAACTCAAATATCTTAACTAATACTTATCTCTATAATTGACACCTTACTATAGTATCTTAACTTAAATACTAACCCATATCCATGTTCACACATCCTTGTTCACTAGTTGTAGTTGTACTGATACCAAATTGGTATCAATCCAAAATTCCAACACCAAGTCATGACTTCCTTGAGGCAAGAACTTATTGCGTATATGATGTGCACACTGATATCTCATGTGTATCAGTCCTAACATCCATACCAACTGTGTTCAAACCCCCTCCTCTTGGTCTCAACCGATACTCTAAAAGTCACACTAACTCTATACTATTCGACCTATTCCAGACTCTTACTGCACTATTTGGACATCAGTGCAATTGCTATTCTCTTTATATGCTAATACCTGACTGCTCAAAGCGGTAAACAAAATACTACCCATGGTGGCAGTTACCAACAGCAATTAAATATTATTGTGCTGTAGTTGTCTCCATCTATGCAATTGACCCTAGCTGCTATATTAAATACATCAGCAACCATCCAACATCCAGGTCCTACCCAACCTCCTTGTAATCTTAACATACAAAATACCACCTTGCTCTAACATCCATCACTAAACATGATACCTGTACTCTTACTCTAAACTCCATATTAAGCATAACACCACTCAATTCATTAATACAAGTACCATACTACCCAACCAACATATCTTGTAGTAATTAATCGAGCATCACACCTTCATGCCACTTTGATGTTGCAACTATTTCACTGTTACTCATGTCTAGTAGCTGATACTACTCTAACTTAACTCAGACATAATCACTCACTGAAATTAGTGTATCAGCCTTCACTGATACATTGGAACTAGTAGTCGAGCACCTTACAATCACAAACCTGAGTAGGAACTCAAGTCACTCTTAATCTATAACTCACTAATAACTAAATAATTAAAATAATTATTAAATAATTTCTATAACACACCAATTAAATATTTATTCTTAAAAATATTTATCCATGCCAATTTATCAAGCTACCCCTAGCTGGAAAAGTGAGGGTGACAGTTGCCTACACGTAACTTCGGATATGTGATCATACCTTATAGCCCGTATTTTAGTGTAATTCGTGATAGTTATCAGATCATGCAACTCACGTATGATCACGCTAGCTTACCTTTTATATATAGCCCGTGTTAGGCCCAAGCCGATCATATTATCTTACTAATACTTTAAGGCACATTCTTCATATTATTATTTTTATTCCAGTTCCTTACAGTGATATTCTATATCATATTGTTCTCAATTCTTGCCATTATTTACTATGATACTCTTTCTCGTGATATATGCTAGTTTAGTTACTTTCATTATTTATTTTTATTGCTATTATTGTTCATAGTTTTTGTCAATTATTGGAACTACTATTGGGTTGTACTTCGCTCCAATCATGACTGGATATTTTTTTTCAGATGATTCATTAGAGGACGGGTGTCCTACGTATTACGGCCCGTAGGATGGTGAGGCAGTTAAGCCAGTACCCGTAGAGCCTCTTGAGATAGTACCACCAGCTGGAGAGATTTAGACTTTTCATTATGAGTTATATTTAATTTTAATAGACTTTATGGCATGTATTATTATTTTGAGAGTTATGTTAGGATTGGACTTGTATTGAGACTCTTGTATTTCTTTTACTTCTAATCCATATTGTGTCATTCTTCTTCTAGATTGATATTGTGATTGAGTATTGATTATCATTTATCACACATTATATTATTCATCCAATTGGAGTTGAGATGACATGATAGGTACCATATGTATATATTGTGTGAGATGTGTAGATAGTTATGTTGACCCAGACAACGTTCTATCACCGATGCTGTGGCGTAGGCCAGACGTTGTTCACTACTTGTGCTCTTATTTCGGGTGCGGGTCGTGTATGCTACATTTTTTTATAGCCATCATGCTGACGGGCTATATGTGTCGCATAGGCCTCTGTTCAGTGACCGCATGGGACTCCTTCAACAGAATATGGTTACAAATATAGCCGCATACCATGGGCGTACTGCCATATGGCCTCGGTTGAGATATTCTTTGATAATATTTCAGGGTTGTTTTTAACTCCTTTGTGTGCATGACTTGGCCCGCTGGATACGTAGTCAACATTGATTGTGTGAAGATCTTTTAGGTTGTAACAAAAAGATCTTGCAAGTAAAGGGTCGCATAACATCTTGGCCGCATATGTGCTCTCATTTGCCCTAGGTCTTTTGGATACCATTGGCCGCATGATGATGAGGCCACATAGACTCAAGACCGCATATGAGTGACCATGTGGCATGGCTCGTCTAACAGGGTCATCAATGCATTGAGGTGAATTTATGTCTTTTTATGTGCCACCTTTTTTCACGAATCTTGAAGTCATGTCAGAACTTCATGTCAGGTAATTAATATTATGTCAGAGGTCATCTGCGGCTCTGAACTCCTGGGCCGCATAGAGTCTTTGTCAGGCTAGACAAGTTTCTTGGCTGCATAGGCTTTGGTTAATTTATCTGCGGCCCGCCTTCATGTTGAGGGTTCATGGGCTTTATGTGGCCTTTATAACTTTAGATTTTATATGCTTCTATAGGGGTAGCAATGAGTCTGTCAGTAAGCGATGTGATTGTGCAAATCCTTAGTATAAGTAATGCCTAGCTAGTAGTGAAGGTCTCGTGCGAGATTTGGTCGTATGATTGAGAATGTGTTTAGCAAGTGATAAGGCTTATATTGAATAAGGATTTAGAGTAAAAGAATTAATAACTTGGTCGAGGAAACTTAGTAGATCATACGAACAATTTTGAATTGAATCAAATAGATTAAAACTTGAGTTTAAGATAGAATAATCGAGGATACAATCGGAGTTAGCGCGATGGAAGATAATGCGCATGGAAAATTTGGATTTAGGAGGATATCGCTTGATAGAATTAGCCTGATTATGGATAAGTGTAGTTTCAAATTTGAATAAGATTTGATACGATAATCAATAGTTGGAAGATAGCACGGATTGATACAAGTTAGAGAATATTATGGTTTAATTCATTAAAGTAAGCGATAATGGATTTAACCTTGGATTTAAACGAATGATCTTGAATCTAGTTTAAAAGATAACACTCGACATTAGGCCCAGATGAGAACGATTATCCCGCGTAAGTATTGGCATGGTAATTTTACGTCCAGCGGGGATGATCGAACTCGTGGAAGATCAGGGCCTAACTTGTTCGATGATTATGCAGACGAACTCGATGAAATAGATTGTAACTTAGGTGAATAGACTTTGTCTTTGAGGATTCAAACTTAGTTGTTTGAAGAGTGCTATAGGTAGACTACGGTTTGATCAAACGATAACCATGAAGTTTGGAGGAGTTAGCTAGGTGAATTATGATCACGACATAAACAGTTATTAGATGAACACGACTTGATGGATTAATATATAACTTGGATGAAATAAAGTGTAATGATAAGGTGTCTTGGTCATTTTGATTATAACCATAATGTTTAACGATCTTGTCTTGTGCAAGCATTCTCCAGGTTCGCACATGCTTCACACACGAATGAGGGCGATTATCCCGTAAAAGCGTTGGCGTGGTGATATCACATTCAGCGGGGATGATCAAACTTTTGAGAGATCGGAGCATGACAATTAGAGGATCTTTTTGACTTGTGGTTCGATACGATAAGATGAGTTTCAAGTGAATCAAAAGTATTTTGAGGATGAGTTAGTCTAGAATGGGAAATAAGATATGCTGGGTGGTTTCTTGAATGGATACGTGAATTATATTAGATGACTTAGAGTTATGATTGAGATCAAAGATTTAGAATTAAATTATGACTTGGTGGTCTAGACTTAGAAAAGAGTAGATAGGAGGGCTCTATCAAATATATTTGAAGAGATAGACTATGTGAATCACTAGGTTTAACGTACGACATGATATATTATGGATTTGGCTGAATGAACGTGTCTTAGGGATGGCTTTGCTGAACGAACGTGTCTTAGGAATGGCTTTGTCGAACGGACTCAAACCCAGTGCAATAAATATGTGTGATGTAAGTAGGATGATCAGTGCTCGATATTTAGAAATTTAAGTGAAGCGAGCTTGGGTAGAATACCCTGTACGAACAAATAATAGTTTAACCTTAAGAATTGGGGGAAGCATCGTTCAACGAATTTACACAATAAAAATCATGGACTTGAACCTGTATTTATGACCTTGTGAACCGACCTAATAGTTAGACAGACAACCCTATGTCGAGTGAAAGAACTTGTGTTACCGACTTTAGAATATTATTTGGGCAAGTCATAGAATTGGGGCAACAACTTAGAGTTAGGCTTTAAACGATAAGTGTGTGTTATGGTTGACACGAATGGAATGGAAGGTAGGACTTTGATGCTGGTCGGTAGACTGAATAGATCGTGCTTGATGAGAGTGCAATGCTTGATTTTGAGTTGGATTAAAAATAACTTAAATTTTGATTGACTCCGCTCGAGGTATCATTGTGATGCATAAGACGAGAACACTTAAGATTTTTGCGAGTAGCTTGTCCGACTTTGTTATCGCTAAGTTTGGTTGAATTACATATGTTTGGGGGATGCTTTGAATATATACATGATCCAGACTCAGTGATAGGTCAAGCTCGAGTGCAAAGACTCCGCTATCGCTAAGCTTGGTTAAAATACATGTATTTTAGGAATGCCTAAAATATGTGTACGATCCAGACTCAGTGATACGCTAAAATCGAATGCAATTGCAAGTGAATATGTTAGATTTGCGTGGATGAGTATAACAATTTGGGTACATTAGCCTCAACTATAGATCTTCATACATAATAGATCATGTCCCGCATTAAGCGATATATGTTTCGCGCTAAGGCACAGTAGAGACCGAGTCAGAGAATACGATATCGGGTAAATATTGCCAGCTTGGATTAAATGATAGAGTCATTCAATAAAACAAACCTATCACGCATGCGACATGGAATAAGAAAAATGAGTAGGAATTTATGTTTGAATAGGTCTAACAATATGGAATAATAGGCTTGAGTTAGATTCGATAGTGTGCGATAGAACGGTTTGAGCTTAGGAAGTCTCAAGGACGAAACTTGTTCTGAGTGGTATATAATATAACAACTTGCTCTGCGTCAAGGCGAAGAGCTGATTCAAATGGCACAAGTGCGATGACTCGTCCCCTCTTACTCAGTGAGATGGCTCACTTGATGTAAAGGAATTCATACTTGGCCCTTCAGGAGTTCAGACATAGAATTTTAAAGGCGCACTCAGAGTATCGCTCGACCGATGTGATTCATCGCTAAGATGGGTGGCTAAGATAAACCTGTCTTTGCTTAGCCTACACACTTAAAAATATAAACAATATATTCTAGTCGCTATACGAATCATCTCTTGCATGCTAATAAATAATACAACGCATCTTATGTTGCTGGTTTAGAACATGGAAAAGAAGTAACTTGATAGGTTTCCTTATGCGCTGCTCTATATGCCTCTGCATGATTTCAATCCTCTCACTAACACTTTAGACTCGCGTTAGTGTAAAGGCTTATGTTTCTAATATTTTAATGCTTGTGCTTTACGTCCTAATTAGTACTCGTTCGTCTCGTTTCAATGCTTGTCACGTAGATTCATACCACGATCAAATAATACGATTCATTTCTTGCATCATCTAGTTTCGCCGAAAGACTATCAAATAGCCGTTTAGTGCCCCAAAAGTATCTGGGACCATTAGATCACTACGGTAGTTCTAGAACTAGGGGACTATATCATGACAAGTTAAGCAACACTCGTCCTGTATTAAATTTGACGGCTCGGAGAGTCGATATATTTGTGAGCAATCCTGACTTGAACTTGAACTTGAGCCTGACTCATACTTTAATATGTTCCTGACAAGAGACCTAAGACTAAAGGCTTGTACGATCACAGATAACTCGTCTATGAGGTATATACTTTGATTCCTTGGACGATCACCGGGGCACCGGGATCATACCAGCCTGGGAGGAATCATATGTGTATTACACAACCAAAATGGCTATAGTATGCGAACCTGTTTTGGTACGGTATAATATACGATATTCGGGCCTTGGTAGGGCATACTATACTTGGATTATCCGTCGACCTTCTAATAGTCGTTTGTGAGTGGGCGGGATGGCGTAGAATGCCTTATGTTCTTTGTTCCTTGCGTTGCACCATATTTCTATCCTGGGCAGGGGATGGCTTATAGAGATTCTTGTACCTCACGCATCTAACCGCCCAAAGACTATAATTTGGTCTTTTATGGCTATGCTAGTGAACCTTGTTCATATAGGTTAAGTCAACTCGATTATGACAATCTGTGTGGGAGTTTATTAGCATAAAACGAGTAATCTGAAACAATTGTACACCCTAAACAATCTGGTACAATACATCTGAATAACCTGAGTAACTCGTGCACCAGAATCAGACACACGCTCGTAACATTCATGTTTGCTATGAGATCCTTTGATTTCATATGTATATATATATTTATGCTGGTTAACTTGGTTTTATCTTGGACAAGGAAGGAATGGTAAGTTGGTAAGTCTCGCCGTGTTACTCTTATATCGCACGGCACACTGCCATACGAGTTAGGCTTTATATCATTACCATAAAACTGATCCTAAGGCAAGACTAGAAAGATAAGTTAATAGATAGTGCACGAAACTAATGTACGTGTTTGGATTTGTCAAGCGGGCAAAAAACCTCCCCACCAGTGCATTCAATGTATAAATAATCCACCAGGTTGCTTGCAGGGTGAGGGAGAACCTCGTTCGATACAGAGTATCCTCTCATGTGCGCTAAGGCGTGAAGTTCACTCTGGAGCCTTGGAGTGTTGCGTCCAGAGCTGAAGCACATATACGGGACTTAATGTATTGGAACATCGTATATGTACCATTCTATAATTGTAAGCCGCTTGGCACGCTTTTATGGTTTTCAGAGAGAGAGCTTGAGCGACTTGTAATCTCGGCCTAACATCGCTTGTAACATTATTTCAATATCAATAAATTGCTTATTTTTGTTTAATACTAGTTTTTATTTCTATGCTTCTGATATAACGACTTTGTGAACTAGTTATCAAACGCATGTTCGGACCTGGCCTTGCACGAGCGCAATCTAGGCTCGAGCGGCATCACACCCAAGCGAAGATGTTTCGTCCGTGCCGTCCCGGGGGTGTGATAATTACGGTTAAACTATATTTTCCCCCACTCTATAGTTGCCTTCATTGTCATGCCCTGGTACCGAAATAAGAATAAAGGGGTATGACTTTGCCAGCTACGAACTAGGACATACACGAGTATCCTGCAATATGGTTATGGCTATCCTAGACATGGGGTATATACTATAATAAAAGTCTCATATTGCCTTATAGAATATGGTATGTCTCAATCAGTCAAACAATGAGAAAGAATATAGAACATATAAGATAAAGTAGTAAGGTGTTCCTGATGAAATATCAAAATAATCACAAAACTAGTTGTAGAAATAGGAATCTAGCATAGTATCTAATAGTACATGATCACATCATCAGCTATAGTCTGAATATATATATACAATCATGTTTTTGGGAACAACCTCCCAGAATAATAGGCTAAACAGGTGTCTAGATTCAAAAGAATTAAAATAAAATCACGTGTGGTGGAGAAGGAACTGTCATGCCCAGTCCCAAAATACGTAGGACTAGGATATGCGACAATGGCCAGCTATGTATCAAATGGATTGTGATCTAACTTGAATACGTATATGCTATCTAGAGTAAGGTAAATATATCCAATACTAGTCAAATAATATACATCTCAATCAACATAAAATGAATATAAAGAATAAATAATATATTTATGGTCTACAGTACATTAGCATATATGTTCAAATAGACTCGAAAAAAAATATGAGTCTATAAAACTGGGCTATAATAGAGTGAAAGTCATGTAATAAATATACAATACGAAAGAACGATAAAGGGTATCACTAGCGATATCTAAATCCTTCAGAAATACACCAATAACAACTCTACATGTGAAGCTCAGCAAATACCTAAAAAAATGGGTTCTCAAAGGAACGTAACAAGATACATAATATACATGCCGAATGTAATAGTAATAAACATGCAAAGTAGACAAGGAGATAAACATAATAAAAAACGATAACTCAGAGGGTGACATGATGTCAAAAATAATAGTATCAGTCGTAGCTACAGGTAAATCAGGTAATAGTAACCACAGTCCAGTGAGGTACTAACAGTCATATTATAGGTCTCTATCGTAGCCTCATACGGCACTAATAATCTAGGGGACAAGTGAACATATCTTTATTGCATCCTAGTGAGGCACTAATGAGTCAAGATTTGGTTATAATAGCCAACGCCTAATAACTGTATCTTCGCCTAAGAATCTAAGAAATCGGTCAAGGCAAACCAAGTAATACGAATACGGGATCAATTCAAATCTATATAAGTCATACTCAAGTAACACAAAAGTCTAATCAAGCAAGACATATCATAGATTAAACATAAGATTAGGAAAATATATGAGACAACAAATATAGGGCAACTAATAAATATATGTGCAACGTGAACTATGTACAAGCAACATGTAACAACAACTAACAAGAAATAACGAGCAGGTAACATGTATGAGAGTACACATACAAATAAAACAAATAGAAATAATCATATATAAATATTATACAGTAGCAAGTCCTGGTGTCAGTCACTTCCATATTTTCTAGGAAAGGATATTTTAGTAATTTCATAATTAATTAAATATTATGCATGATAAATAATTATTTGTTGTATTATTTAATTATTGTTAGATTTTAGTTATTTATTTTGGACTTGTGTTAGTGGACCTAACTAGTTTAGTTTAGACTCATAGACCAACATGTATTAATTGTTAGATTTGAGCCAAATTAGAAAGCCCATTGATTAAGAGATGGATTAAAATTAATTAAACCATTAGACTAGAAGCTTTTCTCCTTAATTATTTCTTTATGAGAGGCCTAACGGGTATAATGGACATTATATAGTAGCTTGAGGAAGGGGAAAGGAGGGCCGACCTATTAAAGAGGGGGGAAATAGTTTATCTCTCCTCTTTTTATTTGGAAACTAGATCTAGAATTTCTCTCAACCAAATTCCTTCATTCCCACTTTATTTACAAACCAAATTTCATCACAATTCCTTCCTAAATCACCATTGGAGGCTAGTGGAGCAGGATCTAGAAGGAGAAAGTAAGAATCTACAAAGAGGAGCAAGGATCTATAAGTTGGAGGCCAATTTTATCATATTTGGAGGTTTCATTGGGAATCAATCTCCCAATGGGTATAATTCAGTTTTTTTTCTTAATTTAGGTTCTAAATCTAAGATTTAACCATGAGAAATTAATCAATATTCATAGGCTACCTATAGGATCTGGTTTTGTATTCATAGGAGGCCTATTGAGAAAGTTATAGTACTTTTTATGTCAATTTTGGGAAAATTCTGAGATTGACATTTGTTGTGTGTGTCGATTGGTCCTATAGATCAATTTGGTATATGCTTGTATGTTTGGTGCTAGTGTCGTGTCCACAATTGGGTACGTATAGGTCGTATTCTAGCAATTTGGTGATACGTATTAATTTGGAGGGTTTTTCTCTGACACGGTACTTTAAACATGTCATATTTTGACACGGACACATAGATTTATATTTGACTCTTCGTATTATTCATAAATGATATATATGACTTGTTCGTGTCCTTCGGGATACGTTTGGATGTGTGGTGGACTCATGTCGCACGCGTATCCTAGATCTAGTGGGATACGGGATGATACGTTCCATGTGTTGTGCAATTTAATTGTAGACTATTTCTCTTGTGTTCTTATTCATCGTGAGGAGTAATTATATATATATATATATATATATATATATATATATATATATATATATATATATATATATATATATTGTTGTGTATATATATATGTATGTAATATTGTGTCTTAGATCTATGTATATATGTATATACCATATGTGTATTTATTATTTTGTACCTATTCTTCTACTTGTAAGCATATTTATATATTATAGTATATATATATATATATATATATATATATATATATATATATATATATATATATATATATATATATATATATATATATATGTATATGTTAAATAGATATTTATATGTGGTTATATTTATAATTATATAATGTATGTTTTATATTGTGTATATATTTATATGTACGTATACGTATTTATGTTGTTATAAATATGTTACTATGTATATAAGTGTATATTACTATGTAGATATTATGTACATATATATGTGTGTGTGTATGTGTATTTATTAGTTGTATTTATATGCATATATTTAGTATATATTGTATGTTGTGTATATATATATTATATTGCATTATATATATATATATATATATATATATATAAGAAATTGAGGAGAGTAGCCGCTATAGCGACAGCAGCAGGCATCGCTGAATGCAGCAACAGCAACAATAACAGCAGCAGCAGCCTCTACAGCGACAGCAGGAAGTGTCAGAGCAGTAGTAACGCACAGCAGTAGTAGCAAGAGAAACAGCGACAGCAGCAAAGGACAACAGAGACAACAGCAGGAATCTGTCACTAAAACAGCAGAGTATCAACAGTCGTATCAGAGGCTATAGCGATGGCTTTGGCGACAGTAGCAGAAATCTGTCACTAAAATAGCAGAGTATCAGCAGTATCAGTCGCTTCAGCGATAGCAGGCAAGGGCTTTAGTGACAGTTTGGTAGTTTTCTTAATATTAGATATTTATATATATATATATATATATATATATATATATATATATATATATATATATATATATATATATATATGGTAATTGATATATATGTAAGTATGTTCTTAATTGCTATTTGCATTATATACTAAATGTATAATAATTACTGTAGCATATATTATATTTAATGGTAGTTAGCATAAGTAAAGTATTGGGTATTACCTTGAGATACCAAGGTAAGTACCAAAATAATTGAGGATACCCAAGGTATTGGGTTTGGTTATCAATATTATGGGTTAGTGTGGTGATACCAAGTTAGTTCAAAACTATGGCATCTATTTAATGTTTGTAATTAGGATTATATATCATTAATATTGTTTACATATATGTGATTCTTTACCTATTGTTTTACGTATCCAAAGATACGGTATCTTAGTACCCTAAGATATAATTTATGACCTAGACTTTAGTATTTGAACCCAATATCCTTGTGTTAGACTTTTGCAACCTAGTAATAGATAGTTGACCATAGTTTGACCATAGTTGACTTAGAGTTGACCTAGTTTGACTTTTGACCTAGAAGTTGACTAGTTTAACTAATTTTCTTTCTGAAATCTTGTATTAATGTTGTATTCCATATCTAGGTCTTCGAGGTACCATTTCAGACATTTGTGAGACTATTCATTAGACTTCAGGCGAGTACATTCTCTGATAGATTCTCATTTATGATATCCTCTATGTTCATTGTATCTAGTGTAGATATCCATGTTTCTTCACACGATGGTTACACGGATTGGTATATCCGGATCTCGTCATGAGATATTATTTCTTGTATATAGTGTATCTTGTACAAGTCTTATTTTATTTATTATCTTGTGCATATACAGACACTGATTCTCGGGGAAATTTGCTACATTCCTAGAGAATCCCGTGCCATAGCATACCATGGTTGGATCTATTATACCAGTCGGGGTAGGGAGTATTTAGTATAGATATGTGATTATACCCTCCTTGTGTATGTCTTATTCCTTGTAAGTGTTGATCATACACCGTACAGATGATCAACCAGGCCATTATACTCTTGTGCAAGTTTTCAAGCCGATCACATGTTAAGCTTGTACTCACACACTTAGACATTAGTATTCTTGTTCATTGCCATATGGTTCATTATTGTATTTATTCCAGTATTTCCTTATTGTGTATCTCTTGTATCTATTGTGCATCTTATATATTCACATCTATTTACTGTTACATAGTTTTTATTATTGATTAGAACTGCTGTTAGAGATATACTCTGCTCCTTTCTAGACTGGATATATTTTTCCTATATGACACTAAGGACTGGTACCCTACACATTATGGACCCCAGGATGTTGTAGGTTTAGAGTTAGAGACCCTGGCTTAGGAGTGACTTATCCCAACTAAGACAGATGACCCGGGATTAGTAGCTTCTTAGTATTCTTGTACTGGATTTGTCTTCAGCTTACTTTATTAGTATTTCTGTTAGACTCATTGATGTTATTATTTTAGACTCATGAGTTGTATGTGACTATTCTATTCTTTATCTGATTTGTGCTTGTTCCATCTTAGATCTGTGATTGAGTATATTATTATTATTGGTGGTTCATTATATTGCTAGATGGATTACCCAGCCAGCGTTCTACCACCGATTCTGCGATGTAGGCTGGGCTTTATTCCCGACTTGTAACCTTACACCAGGTGCGGGTCGTGACATATTTTTAGTGGTGGCCTATGCATGTCAGGCTTCGTAAGTTATGTGATGTCGTGGTAGTATGATGACTTAGTTGTACTACTGCGAGCCTGATTTAGGATATAGGATATAGGTTATAGGCTGAGAATACTCAATCACATCTAGGAAATTTTTTTTGATTCATTAAACTATTCTCCTTTGATATTGACATTTGGTCTTTTAAACTATCCTTTCCTTGAGTCTCTTACATCATGTGCCATATTGATTCTTTCTTTCGCTTAGTCTAAGGATACCGCCTAAGACTAGATCGCAGCAGGGGAGAGCAGTTTCTGAGAGGTCTGCGACATCCCGAGGGCCTGCACCAGTCATATCTCCGATGATTGGAGTGTCAGCTGCTTTCGGAGGTCCACCACCTACTCAGAGGACTGTGCCAGCTGTATATGAGGGGCTTCCACCTCCACCTCATGTGCCAGTAGAGGGGACGCCGATATTTATACTATTTTGTGAGATGCTCGAGACACAGAGGGCTCAGTCAGAGGCACATCAAAGGCAGACCGATATTTTATGGTAGGGCATCGAGAGTGCTCATCAGCTTGCTCGTGCCGTAGTCGAGAGAGGAGTTCCGGTCCAGCAGCAGGATATTCCTCAGGTTGCTCAGGTTCGACCTGGCAACATTCAGGACTTCAAAAAGCTGGAGTCTAGGGTCTTCAAGGGGACGGAGAGCATCGTCTATGCTGATGATTGGCTCGAGGACATTGAGCGTCTTATGAGGGTGTCCCATCTTTCTGAGGATCTGAAGGTTGAGGCGGTACGAATTCAACTGTTCGATGTCGCCCGTACTTGGTTCAGGAATGAACCAATTCATGTTGACACGGGACAGTCTTGGGAGGTATTCAAGGACCTCTTCAAGAAAAAGTTCTTCGCTCGGGCAGACAGGCTAGACTTGGGAAGGCAGTTTGAGAGTCTCATTCAGGGGAGCATGTCTGTGGAGGAGTATGTTGCGAAGTTCGGCAGGTTGAGCCAATTTGTAGAGTATTTGGTGAGAGAGATATAGGTTTGGGCTATTCGTTTCCGTGAGGTTCTAAACTGGGAAGTAAAGATCCTCATTCCGTCTTTTTATGAGACATACTCGGAGATACTTGTGGAGGCACGCAAGGTTGAGCGAGAGTTGGGTTTGAAGCCCAAGAGTGGCCATAATTTTTTTTGGGGGCAAACAGCAGTGCAGTATCTGCCAAATGTCCATATTTCCAGTCCAGACCTTTCCAACAGCAACAACAGCTACCAGGCTAGTATAAAAATGTCACCTTTTGAAGCTATGTACGGTCGAAGGTGTCGTACTGTCGTATTCCCTTGTCATGGGATGATATTGGAGAGAGAGTTTTGCTTGGGCCAGAGATGGTTGTAGATGCAGCAGAGAAGGTTTAGTTGATCAGAGACAGACTTCGTGTGGTGCAGGACAGACAGTGGCATTAGGCCGATAGCCACCAAAGACCTTTGGAGTTTGAGGTATAGTTTAGATTTTGTTTGTGCTTGTTATTATTTGTTTGTTATAGATTAAGTTATTAAGGTGGTATTTTGTTCTAGGTGGGTGGTTTGGTATTTATTAGAATTTCTCCGACACGAGGCACGATTCGCTTCGGTGGAGGCGAAAAGCTTAGTCCGCGATTCATCGGACCTTTCACTATTCTAGAGAGGGTCAGTGCAGTTGATTATAGACTAGACTTGCCACCTATATTGGAGGGAGTACACAATATGTTTTATGTATCACAGTTGAGACGGTACGTGACAGATCCTAGTTATGTATTGGAACACTCGGAGATAGAGGTGGACCCTACTCTTAGCTATCCAGAGCAGCTAGTTGAGATTCTAGATAGGAGAAAGAAGGTACTGAGGAACCAGACTATTCCTTTGGTGCGCATCGCATGGAGGCATCACTCTCCGAGGGAGTCTACCTGGGAGAGAGAGGATAAAATGCGAGAGCGTTATCCATATTTGTTTGTGCCTTGAGATATGTTCTTTCGTAATTATGTTATGTTCTTTCTTAGTTAGTTCTGTTCTTTTGTTATGTTCTGTTATTTTCTGGGGTAGTTTTCGCCTTTGGATTTCGAGGACAAAATTATTTTAAGGAGGGTAGACTTGTCACTACCATATTTTCTAGGAAATGATATTTTAGTAATTTTATAATTAATTAAATATTATGCATGATAAATAAATATTTGTTGTATTATTTAATTTTTGTTAGATATTATTTATTTATTTTAGACTTGTGTTAATGGACCTAACTCGTTTAGTTTAGACTCATGGAGCAACATGTATTAATTATTAGATTTGAGCCCATTTAGAAAGCCCATTGATTAGAATGATGATTAAATTAATTAAACCATTAGACTAGAAGCTTCCCTCCTTAATTATTTCTTCATGAGAGGCCCCAAGGGGTATAATGGATATTACATAGTAGCTTGAGAAAGGGGTAGAGGGGTCGGCCTATTAAAGAGGGGGAAAATTGGTTTCTCTCTCCTCTTTTCATTTGGAAACTAGATTTAGAATTCCCTCAACTAAATTCCTTCATTCCTACTTCATTTTGTTACCAAATTTCATCATAATTCCTTCCCAAATCACTATTGGAGGCTAGTGGAGCAAGGATCTAGAAGGAGAAAGCAAGGATCTACAAAGAGGAGCAAGGATCTACAAGTTAGAGGCCAATTTTGTCATATTTGGAGGTTTTATTAGGAATTCATCTCCCAATAGATATAATTCAGTTTTTTTTCTCTTAATTTAAGTTATAAATATGAGATTTAACCAAGAAAAATTAACCTATATGCATAGGCTATACATAGGATTTGGTTTTGTATTCATAGGAGGCATATTATGAAAGTTATGGTACTTTTTGTGTCAATTTTGGGAGAATTCCGATATTAACATTTGTTGTTTGTGTCAATTGGTCCAATAGATCAATTTGGCATATGTTTGTGTGTTTGGGGCTAGTGTCTTATCCACAATTGGGTACGTGTAGGTCGTATCCCAATAATTTGGTGATACGTGTTGTTTTGGAGGTTTTTTCTCCGACACGGAACTTTGAACATGTCACATTTTGACACGGATACGTAGATTTGTATTTAACTTTTTGTGTTATTCATAAATGATATATATGACTTGTCCTGTCCTTCAGGATATGTTTGGATGTGTGGTGGACTCGTGTCGCATGTGTATCCTAGATCTAGTGGGATACGGGATGATATGTTCCATGTGTTGTGTAATTTAATTGTAGATCTATTTTCTCTTGTATTCTTATTCATGGTGAGGTATATATATATATATATATATATATATATATATATATATATATATATATATATATATATTTTATTGTGTATATATATTAATGTAATATTGTATCTTAGATCTATATATCTATGGGTATACCATATGTGTATTTATTGTTATGTAGTTATTCTTCTACATGTAAGCATATTTATATATTGTAGTATATATATAGATATGTATATGTTAAATATACTTATATGTTGTTATATTTATAATTATATAATGTAGGTTTTATATTGTGTACATGTTTATATGTACGTATACATATGTGTGTTGTTATAAATATGTTACTATGTATATAGGTGTATATTACTATGTAGATATTATGTACATATATATGTGTGTGTGTATGTGTATTTATTAGTTGTAATTATATGCATATATTTAGTATATATATATAATATTATTGGATATATATATATATATATATATATATATATATATATATATATATATATATATATTAGAGATTGAGGAGAGCATGAGCTTTAGCGACAGCAGTAAGCGTCGCCGAATGCAACAGCAATAATAGCAGCAGCGGCCGCTATAGCGACAGCAGCAAGCATCGCAGCAGCAGGAGCAGCATATCAAACAGCAACAGCAGCAAGAGCATCAGCGACAAACAGCAGGAGCCTGTCGCTATAACAGAGTATCAGCAGCCGTATCAGAGGCTATAGCGACGGCTTTGGCGATAGCAGCAGAATTCATCCCTAAACCAGCAGAGTATCTGCAACAACAGTGGTTTCAGCGACAGCAGGCAGGTTAGCGACAGTTTGGCAATTTTTATAGTTATTATATATATATATATATATATATATATATATATATATATATATATATATATATGGTAATTGATATATATGTTAATATGTTCCTAATGGCTAATAGTATTTTAATAGACTATATGTATAATATTTCGTGTAGTATATATTATTTTTAAAGGGTAGTTAGCATAAGTAAAGTATTGGGTATTACCTTGAGATACCAAGGTAAGTACCAAGGTAATTGGGATACCCAAGGTATTGGGTTTGGGTATCAATATTATGGGTTAGTGTGGTGATACCAAGTTGGTTCAAAACCAAGGCATCTATTTAATGTTTGTAATTAGGATTATATATAATTAATATTGTTTGACATATATGTGATGCTTTACCTATTATTTTACGTATCCGGAGATACGGTATCCTAGTACCCTAAGATATAGTTTATGACCTAAACTTTAGTATTTGAACCCAATATCTTTGTGTTAGACTTTTGCAACCTAGAAATAGGAAGTTGGCCATAGTTTGACCATAATTGACTTAGAGTTGACCTAGTTTGACTTTTGTCCTAGAAGTTGACTAGTTTAACTTTTTTTTTCCGAAACCTTGTATTAATGTTGTATTCCATATCTAGGTCTTCGAGGCACCGTATCAGACATCTATGAGACTATTCTTTGGACTTCAGACGAGTACATTCTCTAATAGTTTCTTATTTATGATATCCTCTATGTTCATTGTATCTATTATAGATATCCATGTTTCTTGACACGATGGTTATACGAATTGGTATATTCAGATCTCGTCATGAGATATTATTCCTTGTATATGGTGTATCTTGTGCAAGTCTTGTTTCATTGATTATCTTGTGCATGTATAGACACTGATTCTCGAGGAGATTTGCTACCTTCCTAGATAATCCCGTGCCATAGCATACCATGGTTGGATCTATTATACCAGTCGAGGGTAAGAAGTATTTTAGTATAGATATGTGATCATACCTTCCTGTGCAAGTATAGTTTTCCTATGAGTGTTGGTCATACATCGCACGTATGACTAACTAGGCCATTATTCCTGTGCAAGTTTCCAAGCCGATCACATGTTAAAGCTAGTACTCACTCACTTAGTCATTAGTATTCTTGTTAATTAACATATTGTTCATTATTGTTTATTTCAGTATTTCCTTATTGTATATATCTTGTATCTATTGTTGCATCTTGTATATTCATATATATTTACTGTTACATAGTTTTTATCATTGATTAGAACTGCTGTTAGAGATGTACTATACTCCTTTTCTAATTGGATATATTTTTCCCAGATAATACTGAGGAGTGGTACCCTGCACATTATGGACCCCAGGATGTTGTGGGTTTAGAGTCAGAGACCCTGGTTCAGGAGGGACTTATCCTAACTGAGACAGATGACCCGAGTTTAGTAGCTTCTTAGTATTCTTGTACTGGATTTATCTCCAGCTTACTTTTTTAGTATTTCTTTAAAACTCATTGATGTATTGTTTAGACTCATGAGTTGTATGTGACTATTCTATTCTTTATCATATTCGTGCTCGTTCCATCTTAGATCTGTGATTGAGTATATTGCTATTATTGATAGTTTATTATATTGGCAGATAGTTTACCCAAACAGCGTTCTACCGTCGATTCTGTGGCATAGGCTGGGGTTTATTCCCGACTTGTACCCTTACACCGGGAGCGGGTTATGACACTCACACTACAACATTGCCTACACTTCCTATTAAGCATTATTGCTCAAGTGTAACACCCTATTATTCTAAACTCAAACCAATGCCAATCAACACACACCAATAGCAACACCCCTTGCCACATCCACACTAACTAATTTTTAAACACACATACTCACAGAACATCATATCTCTTACCGACACACATGCATCCTCCAATATATAATACACATGTGTCTAACACTTGCCAATCCAATTGATACACTCAATAATATCACCAATATCCCCATGAATCACTAACACACCTAAAAATATTTCATCAACCACCTTGTGAGTGTCATAACACATACACAACACCATATGTGATACACCCTTGATATCAACTCCAAATAATAAGACATCAATACAAAATACTATGAACATAATTTATATATGAAAAAAAGTGAGTATATCATTAGAAATAACAATCTTAATGCAAATAAAAGAATTTGACATGCTAGAGCCTATAATACAAGCAAATACCCTTCCTACGATAACGTATCATGACGTATCGCGATACACACTCCTCGTATCCAATTGTGTAGAAGCTCACAATATAAATCATGTATCATACTCCAAAATCATATAAGAGATATTTCTATGAACACCTAATAGCCCAAACTCGGATTTTCCCTAATTTGACCACAAAAATCAATATAATAATCAAAATATAGCTCATTAGGACCTAGTTCTTCCTCCTATGGGTAGTTCTTAGCCATGGAAGAGTTCCTAAGAGTCTAATATAATAATTAGAATAGAAATTGATACAAAATATAAGTTTTACCTATTGGGAGATATATTCCCAATAAAACTCCTTTGGGAGCACAAAAAATAGACACAAACTCCTAGAATCTTCTCTCCAAGTAGTGCTCCTTGCAATCAAAGCTTCTATGCCCCTTTGATGATGAATATGAGTAAGGAATAATGGAAAATTTAAGAGAATTTGGTGGAGATTGGTCTCAATTTGGGAAAAAATAATTTGGGCTAAAATAAGCTAATGAATGAAGAGGAGATAGACTCACCTCGCCCAAATATAGGGCCGGCCATAATTTTTCCCTATTGACAATGTGCACGGTCCAAAATGCCCCTATTAATTTGTTATAAAGGGTTAATTAATTAGAGGATTTACTATGGAGAAGTTTCCAATCTAATGGATGGAATATTTTTTTTATTTCCCTTAATCTAATGAGTCAAACCATTACTAACTAATTAATTAAACCAATGGTCATGTTAAGTCTAGTTGGGTGCATTTAGGCTCACTAGCTATAAGTCTAATTAATAGGCTTACTCACTAATCAACTAATCATATAGTCTATTCTAATTAGTTAGCACACAACCAATATATATAATAATAGATATTATTATCACTAATAAAATTCTCAAACAAAGTTTAAAATGACAAAAAATACCCCCTTAGAAAAATTTTGTCCTCAAAATTTAAAGATAGTTGTACCCCTTTCTTGGTCAAAACCCCTAACTCATCTAAGATCATACAAGCATACAAATTAAAGGAATCACTAATTATTAGGTTATGGTCTCTGTCTGTCATGATATTGTAGTCTTTATCAGGGATATACTGCTACTATACTAACTATATAACACAAAACAACTATAAGGTACTAGGGAATCAATTGAACCAATAGATGAAAAGGACAGGAAGAAAGAACAGAACAAACCTGCTAACCCATCACCAGCAGCATCGATCTCCTCGACCATTATTGCAAAAGCCCTGCCCTACTGGGGTGTCTCCCTGCACTGGTGCTAGACAATTTATTGTGCCATATGTGGCCTAGCTGGACCCCTACTTCATGATACTCATGAAACACCCACATTGATACTTCACTCCACCATTCTAGGATACTATCTATAGGGTACCTATTCAAATTTCTCTCACTATCTACATAAGTCACTAACTCCTTTACTTGCCACTCTCCACTTCTCACTACTGTATGAATCTATGTATATCTAAAATATGCATGCTGACATGATACAACACCTAGAATCACCCATTGGTATGCTACTCTCCCTCATAACTCCATTGTTTCCTGATATTATTGGTACTAATTACTAACTTTACTCTAAGACATATCATAGAAATATTATTACATAGATACTATACTATGGATTATTATTAGGCTTATACACTGATACTTATTGCTCACAGACCCTACTAGGAATCACTCGTAACTTACAAGCTATACTCTCAATAATCAATAATGATACTCAACTTGACACCAAACTATCTGCAAGTTACCAAATTGCTACACTATCCGAAGAAGCTGTCTCAGGAACCAATGAAGGTAAAACTCTATAAAGAACTAAACTAGAGGTACTAAAGATATCCCTATCCTGAGCTAATATAGGTAATGGAACAGAATTCAATGATAACAAGACTGAATGATAGAGATGATATGTTAAGAACCAATTTAAGATATAATATAATAATTATATACGTCTATCTGAAATCATGTTACCCAGAATCCTTGCCACGCTAGTAAGCATAGTTACGATAAACTATAGAGTCCGTAACTAAGGTACATACCTTTAGAATCATGGTATATAAATTTTTTGTCCTGCCGCATGCTTGGCTACAAAAACTATAAATTCCAAAACCAAGAGAAATATATCCAAAATCTAGCTCTATGTCTTCACCACGCCAGCTAATATGGTTGTGATAAACCCTAGACTCCATAACTAAGACAGTCGATTACTTTCTCACTGTTCTTATCCAAATACGTTATCAGAATATACCTTAATTTAGCCCATAAAATTTATATCGATACAAGAATCAATTTTAACAACGAACAAGTACAAAGGTGAAGGTGAACAAAAATAAACGGAATCAGATTTCAAAATAGAGTTTATAGCAAAATTCTGAAGGGTCATCCCAGGAATCTCTCAAGGAATCCTAATTTGTGATTGAGTATTCTCTTATCCTAATATCCTATACCTTATATCCTATTGCAGGCTCGCAGTAGTATAACTAAGCCGTTGCACTACCACGATATCGCACTAATTACGAAACCTGCAAGGGCCACCACAAAAATATGTCACGACCCACACTCAGATGTTCGAGCACGAGTACGTGGGTACATCCAGCCTATATCATAACAAGAAATTTCTAAAAATTCATATTTAATTTCTGAAAAATCTGGGTGTTTACAATCTACCATCCTTAAAAGAATTGCGTCCTAAAAATTAAGAAAATATAGCCGGTTAGAAGAGATAACACGGTTGCAAGACATGTTTGAAGAATGACATAAAGAATAAAGAATCATGAATAAGAAGAAATCGAGAGAAAGTGTGAGGGTTAAGCAGAACACATAGGAAAGGAATAAAAATATTTTCCTAAGCAATGAGAGATATGTAATTCAAGAGTAAAAGAATCTGGATAGAGCAAGGAAATCTACATCTTAGGAAAACTTGGGTATCAAGTACTAACAAGTTCAAAATACTAGGTTTAGGCTAGGGAATAGAATTAACAGGCACGTGCTAAGGCATTACTAGGGATATATAGCTATGAATAACTTAAATCTTACATGTATTTGTTACACCACGAGTCTATGCGTCCTCCATTGTCATCGTAAAACCTTGTCCGCGTCCTTGTGGTGGTGTCCTCTGCTGTTGCTGGGCTTCTTGATGAACCTTCTGTTGGGCTTGCATCATGGCGTAGAATATTTGGAACATCTGATGTTCGTCCATAAGCTGTCATGGTGGAAAAGTAGGCATCGGTGGAGTAAACTCCGATAGTAGTAGAATATTGTCTTGCTGTATCCTCGAGGCGAGATGATCTACTTGATTACCTTATTGAGTTGATTGACCTCTATCTTCTGGTGTCACTTCATCTTCTTCGTAGGTGGCTACAACACCTTGTGGTGTTCCTGTAGGAGTCTCATTGCTTGCTTATGATTCTATTACTCTGCATCAAAAATAAACTATAAAAGGCGCACAGAGGAAGCAAGGCAGGATGTAAGTCAAGAAATTAATTCAAATCCGATATAGAGATCAAGAACGATTCAAGCAGGTGGATGAGATCCCAAAACTTATCCTATCCTTATCGCAGGCTTACTCGGTTCCTTAGTTGAAACCGAAGTAATTTAGTCGTAGACCTACATGGGCCACCAAAAAAATTATGTCATTCCCCAGTCACAAAATACCGAGGGACTATACACGTAGTAATGGCCAGCAGCGCATACCGATGGACAAACCAAATTTAATGGACCCATCAGGGTGTACTTAAGCTGTAAAACAACTATAAAGGTCTATGATACTAATCTTATCCACAGAAGATAAATACAATCAATATCAGATTCATCAAGATGAAATAATAATCAACAAGTCTCAATAAATATCTCGGGGAACAACCCGATAAAGAGTTTGATATAGCAATTCAATAGACAGGAAATAAAAGTGTCTAAAAACAACAAGACTGAGTATAGATAAAGCAGATACTCAGGAGAATTCTCTGGCATTACCTCGTTCTCTGGTATTGGTTCAGCTCCAGCATCTGCTTCTGTCCCGTATACTACGGGGTAGATCTCCTCTGCTAAACCTGGGGACATAATCCGGATTTCATGTCCTCAGGGGACATAACAAGGTATAAGAATAACTCAAGCCAAATAAATACAGTATATAAAATATATCAATAGGGCAAACTATGTAACCAGCTACGTGATATGCAATGAGAGCATCACTAGAACTCAGGCTGAGACTACTACAAGCTCTGTGTCGGAGAGCCGGTAGCAGTTATACTATATAGTTATACTATGTAGTTATACTATGTAGTGGGCCTAGCATTGTAGTGGCTAAGGCACCATAATAAATATATATATATAATCAGCCTGTAGCCTGTGTATCTTTCCCTACCCAATGTAATCACACATCTCATGTCCACGACGTCTTATGTCCATGACACACAAGATCATGACCTCTAACTAATGCAGCGAGTCATAATGATAGCTATGTAATATGTAATATCTATGTCACGAATCCTATAGCCTATACAGAATTACCATGAATGACTCTGGAAGATTCTGTCTTATGAATAGTATCAGGTGTCCTATGGTATGACGTACTTGATAATGCAAGCACGAAAATATCTAGGGTCGCGATATCAATCTCTAGGTGATGTTACACAACTCCGCGTACGGCGTTGACACCCAAATCTTATTCGGATGCTAAGCAACATCACACGGTCCTAGGTTGAATATATATATTATTTAAATAAATTAAGGGAATAATATAAAGCAAGTACAGAAAGATTGGCAAGGTACACTTGCTTGGGGTTTGAATTCCAACAGTCGCTCCGGTATCAGCGGGATCTTCAAGTAATCCTCTGGTTGCTAAAATAAATACTACCATTATGCTCAGAAGATATGAAATAGCGAGGATTGCCTATCCATAAGTCCAGTTTGGACACAGGGGCAAAATTGACAGTTTCTGGTCAAAGTGGAGTCCACATGTGGCCCACTTCACACCGAAAAACATATCAGAGACGAAGTTCTCTAAATTTGTCAAACTTAGTGTCTACAAGTCCAGAACGACGATACGAACCCAACAAAATATCCAAAACTGGATTCCGATGAGTCGATCACAAAATCGCCCGTCAAGTGGAGCCGTAGGGCCCACGATACGAGATTTTGTCAATATTCTCAGAATCGAACCAAACTTGGATCACAGGACCAGCGTAATGCTATGAATCCAATGGCACAAGTTTTATTTCGAAACGATAAGCATACACAAAGATACAATGAGTTTCAGAACAGGGCCGATACGAGGCGTTGTCGACGGATACGCGTTGATTCCGGTGTGCACGCACATCCAAATCAACTTCCGCAAAATCTCACATGTCCGTATTGACGATGCGCACCTTTCAGTAAAATTTTTACATGACCAAGTTATCTCGTTTAGCGGGGCATACCCAGTTTCAAGAAAAATTGGGTTTTTAATAACCAAGTTTTTGGTCAATTTTACCCGCGAATAAAATACAAATTACAGCACATTAAAATAAACTAAATACAGGGTTTAAAACTTGGTTATATGGTCTAAATTACTATTCAAGTAAATTTTAGAAATAGTTAACAGGTTGCACGCAAAACGGTCGTGAACTTGTGAGTTCAGAATAATTTTTGATTTTCAGAAATAGGGGTTTTTTCCTGTTTTACGTTGCGGTTTGCAACCGACACAGGACACGATACCCCAAACTAATTGCATGAGTTTCGAGAGGGCTACACAACGAACGTGTCACAACAGACCGTTCGAATATTGGCATGACGAGGAGAGAGAAATTCTCACCTGAACAGGGGTCGAAAATGACTATACGTCGTGTACGTGGACGACGCGGCAGTGCTCGGCCGGCGGGGACTACGGGTTGCTATGGTGACTGTGCTCCTCAGTCGTCGGGGTGCTGGTAGTAGTGGCGACGGGGTCGTCTTTATTGCCGACGAGGTCGTAGTCAGCCGGAGGTCGCTAGAAAAGGTCATCAGCCGGAGGAAGGTGGAGTGTGCTGGTGGTTGGTGATTGCGGAGACTGTGGGGCGGCGGGTTGCTATGGAGTTGTCGGATGGAAGCTCGGGGAAGGAGGCAGCGGAATGGCGATGGCAATGGTGAAGTAGTGGTGGCAGCGGTGAGGGGTGCCGGAGTCAGATGATGGAGAGATGGCAGAGGCGGCGGAGGTATAGGAGCCACGGTGACAGTTTCAGGAAGACGATCTGTAGGGAGACGAAGGGCTAGGGGCGGCCGGTCGGTGGGGAGGCGAGCGGATGCGTCGGTGGTTGCAGAAGGCGGAGAGTTGCAGCATAATCGGCGGGGAAAACGGCAGAGAGAAGTCAGGGGATCGGGGTTTAGGTTTCGATTACTATAGCGGGTAGCTAACGGGTCGGGTCGGATTTTGGGTTCGGGTTCGGATCCAAATCCAACCTGCTAGGGTTGATTTGGGTTGGGTTGGTTCAGGATTTGGTTCGGTTCAGTTTAGGATAAGTTAAACCGGTTTAGTTTGGTTTATTTAAAAACATTGTATTTAGGTATTTAAAAATAGTTTTTTGGTCCAATAAATTGTAGAAACATTACACTATGACTAATTAATTATTTTACACTTAAAAATATTATTTTCATAATATTTTAATACTTAAAAATAGTAATCCTTTGAAGAACATTTATATTAATTATTTAAAAATAGCAGGAAATTCCTAAAAATTCATATTTAATTTTTGAAAAATCTGGGTGTTTACATTAATACATCTCAAAAGTTTAATATACTGGAAACAAATCTAGTATTATAATGTTAAGTAAAGGTAGCCAGGATAACTAGTGCTACCGGTTAGGCCTCACGGTAATCTCTTATGAACTGTAGTGTCTAAGGATGCCACTACTCCCTCCTGTGGTCTGTAATGAGTCGGACTCAAATCCTCCAAATACTTTGAAAAATATATCCAGTCAGGATGGAACAAGTATAACCCAATAGCAGTTCTAGTTAATTAACAAAGACTTGAAAACAGTAAATAGAGAATGAAAGGCAAGATGAGAAAGCAATTAACTGATATAATGGTAAATAGTAAAAAGAGAGGTAATGTAAGTAATGTGGCATAACCAATGTATATATAAAGTGGAGGAGAAAATGAACTACAAATATCAGGTGCGAGACAATGTAATCTATGAACTGAATAAGAATAATTGCAACTATACTTAGTATTTTGAAATACTAGTCAAATATGTGATCGAGGTATTTTGATATTTTATACTAAGAGAAACTAGGTCAATCATACGTGAAGTGTATTACTAGCTAGTAGTCGATGTTTACAATATTTGCCAATGTCCACAATATTTGCCAATGTCTATAATGTTTGCCAATATTTATAATATTTGTCAACGTCTACAATGTTTGCCAATGTCTACAATGTTATCCAATGTCAATACTATGAGTATTATCCAATATCTATGCGATGAGTCAAGGTAACATCTCATGACTGAAGATCCAATCCGTGTACCAAAGTGTCCGAAATTAGAAATAATATTTCTAAATACTCGAATTATAGTAATTATCAAATAATAGAAACTATCAGAGAATGTACTCGCTTGTGGTCTAGAGAATGAATGTCAAACTGTGCCCGAACCGGTGTCGCACGGACCTATATATGAAATTCCATGTTATTTGGTATAATAAAGTTTTAAACATGCTTAAATAAGCTAAAAATATAAATTTTTAGGTCAAAACTAGGCCCCACTAGTCAAACTAGGTCAACTAGATCAATAGTCCAATTTGGGCTCCAAGTTATCCTATTTAACTAGTTGATGAAGTTATGTTGGTCAAAACTAGCTAATACTAGGTCTCTAGTCCATACTAGCTAATATAGACTATACTAGCTAATATAGTATATTATGTATCTATCATATACTTAATATAGACTTTATGATATCCACATATATAGTATTAACTAGGTATGTCATGCATATCTATATCCATATCTATATCCCTATATCTAGAAGATCCACTAATACCTTAACACTGGTATCTAACCGCAATATCTTCTACTTACCCTTACGTAGACAATACCCCAAGGTATTGTGTATCTCATTGATACGCTCATACCCGGATACTCATACTGGTGTATATATATATATATATATATATATATATATCCTAACATTAGGATATCTAAACTCACTACCTTAGTACCTATACCCAACCCCCATGTTAGCACTTAACTCTTCTCTCTGATACCCCTTGCTTGGTTTTAAATCCTACACTTACAACAAACCTTCACACCCTCTGATACTAACATATAATAATCTAACCTTCTCACTTAACCTCACACCCAATCACATATGCATGCAACATAGTACTGCACCCATTTGTAGTCTCATGTCCCTGCACCACACCCTTACTCCACCTACACCACTGAAACTCTTGCACATCATGCACCCTGCCTCCTATCTGAATACAGAGCAAACCTCCAACTCCACACATAACCCCAACTACTCTTCTAAAATAGGGTAAGGACTGTCTTACCTTGCAGTTCCCATTTCACTCTTCATGCCTGACTGAACTCCTATTCCCAGGCCTATATTGCAAACTTGAACACCCTTCTTCACAGTTGCTGCACACTCATCGCTCAATCACCTCTCTCCTTCTCCCTGCTGCCAAGGCCTTCTCCTACTTCTGTTAATCTTTTTTTGTCATAGTTGTTGTTGTTGGTGCTTCCCAGTTCACTGTATTATTTTGCTCTCGCTGCTTGCTGTTGCTATTGTTTCGTCTAGTTTACCCCACTGACATCCACCCAAGTTCTAACCCCATGATACTCTCATGACAACCCTCTAACACTCAAATTATGATATACACATAACCCTTAAACACAACTATCAACTAACCTCAACTTACTGCAACTGAGCCCTAACCCCACTACTGCACCTACTTGCATATATCACAGACCCACACACAATAAGCTCACACCACAGTGCACTCAACTTGCTGCTATACAGTCCCCTCACAATGTCTACTACGAAACTGAATTGATCATTCTGCAGGCTAGAGGTTGCTGCTCTCTCAATCTGAACACCAAGCTTCTGAACTGAATTGGATTGAACACACCCAGTTCAATACCTAAAGACAATATCCACATCATTTCTTAACCCCCCTTAAACCTTACTGATACACCAAGTGCATGTGCACTCCTCACCTCTATATACTGTTGTAGGACACAAACACATATTTAGCACAAGAACCTACACTAGACTCTAAACACACTCTTATCTCCTACCTATTGATACACTGGATACTCAATCCTCACCTCTGGATACACTCCTACTGAACACAGATCAGACACAGGCACCCGTGCACTACTTATATACTGGTTTACCACACCATCACTACCTTACCCCTCTCGTAGACCTACACCACTACCTCACACTCCAATACTGCCTACACTTCCAATTGAGCATTGCTGCTCAGGTGTAACACCCTATTATTCCCAACTTAAACCAATGTCAATCAGCACACACCAATAGCAACATCCCTTGCCACATCCACACTAACTGATTCTCAATACACACATACTCACAGAATATCCCATCTCTTGTCTACACTCATTTGCACCCTCCAATATATCTTACACATATGAACCAATCCAATTGATACACTCAATAATATCACCAATATCCCTATGAATCAATAGCACACCTAAAAATATTTTATCAACCACCTAGTAAGTGGCATGACACACACACAACACCATATGTGATATACCCTTGATATATACTCCAAATACCAAGACTTTAATCCAAAATACTATGAACACAATTTATATATATAATATAGTGAGTATATCATTAGAAATAACTATTTTAATTCAAATAAAGGAATTTGATATGCTAGAGCCTATAACACAAGCAAATACCCTTCCTACGACATCGTATCACGACTATCGCGATACGCACTCCTCATATCCAATTGTGGACACGCTCACACTATAAAATTATGCATCACACTCTAAAATCATATAAGAGATATTCATACGAACACCTAATGGCCCAAACTCGAATTTTTCCCAATTTGGCCACAAAAAGTTAATGTACTAATCAAAATATAGCTCATTAGGACCTAGTTCTTCCTCCTATGGGTAGTCCTTAGCAATGAAAGGGCTCCTAAGAGTCTAATACAATAATTAGAATAGAAATTGATAGGAAAATAGTAGTTTTACCTATTGGGAGATGAATTCCTAATAAAATTTCTTCTGGAGGACACGAAATGGACACAAGCTCCTAGAATCTTCTCTCTAAGTAGTGCTTCTTACAATCAAATCTCCTAGGCATCCTTGATGATGAATATGAGTAAGAAATCATGGAAATTTTGAGGAAATTTGGTGGAGGTTGGTCTCAATTTGGGATGAAATGAGCTAATGAATGAAGATGAGAGAGACTCTCCTCCCCCAAATATAGGGTCGGCCACATATTTCTCCCTATTAGCAATGTACATAGTCCAAAATGCCCCTATTAATTCATCATGAAGGGTTAATTAATTAGAGAATTTACTATGGAGAAGGTTCTAATCTAATGAATGGAATATTCCATTCATTTCCCTTAATCTAATGAGTCAAACCATGACTAACTAATTAATTGAACAAATGGTCATGTTAAATCTAGTTGGCTCCACTTGGGCTCACTAGCACTAAGTCTAATTAATAGGCTTACTCACTAATCATCTAATCGCATAGTCTATTCTAATTAGGTAGCATACAACCAATACATATAATAATAGATATTATTATCACTAATAAAATTCTCAAACAAATTTTGAAATAACAAAAAAAATACCCCTCTCTCGGAATTAGGAGGTTAAACTAATTATGGGGTATTATTCCTAGTAATATATACTTTGTATCCGAAAATGAAAAAGAAGTTTTGGTTGAACATATTGTAAGAAAATGCCTTCCTAAAGGGTGTTTGGGCTGTTTTGGATTTCTGTTTTAAAATAGTTTTTTTAGGGGTTTTGAGTCCATTTTTCTTTGATATTTGATCATTTTAAAATCAAATAATTTATAGGATTAAAAGAGACTAGGGTTTTGAATTTATCTGTGAAATTAAAACTCAAATTGATTGTATGATAGAGAAAGTATGCCTTAAAGATAGAGGTCGGATTGATTTCTATAGTTGTTCACCACGACACACGATGTTATTGGGGCGGACTGTTTATCCGGTGCTTCGGCGACCAACGATGGGTGCTGGCGCGGGGAAGGGTTGTCAGCCTAGGAAAGATGTTAGGGATCACCTAGGATGAAGCACTCTAGGGCATATTCTCTCTGAATTATTTCACACACACACACACAAATAGAGGAGAGATTATATTTTAGTTCAATTTAAGATTAGGGAGATTAGATTTAAGGTCTGTGATTTGATTTTCTTTAAAAAGATTAAATGGAAATCAGTTTTGTTGAGAGAATTCAAATTGGTTTTTCTACGTTTATACGCATGGATGTCGGGTTGTATTTGGGAAGGTAAATAAACAGTGACCCATTCACTATTCATTCAAGTTTATATATATATATATATATATATATATATATATATATAAGAGAGAGAGAGAGAGAGAGAGAGAGAGAGATTGATATTTTAGTTCAATTTAGGATTAGGGAGATAAGATTTAAGGTCTGGGATTTGATTTTCTTTAAAAAGATTAAGAGGGAAATTAATTTTGTTGAGAGAATTCAAATTGGTTTTTCTGCGTTTATACGCATGGGTGTCGGATTGTATTTGGGAAGATAAATAAACAGTGACCCATTCACTATTCATTCAATTATATATATATATATATATATATATATATATATATATATATATATATATATATATATATATATAATTGAATGAATAGTGAATGGGTTGTGTGTGTGGTAATTTGGCATCCAAAAATTTCTATAAATATGGCTTAATTTATCCAGATTTACCACAAAATTTTTATTTTCTCTATTCTAATACTTACAAGCAATCTTGTGTTATATTCAGTGAAGTAAGTATTTTCTCGAGACTAAAGTGTAAGAAAAATTATAATAGTCTGATAAATTTGAGGCTTCAACTTGAGCAACCACCACAAAGCCACAATAATTATGCATCCGACTTTGGATGAAATCAAGTTAAGGTTTAGGTAAAAAAAAATATTATAAAAGTAGCTAATATTGATATTAAAAATTGATTAGTTTTTAATAATAATTTTAAAAAATTATATTTTGGATCTCGGTGATACTATCAGTTCTAGCCACTCATTTCAAAGTCTTTCAAAATAGTATTACAATGTTATTAATAATTTTGATAATTATTATGCTAATATGCCAGTAGGAGATGAACAACCACTACTGACATAAATGCCACCTCCAGATAATAGATGTATTAATAGTAACATTTCAACTATAAAATATCAACTTATGGAAGTAAAATTATTTGTCACAAATTATGAGGGAAAAGAAAGTCTTAGATCCCAAAACCAATACCTAGAGGTGTACAATTCAAAAAATGAAAAAATAAATCGTTAAATGGGAAAAAATAATGGCATGGGAACTTTGAAGAGACTTTATGAACGTTGTTATAGTAAGGACACAATTAACGCTAGAAAAATACAGTTGACACCGGTTCTCAAGGTTCATTAATAAGAAACTTTATTTTTTTTGTTGCTCGTAACAAAATCAACTTAAACAATGATATTATTTGTGATTAACAACCTTTTATATTTGGTGAGAGTGAATAATACCGTTACTATACAAGTATTACATTAAATCCTTATTTTACTATTTCTATATCTACTACTAAAGTAGAAGCTGTTAAAATATTTAAAAAAGAAAAAGAACTATGATATAAAGTTCTGAAAATATTAGTAAACTTTATTTATCTTCTGATATATGGACCAGTAAAAAAATTATTCTTCTGTTTGTATCACGATATACTATTTAGATATGAAATAGGTTTATAAAACAAATTATTTCTCTAAGATCGTTGGAATGGTTGTAATACTTAGTGAAAAAACCAACTTCCATTCACATTTTTAGTCCCATATTAGAAAAATGAACTTACTCACTTGTCCATATAAAATTCCTCTCCCTTGCTCATTTGTGACTTATTGTGGGCTAGCACTATGGGCTACATGCGTACGCCACCGTTTTCGTCTGGCTTGGCTCGGTTTGATTCAGTTCGGTTCGAGACGTGTAATGTATGCGGGTATGCGCTCACATTTACGGGCGCCGAATGTTGATCCGATTTCTTTTATTGGGTTCAGGCTAGAACCTAAAAATATTTTTTATTATACTTATTTTCCTGACTATTCTGATATTTAATATTCTATATATTGAAAAAAATTCAACAAAACTAATTTTAAGGCTCTCAAACTGCTATATTTATAACATCTATTATTCATATTGATTCCTATTAAATCCTAGAAGCATATATATTCACATTGGCTATGATAGTTGGAGTTTTGAACAACAACCAAACTATGTTATTTTCCTTATTCTAAAATACAAAAAAGTCTTTCATTTCCGTCCTTCCAAGTTTTTATTTCAATTCTTTGCTAGTTAAAGCTATGTTCGGGCCATCGTTCCTGAAGTTGTATGTAGTGACGAGAAACAAGTAGCAATTAGATTTTACCTCTAGGAGGATTTGAGAACAATCATGCACATAGATCTCGAATAACTCTTAGGGCAGTGCTTCGTACATGACTTTCCCGCAAAAAAAAAACTAAAATTTTGTTATTTTGTTTACAGGGATTATTTTTTTTTTACAACAATCAAAGAGATTATTTCATGTTATATACGTTTGTTTAACCGAATAAATAACAAACAATATATATCTTTATTCTGTTAACAAAGTATTCCTGGCTTTTTTTTTTTTATCAATTGATTATATTTGAGTTGACAAATACTATTTGAGTATAACAGTCTACATCTTTATAATCTTCATTCTGTTAATAACAAATTTTATAAAATGTTAGCAAAACTGTGTTAGCTAATTGTTGTAAAACTGTCAACAAACTGTTAGCTAAATTGTCAGCAAAAATATGTTAGCTAATTGTTAGTAAAACTGTCAGCAAACTATTTGCTAAACTAACAATAAAACTCTGCTAGAAAACTATTAATATTATATTATTACACTGCTTACATAATATTAGTAAAACTGTTAGCAAATACTTCTAGTGAGAACATAAAATTACTTGTTAATTGTACATGTCTTCTTTATAACTATCTTAAATTGAAACACTATTAAGAGAATATTTGATTCAATTTGGCACAATCGAGGTTAAAATAAACAGTTTAGTGATATTGTCAAACCATTTGAATCTAAGTTTTAAAGTATAGGTTAGTTTGGGTACAAATCGAAAGGATCATTCTGACAAAAATAGTGTAAATAGCCCAAAGCTACACGATATTTAAGGAGTAAAACTTTGATACAGATGGCAGTATCAAAGTTTTGATATAGCCATGTATGACAAGTGGGCCCCACTGTACGTTGATACTGCCATCTGTATCAAAGTTTTACTCATATTTAAGTGTATTCGGACTACTGTTGGCTGTGATCCGCTCCCTACAACAAACCCATGTTAATTAACACTTGATAGATTAAAATATTTATTAAGGTGGATTAACAAAAATTATTCAAACTATTACTCTAGTATTCCAGGTTGCCTTATTGATTAAATATACTATTCTTGTAGAATCTTAGACTGTCGAATTTGTAACTATGGTTGGTAAAGATGAATCTTCTATTGCCAAGCCTGAAAATTTTATTGGTTCTAATTTTAAATTATGGCAGAGTTAGATGAGATTTTGGCTCACTATCCTAGGGTTTATATCAGCTATTGATGGAACCACACCTACAATAAATAATTTTGATGATACTGAGTCTGATTTAGGAATATGCATATCATCTAGCTCAGTAAAACCTAAAACTTCTATGAAAATAGACTACAATTATTTTTACAGAATTCTAAGCACATTGTTTGAGTTATTATATGACATGTTCTTCGACTATAAAAGAGCTAAAGAACTTTGGGATGCATTGGAAGAAGAATATGGTTGTGATGATGCTGAGATAGGTATTTTATGGTAGACAATAAACCTATGAAAGACTAAATCTTTGAACACAAAGAATACTTTAGAAACATCCAAGCTAAAGTACCATTTTCTCTAATGATTACAAGATAGCTTGCTTGGTAGATAACCTACCTTTTTCTTCATCTGATTATGCTAGAGAACTTATCCATACGAAAGAAAATCTTACCTTTGTACAAGTCCTAAATGGCATTAGAACAAAAGAACAAATTAGGTTAAAGTCTAAACCTAAGACTGAGTCTAAGACTAAGGTAATTACCTTAAAACCATGGTAATCCTAAGTTTAACCATCACTAACCCAAGAGAAACTTCTTCAAGAAGAAGAATTTTTAACCTTAATACCACAACCAGTAAAACCATAAACCTATAAATTCTAGTCAGACTCGGAGTCAAAAGAAATTTTTTTTCTAGTGTATGAAAGAACAAACCATCTTTCCTTTAACTATTTCTATAGAAAGAAGGAAGCTACCAAGACCCCTTTTAAAGGAAAAGGCACTGCCAAACCTAAAACAACTATACTTCTGAATATGTCCTCTAGTTCCTTCAGGTATGTGAGCTATCAACCCTTAATCATTATTTCTTACAATTATGATAATTGGAGGTTGGATTATAGAGTTAATATTCATGTTTTATTTGATCGCACATGTTTTTCAAACTATCAGAAATTAGGGGAGAAGGTGTAACCTTAGAAGATGCCTCATCAACACAAATTATAAGAAGATAAAGAGTATATCTGAAGATGACATCAGAAAAAATTCTATTTCTTAATGATGTGCTTCATGTATTGTTAGTCAGAAGGAATCTAGTTAGTGGATATTTTCTTGTAGTTTCAGGATACAAGATTATAATGGAGGCAAAAAATAGTAATTTCTAAGAATGATTCATTTGTTGGAAAGGTTTTATAAAAGATGGATTATTCATTCTTAGTACTATCAATAAATTTTCATATCATACACTTATTATATTTAATATAGAATCGATAAATATTTAGAATGGTAGATTAGGTCATGTGAACCTAGGTGCTCTTAGAAGGATGATGAACTTAGACCTCATTCACACGACTTCCAATAGATGATAAACATAAGTGAAATTTGTGTTCAAGCCAAACACACTAGATTATCTTTCAAATCTGAAAAAAAATTATGACCTTCTAGAATTAATTTATAGTAATGTATGTGATTCAAATAGGGTTTAGCCCGAAGCGGTATAAAATACTTTATATATTATAGATGATTATTCAAAGTATTTTTACACTTATCTTCTTAAGACCAAAGATGAAGTCCTTGATAGATTCAAGATAAACAAATCCGAAGTTGAGAACCAATTAGAGAAAAAGATTAAAATATTATGGTATGATTGTGGTAGAGAGTATACCTTAAATGAAATTACCAACTTCTATGAAGAACACATAATAATTCATGAGGTAACTGCTCCCTATTCACCATAGTCCAATGGAGTAGCTAAAAGAAAGAATCGTACTTTGTTAGACATAGTAATGCCATGCTTCTCAGCTCAGGTGCTCCTGATATTTATGGGAAGAATCATTATTATCAGCCTTATATCATAAATAAGATTCCTAGTAAATCAAAGGATAAGACTCCCTATGAATTATGAAAAGTTAGAACCCCGAGAACTAATTATCTTAAAGTTTTGGGATGCCTAGAAAAAATAGAAATTTCTGAACAAAAAAGAAAGATTGGATCTAAGATCGTAGATGTTGTGTTTATATGATATACCTTAGATAGTAATGCTAATAGGTTTCTAGTGAAACATTCTAAAGTAAATAAAATAACTAACAACATTTTATAGAAGTTAGAGATATAGTCTACTTTGAGACTATATTCTCTTTTAAGAATTTAATTTTGAATTCTTTCATTAATTCTACTCTTGCACAATCTATAGAACCATCGGCTCTAATAATCTGCAGTCTACTAGTTATTAGGTTCAAATATCTAGTTCATAATCTAAACCAGAAATAGAACCTAGAAGGAGCAAAAAAGATAGGATTAAAAGGAACTTAGGAGAATGATTCTTCACTTATTTGATAGAGGGTGATCCCTCAACTTAAGAAGAAGCAATATCTTCTCCTTATGCTCCTTTCTGGAAAGAAGCCATAAATAATGAATATAATTCTATCTTGAAGAATAATACTTGGTTTTTAACATACTTACCTTTAGGTATTAAACCTATAGGTTGTAATTGGATCATTAGAAAGAAACTTAGAGCCGATTATACTATATAAATATAAGCTATATTAGTAGCTAAAGGTTTTACTCGGAAAAAGGATTAGATAATTTAGATACCTCCTCTCCTATAGCTAGGATTACCATGGAACACTCTTAGCTTTAGCATCCATTCATGATATGTTAATTTATTAAATGGATGTAAATGCATCTTTTCTAAATGGAGATCTAGAAGAAGAGATTTACATAGATCAACCCGAAGGTTTTATTGTTAAAGGTCAAGAAAAGAAAGTTTGTAGATTAGTAAAATCTTTATATGGCCTAAAACAAGTTCCTAAAAAATGACATCACAAATTTGACATAGTGATTTTCCAATATGTATTCATGACAAATAAATATAACAAATGTACATATTCTAAAACTATTAAAATTTATCATTTTATGCTTATATGTAGATGATATCTTAATTCTAAGATCTTTTCTTGATTGCATAAATGATACTAAGAAATATCTATCTAATAATTTTGATATAAAAGATTTAGGAGAAGCCACAATGATTCTTGGAATACAAGTCTCAGAGTAAAATAAGGTTATACTCTATCCTTAGTTCACTCCACAGAAAAATGTTAAGAAAATTTGAGTATTTGATAAATAACTCGTCTCTACCCCATATGACAACAGTATTATCCTCAAGAAGAATGAGGGTTCACCTGCAAAATAACATAGATATTCACATATGATAGGTTCTCCTATGTATATAACAAATAGGACTAGATATGATATTGCACTTGTTGTTAGGAGAATAAGTAAATACACTATCAACCCAAACCAGTTGCATTGGTTTACATTAGAAAGAATATTTAGATATCTTAAGGGTACTCTAAATTATAAACTATATTATATTAGACATTGAGTGCCATGACCTGCATCTGATATAGGGGCACGAGTACGCGGGTACGTCCAGCATACGCCGAAGTATCGGTGGTAGAACGTTGTCTAGGTCACAATACTATCTAATCATTCTAACACAAATATCCAACTCCATAAAGAGACACAGATATAATGATATAATAAGGAATACTCAATCACAGAATTAAAGAATGATAAGATATCAAAAGAATAATCCAAATACAACCACAAAGTCTAAACAATAATATAATATCTAAACTTCAAACAATAACATCCAAGTCTTAAATATATGCCTGAAATAAATATGGTACCAAAATGCTAAAAGGAACTAACTAAAATAACTGGTGATTCCGGCTAGACCTCCCGGTAATCACACATGAGCTATAGGGTCCATATCTGCTACTCCCTCATGCGGTCTGTAGAAAGTTAGACAATAATCTTATAAATAGTCATCTAAAAAAATATATCCAGTCAGGATAGATCGAGTACAACCCAATAGCAGTTTCAGTTAATAACGAAGACTATAAAACAGTAATAGAGAGTGCAATAAAAGATGGGAATAAACAACTAAATCATAACTGACACTACCAATAGGGAAAAAATTGGATAAACACAACTATATGACAGGAAATAAATAGACAGAGCAATAGATATACAATAGTGAATACAATATAGACAGAACAATAGAGAGTATCTCGATGAATATGAAATAGACAGGAAAGAACTATACTATCTATATGTTTTGAAGTATTAGTGTTGATATGTGATCGGCTTGAAAACTTGCACAATATGATTGGGCCTGGTTAATCATACGTGAGGTGTATGATCAACACCTACAGTACTTGCTCGTGCACAGTAAGAGTATGATCACAAATCTAGCTAGTACTTCCCCACCCCGACTACTACAGTGTATCCAAACAATGACACATTATAATACACAAATCATAATACAATATCTGATCACAATACGATAACCATGCACAGTATAAAGGTAAAATCTTATGACGGAGATCCATACTATACCAATCTGTGTAACATCGTGTCAGAAATCAAGTAGAACATCACTAAGTACATGAATCATAGTAAATGCCATATAATAAAAACTATCAGAGAATGTACTCGCCTGTGGTCCTGAGCAATGTACTTAAACGAGTGTCTGAACTGGAGTCCAAGAGTGCTAAATACGGAATACCAATGTTAACAGGTGATATGAAAGGATAATCATGTATAATTAACTCTAGGTTAGGTATTTGGTCATCTCTAGGTCTCTTGGTACCATACTAGGTCAACACTAGGTTATTCTAGGCTATAATAACTAATATAGTTCATACTTGGTTATAGACACTAGCATATATATATGTATATACTATATACTTTGATACCTAGGTGTTACTTTAACTCCAACCCAATAACTTAGCTTTATAAATCCTTACCTTGACTATTACTTCAGTGTGTATCTTCATTGATACTCTGCCTTTACCCTAATGGTACTCTAGTCAATATCTCAGCTGGGTATCTCAATTGATATGCACTTGACACATTCGAATACCCAACCCCTCACTTGAACTGACAATATCACCTAACTAAATGCCTCCACTGTTTCTAACCTCTACCCCAATTACCAATTGAACCACATAATACTGATACTCTGTATCAGATATCAAGTACTCAACTACTCAATTTATCACTAATATCACTCAATTCCTAGCACTAGAACTTAGGTACTTGTGATACCAATACTTGGTATCAACTCATATCTTAAAAACTTAGACACTATCCCAAATCAGTAATCACTCAATATATTTCTTCACACCCCAATACCTAGCACCCCATCACTTGAACAGACAACCCCACACCTAATACCACTGGCCTAACACTCTGGCACCTCAATTTTGTGGCTAATCTTGTGCACACAGTACTCAGGTATGCATAGAGCAGTTCTTGTTGGAACATTCCCCCTCATATCTCATCTGTAATTACCCCTTGTCTTCATCCACACTAGTCCTAGAACTTAACCTACTACAGACCAATTGGAAATATTGTCTCTCACCAACCTGGCAACCTTCATTAAAACTGGAACTTATTCCCTTCCTGCAACTGACTACGTCAAGTAGAGGATTATCTACTACAGTCCCAACTCCACATCAACCTGGCACACATGTGCAAAGGTTACACTACCCGAGCCCTGCTTACTGCTTGTTAGTGCTACCCCCTGCAACACCAACTGCTCCCATACTCATTTCCTGAACTGAAATCTAACTGACTTGAGACCCCTCCCCTTAACATTACCTACACATCTGCAAATCGGGCACAAAGCAATTGGTGCACAACTTCCTATAGCTGTACTAAAATAGCTCTATCCTGTAACAGTCTCATACCAAGCCTCACTCTCCAGTTTCCCTCATTAAAGCATTGCTCTAGACCGAAACCTGTGCACCAAAGCACTGCCTACCTCACACTGAAACTGGAACTCTTCTCTCCTCACTTTGTTGCTGGCAGGAACAGGAAGTAACAACCCTGTTGTTGCTCCCTAGTTCCTAATATCAAACTTCCAAGTCTGAATTCTCCCTATTGCCAGCTACTGAACCTAGTAACCTCCAATAATCACCATCACCTGCACATTAATTACTCCAAAGCAACACCATCCCAACTGCTATGTGCATTGCACTTCTAATCCTCTCTACCTGTTGTTACTGCAGTTCATCTAGACTGCACCACTTGAACACAGCACACAGATATATAATCCATGATACCAAGTTACATGTACTAACACCTTAATGTGTACACACCAACAAACAAATACAATAACTGACATCCCCTTACTTAACACTCGGATGCTCACCCTTAGTTGTCACTCATACAAACCCCAAATACCAAAACACCAATGATGTTGGTGTATAACAGTACATGTATCACTGATACACTAGTGTTCCACATACCAATACACAAGTGTACACGAATGGACACAACCAACACTAGCAGCCCCAATCCTTACACCCACTCAAACTGAACTCATATCAAACATACACACACATGGACACTGGTGCAGGCCACAACCTGGAACAGACCCCATGGCACAGCCAACTTTTTACCCCTCAAACTGCAAACAGTCACGGTATCTCCCAACACATAACACCTATAATTGACACTCACTAATGCACTGATGCATATGCTGAAATTGATGCATACAAGAGTCACCAAGGTGCTCATTGCTGCCTCCTAACCTGAGAACTGCACCCTACATATTTGTGCATACTGGAAACACCCCAGACTTTCCCCACACTGCCTGTAGGAAACCCCCAAGTGCTGCTACACATTCCTTCTCATCTGCTATCAAGACCCGACCACAGGCCCAGGTCTACACAACAGGCTCCAACTTCTCATCCCAACTGAACCAACTAGCTTCTAGTTCACTGCTTGCTAATGCAGTAGAACCAGAGTCTTGCTCACATCCACAGGCCACTAAATTTCTAAACCTAGAAACTGCAGACAGTGCAAACAATCCAAGCTCTCCTCCTTCCATCATGTTGCTACTACTACCATCCTACTCACTTCATCTGCACCAGCATTCTGCAGGCAATGCGATACAGCATGCAATAACCCGACCACCAACTAAATTGCACCACCACTCTAAAACCTCACTGCACGCTCAGACACCACTCCTCCCTTACTGCATACACGCAATACACAGACACACATATGAATGCATCCACACACACTCGTACACCACTTCAACAACCACATCACACTCCTTAACAACCCTCAACACCACCACACTATCATAAGCAATTTATCAAACTCCTTGTGCACAACCCTCATAATACTCAAGTATCATGTCCCAACAGCATCAACCACTACGATACATCTCCAAAACACACTGATACCACAACCTATCATAACGAACACCACCGATATATATATATATATATATATATATATATATATATATATATATATATATATATATATATATATATATATATATAATAATAATAATAATAATAATAATAATAATAATAATAATATTTATATAATATAGAAAATTAGATACTAATGGACACAAATACTAATGAAAACACCCATCTACCTACCTGTATCATGGCATATCATGATACGACCTACACGTATCCAATTGTGGATACGAACACACTACCAATCCATGAATCACAACCCAAAAATTATTGAGGAGAAATTTCTACAAACACCTAGTGGTCCAATTTCGAATTTTGTCTAATTTGACCACAAAAGTTAATGTAATTTTCTTCATAGGTCTCCTATGAACCTAGTTCTTCTTTCTATGGGTAGGCCTTAGTCATGGGAAGGTCCCTAGGTGTTTATTTCATCATTTAAAGCTGAAATGATAAGAGGGACAAGAGTTTTACCTATTGGGAGATGGATTCCCAATGTATTCCAACAAATAGACACAAATGAAGGTTGGACACAATCCTCAAGCCAATGCTTCCCTCCTCAAGTTCTCCTCTAGCAATGCTAAGCTTCTTAGCCTCCTTGGAATGAAAATGAGAGGGATGATATTTGGAGTAGAAAAATTAGGGTTTGCTCTCAAATTTGGCGATGAACTAAATGGAAATAAATGGAGGCTACTTATGAATGAAGATGCTTATATAGACTTTCTCTTAGGGTTAGGGTTAGGTTGAGAAATATTTGAATTGACACAAATGTCCCTCTCATTCTTCATAAATATGATCTAACTAAACCATAGGAGGAATATTCTATTCTTGAGTCTAGATAGATTTAATAGACTTAATCTGGACATGACTAACTACATAATTGAGTCAATGGGTCAAGTCAAGTCTAGTTAGGTCCACTAATGTCATGTCTAATTAGAATAGACTAATCAGCTAACCAAATATAATATTAGTCACAATATATATAACATGCACATTATAAATAAATAAAATATACAAAATATTTATAATAATACAAAATAACAAAAATATCCCTATTTTGGAAATGTAGTAGTTATGTCACTACCACATTTCCAGATAAGGGCAATTGTGTAATTTCACTATTTGGAATAATTATGTATTTAATTAATCTGCTGAGTTTTAAAACTATTTATATGCTGTTGGTTGTGTTGGTTTAGGTCAAACCCTAGAAGTCAGTATGGCTAACCCTAGTTGAAAACCCAATTCTAGTGAAACCCTAGAATTCAAACTTTAGGTTTGGACCTCAAACCCTAAAATGACTAAACCCTAGTTAATTAGGTTCTTCATGACCTAGCTGGGGGGGGGTTTAACCTAAAAACTATGCATTGAAACCCTAAAAACCTAGTTTATTATAAAAGGGAGCCTCCCTCAAAACCATTCTTCATGTAGAAAGAAGAAACCCTAGCCTCCATCAAGAAAACCATTTTTCCACCTCCAGATTTCGGAATCTAGACCTAGGAGATCCCTCTTCCTCCTCCAAAGCAAAGAGAAGCAAGGAGTTTGGGTCAAGGAACCTTGGGGAAGAAGAACTTCCATTGGAGAAACCATCTCTATAGGTAAAATCCAATTTTAATTCATTTTATTCTGTTTTTCTGTTGTTCATGCCCATTAGGAAACCCCCTTTTGTGTATATCTCGATTTCTAGGGATCCTCCTTAAAGCCCTAGGAGAAATTAGGGTTTAAGTGTCCCCAACGTTGGTTTCCCCCAATTTTATGAACCCTAACCCTTAGGGTTTTCTTGTAGACTGATTTCATCCTCCAACGTGAAGATTCAGATCTCGTTTTAGGGGTTTCATTGGGTTTTTCAAGAGTTTTGTGTATGGGTTCGATTTTAGCACACTAAGTGCTCGATGAAATGTTCATTTAGGATTTATCCATCTAAGGTATTCGAATTTATACATGTTTTAATTTATAGACCTATATACATAATGAATTGCCTGTGTTTAACTAATCGTGGTTTTCCTGTGCATTAGGGGAGAGTTCTGTGTGTTGGAATTTTATCAGTGTGCAGTCGGGTTTGGGGTTATGCCTGTGTTGTAGGTATTTAAATTCCAGTATGCTGTGTCCCTGTTATTGAGGATGAATCCCTGTGTGCCAGAATATGAAATCTGTGTTTTGTGCAATATGAGTTTAAGTGCCCTGTCTCGGTGTATCAGACACTGTGGAAAGAATTCCTGTGCACAGTCGGGTTTTGTGTGTGAGAGGCATGTGCATCAGAAATCTGTGTCTACCTGTGTCTCAGTGTGTCTAGGGGTTAGTGTGATACGTGTATACTAGTGAGTGAGTATCTAAGTGAATTACCAGTGTATTTCCTGTGTGTGGATTTCAGGGTATCATCACTGTGTGTTAGTGTTGTCCATGTGTGTGTGTGTGTGTGTGTGTGTGAGTTAACTGATACTGTGTATCAGGTATGGAGAAGAGAGTATGTGGCTGTTTGTGAGTTCAGTGGTGAGAGTGAACCACAATGTGTATACCAGTATCCAAGTGCCCAGAAAATTGTGTGATCAAGGTAGGTGAAACCAGTGTATAGTATCGAGTGTATCAGCTAGAATATAGTATGCAGGGAATTCTGTGTGTGTTTGAATGTGTATTCTGTGCAGTGTAGGTATTGTAATTCAGTGTGTGCAGGATTCAGTTCTGTGAGTGTAATCAGAGTGTGTTAGGGCTTGTGCAGTGTGGTTTTGGTGTTCTGTGAATTACCAGTGTAGGTCTTAGAGTGTTTTGAGTTGTGTGTGTGAGTAAACAGTAGGTGTGTATCAGAAATACTGCCTGTGTATCAGTGAGTGTATGAGAGTGCAGTGTGTGTAGTGTATCAGTGAAACAGTGAGCTGTGGGTGAAAAATTCTGAGTGTGTATACCCGTACCCGTGTTTGAGGATGTGTGTGAGATACCTAGGTGTCTAAGTGTTTGTGTGTATGCCTCAGAAATTCCCAGGTTCCTGTGTGTGGATGCTGAGTGTGTGAGCTTGATATCAGCATGTATGTGTGTTGTGCAGTAGGTGACCTAAGGTATCAGTTCCCATTGTGCTATGTTAATTTGTGTGTATCTTGTGATGTGCAGTGTCAGTTTCTAGAGTACCAGTGAGCTCCAGTTCACTCATATGCATGTGTAGAATTCTGTGTGTGTGTGTGTCAACCTGGGAAGTTAATACTTTTGTGTATTAGTTTGGTACCAGTGTGTCAGTAAGAAAACCTGTGTGTGCAGTGAGAATTCCCAGGTATGTGACTGGGTGTGAAGCAGTATGTGCATTGGAGTGTAGAGTCAGGCCCAAGTTTTTATGTATCAGGTTGGGGTTGATTAGGGGATTCCAGTGTGAGTATAGGTGATTAATATGTAGCAGTGTGTTGTGTAGCTATGTTAGTAGTGTGTATAATAGAACCTATGTGACAGTTAGGGAGAGTAGTGTGTGTAAATACCTGTGAGATACATGAGTGATACCTGTGTGTGTAATAGAGTGTCTGTGTGTATCCCAATATCAGGGTGAAGTATTATATGCAGTGAGAATCTTGGGTGTAGCTGTGCAGAGCTAGAGTGTGTGTTTACCTGTGTGTTAGTTCTAGGGTGTATCCTAGTAGCAGTATGTGGCTGTGTATGTGTGTAGTGAGTTTCCTGCATGTGTGTGTATTAAGTATCTGTGTGTGTGAGGCTGGTATGACCAAGTGAACACAGGCAGGGACATGAAGAGTATAAGGAGGTATACAAGTATAGGGGATCAGTGAGTCCTCTAATGTATCACATGAAGTACATGGTATCCTAGTTAATACATAGAGTTTATGAGTTAAGGTTGGATTTTGGAATACTAGTTTAGGTAAGGGTTAAATAGATTAATAATACTTTAGAATCTAAATAGGAGTTATATTTTACTAAATGCCTAGCATGTAAAGGTTGTGTAGTATTAACATAAAAGCCTAAAGCAACAAGGTTTAGACCTAGTATGGTCCTAGTTAACCTAGTATTGACCAGTAGGTTCTAGTATGACCTAGAGGCCTCATATTTAAATTAGTTAAACATATTTATTTCCTTAATTCAGTATCTAACACTTATATTCCACAAATAGGTCATTGTAATCTCACTTTGGACATCGATCCTCACACCTTGCTCAGGACCACAGGCGAGTACATTCTCTGACAGTTTTCATTTTGTTGATTACTTCTATAATCTAGTTGTATTACATACTTGATTCTGACACTATGGATACACGAGTTAGCACCCTAGATCCCCATCATGAGGAGTCGTGATTGGAATCCATCGTGCTAGCTGGGGGATGGGGAACTATTAGTAGATTATGTGATCATATCCAAACATTTACATGCATCATAGCTCACCCCACTTCTCACGTCGGGTGCGGCCTGACCATTTACATGCATCATAGCTGTTATATATGATTGGCCTGACCACTACATGCATCATAGCTAACCATATGGTTAGCCTGACCTACAAGAATCATAGCTAATCATATATAACCAGCCTGATCTAGTCCCAAGCCGATCACATAATAAACTGATATTTCAAACACTTAGCTAGATGTCTATTTTATTCAGATCCACTTGTTCTAGCATTCACTGTTTATTGTTCATTGCTAGATTCTCTATTGCCTATATTCATTTTCTCCAGTACTTCACATTTTCAGCATATATTCTCATCTTGTATTTCTTACACTATTTATAGTTTTTGTCAATTTAATGAAACTGCTGTTAGTGCTTGGGCTTCGCTCCAATCCTGACTGGATAATATTTTTCAGAGGACCTAGAGAACTTGTGCCCCACTCATTACGGCCCAGGTTCAGAGGGAGATTTCACTCCGGAAATCCCAGAGGAGTTGCCCATCCTAGAGGAGATCTTACCTGCCAATTCTTAGATTATTTTTCTGTATTTATTGTTTTAGACTGAGACTGAGTTGTATTATTATTTTGTGACTTTGTGAGGTCATCTAGACCCAGGATTGTGTTGCACTTTTGTGATTGGTTTATATAGAACTCTTTTCCATTCTCTTCGCACCATTATTTCTTATAGCTTGTGATTGAGTATATTTATAGAATTGTGGATTATTATCATTGTCCTCCGTACGGAGTTGAGACTATTGACAGGATATATATGTTATGTTGAGACCTAGACAGCGTTCTACCGCCGATGTTGCGGCGTAGGCTGGACGTACCCACGACTCATGCCCAAATTTAGGGTGCGGGTCGTGACACGTTTTTAGTGGTGGCCCATGCAGGTCGAGTCCTAGATTCGCATTAGAGCAATATCGTAGTGGTGCTCGCTTAGAGTATTACTACGAGCCTGTTTTAGGAAACGAGAATTAGGCCGAGGATATGCTCAATCACAATTAGGAAATTCTGATTCTTATAATACTACTCTTAATGATTTTCCTTTAGAAATTTACTGTCCTTCCTTGATGATATCGTGTCTATTGCCTTGATTAAATTCTTCGATCTGTCTTCAGGATGCCGCCGAGAACCAGATCCCGGAGAACCGGAGCAGCAGAGTCAGAGAGGTCTGCCACCTCTCGCCTTGCCGGACAGACATCCGCAGCACCTCCTACATCTCCAGTACATGTGGGAGTGTCTGCAGCATTCGGGAGTCCTCCACCACCTGTTCAGAGGGTCCCTATAGCTACGACGGTGCCTCCACCACCACCACCACCACCACCACCAGTTCAGCATCCAGGAGGTATGCCCGTCGATGGAGCACAGATGTTCGCTTTGATTCAGGGCATGGTCGATGCCCAGAGGACGTCGGCAGAGGCCCAGAGGGTGCAGGCTGAGGCACACCAGGCCCAGACAGAGATGATGAGGGTGAACATGGAGAATGCTCATCAGGTGGCTCTCCAGGCTGTGGAGAGAGTCACTCAACAGCAGCAGCGTCCTGATCAGCACCACCAGAGGCCGGGCACCATTGTGGATTTTAAGAGGTTGATGCCTCGGGAGTTCAAGGGGACAGAAGGGATACTCTATGCCGATGATTGGCTAGAGGACATCGAGAGGAACTTGCGCTTGGCGCAGCTTCCGGAGGCTCTTCAGATCGAGGCCGCCGACAGCCAGATGTTCGACATCGCCTTGACGTGGTTTCGCACAGAGCCGAGACTCCTTGACAGGGGACTCACTTGGGAAGCTTTTAAGGAGCTCTTCAAGGAGAAGTTCTTTCCTGATGTTGCCCTGGGAGCTTTGGAGAGTCAGTTCCATGACTTAGCCCAGGGGAGCTCGTCCGTCGATGAGTATGCCGCAGAGTTTTGCCGCTTGAGCCGCTTCGCGCCATCGATGATTAGAGATCCGGGGGACAGGGCCCGGAAGTTCAGAAAGGGGCTGGCAAGGGAGATCAAGTCTCGCACGTCGGGACGTCGCACAGCTACCTACGAGGGCATTTTGATGGATGCCTAGATAGCCGAGGACGACTTGGGCCTCAGGCCCAAGAGGGGACGCGATGGTTCTGGAGGAGCAAACAGTAGTGCGGGACCGGGCAAGCATCCACACTATCAGCAGCAGCAGAGGCCCTTTCAGCAGCAGCATCAGGCACCAGCCCGAGGGCAAGTTCAGCATCAGCAGCAGAGGCAGACTCAGCCCGCCATCCAGTGTGCGTACTGCGGGAAGACAGGCCATACTAGAGAGATCTGCAGGAAGAGATTGGGCTCATGTCTGTCCTGCGGATCGACGACACACTAGTTGAGGGATTGCCCTACCATTCGTCCAGGTCAGGGTGGAGCAGCCGCCCAGAGAGGACCAGATAGGGTACCTGTCGTACCAGGAGGCCAACAACATAGGGCACCACTTCCACCGCAACATCAGAAGTTTGCCCAGCACCAGCAACAGAGAGGTGTACCCCAGGGGCGAGCGTACGCCATGGCAGTCGAGGAGATCGAGCCAGCAGGAGACTTGATCACAGGTTCGGTTCTTCTCGATTGTATTCCCGCATTTACCTTATTCGACTCTGGCGCTTCCCATAGTTTTGTGTCTGTATCTTATGCACTTCGACATCATTTAGACACAGAACCATTAGCTAGGACTTGCAAGATCATGACTGGTGGAGGTATTATCCTAGTCCGTGATCACTGCAAGGACCGGAGAGTGTCAGTAGGAGGCCGAGAGTTGAGCGTGAGCTTACTTGTCATGCCACTTTCGGGGTATGATATTGTACTCGGAATGGACTGGTTGAGTAGGCATCATGCTACTATAGATTGTTATAGAGGCAGAGTATTATTTAGACCACCAGGAGAGCTAAAATTTGAGGTTGTCAGAGGAGCAGCGGAGCAGTGCAGGAGCACATTTTGCGGAGCCAGGGCGGAAGAAGAGGAGTTGCCACATCCTCTGATAGCAGAGTTCCTGGATGTATTTCCAGAGGAGTTGCCAGGCTTGCCGCCAGACAGAGATGTTGAATTCTCTATAGACTTGGTTCCAGGAGCAGAGCCCATTTCACAACATGTCTATAGAGTCAACAACAGCGAGCTGGCAGAACTGAAGAAGCAAGTCGAGGAGCTGCAGGACAAAGGCTTCATCAAATCCAGTTCATCACCATGGGGAGCTCCGGTATTGTTCGTACCGAAGAAGGACGGCACGGTGTGCATGTGCATTGATTATAGAGCTTTGAACAACCTCACTATCAAGAACAAATACCCGCTGCCGAGGATAGATGATCTTTTCGATCAGTTGAGCGGGGCGAGGGTGTTTTCAAAGATAGATTTGAGGTCAGGCTATCACCAGGTGAAAGTGAAGAGAGAAGACACGCCGAAGACAGCCTTTCGGACCAGATACGGCCAATTTGAGTTCATGGTGATGCCATTTGGTTTAACCAATGCACCGGCAGTATTTATGAACCTGATGAACAAGGTGTTCCACCAGTACCTTGACAAGTTCGTAGTGGTGTTCATCGACGATATTCTTGTGTATTCTAAGACCCCGGAGGAGCACGAAGAGCACCTGAGATTGGTCTTAGAGACTCTCAGGAGGGAGAAGCTGTACGGGAAACTCTCTAAGTGTGAATTCTTCCTTGACAAGGTTGAATTTCTTGGGCAAGTGGTATCGGGTGACGGAATCTCGGTTAACCCACAGAAGATCGAGGCAGTGGAGTCGTGGGCTACCCCCAGTTCGGTAGCTGAGATCAGGAGTTTTCTCGGGCTAGCAGGATACTACAGGAGGTTTGTACAAGATTTCTCCTGGATTGCAGCGCCGATGACCAGACTGACTAGGAAGGATGTGGATTTTGTCTGGACGGAGGATTGCCAGGCCGCATTTGATGAGCTGAAGAAGAGGTTGATGACAGCTCCAGTTTTGATGCTGCCAGCAGGGACAGGTGGTTTCACCATCTACAATGATGCTTCAGGAAAGGGTCTGGGATGTGTTCTTCAGCAACACGGGAAGGTAATTGCCTATGCTTCCAGGCAGTTACGCCCTCATGACGAGAACTACCCCACCCACGATTTGGAGTTGGCAGCGGTCATCTTCACTCTAAAGCTGTGGAAATATTACCTGTACGGAGAGCGTGTGAAGATCTTCACAGACCACAAGAGCTTGAAGTACGTGTTCACACAGAAGGAACTAAACATGAGGCAGAGGAGGTGGTTGGAGTTGATGAAGGACTTCGACATCTTATTACAGTACCACCCAGGGAAGGCCAACGTAGTCGCCGATGCCTTGAGCAGGTATCCGATGGCGATGTACTTGACGACAGATAGACATTTGCTGGCTGATTTGGAGATCTTGGAGATTGAGGTGTTAGTTCCCGAGACTGAGATTCAGATGTGGGGATTGCAGATACAGTCCGAGCTGATGGACAGGATCAGAGCTGCGCAGTATGATGATGAGGCTCTGAGGAGTATCAGAGCACAGGTTCAGACAGGATTGTCGGACGACTTTACTATCGCAGATGATGGTTCCTTACGGCACGGCACGAGGATGTGTGTGCCAAGCGGGGGGCTGCGCGAGGAGGTTTTGCAGGAGGCACACCGCTCTCAGTACTCGATGCATCCCGGTGCCAACAAGATGTATCGAGACTTGAGGGAGCACGTATGGTGGTATGGAATGAAGCACGAGGTAGCACGCTTCGTATCTCGGTGTCTAGTGTGCCAGCAGGTAAAGGCAGACCGGCAGAGGCCAGGTGGTTTGCTTCAACCTTTACCGATTCCAGAGTGGAAGTGGGAGCACGTGACCATGGATTTCGTTTCAGGGCTTCCACGTTCTCCAGGAGGGAAGGACGCGATTTGGGTCATCGTGGACAGGTTGACCAAATCAGCTCATTTCTTACCTTTCAAGGTGGGCACGTCGACAGAGAGGCTGGCTGAGATGTACGTGCGACAGATCGTTAGGCTTCATGGAGTTCCTGTGAGCATCGTCTCGGATCAGGATAGTCGTTTCACTTCCCACTTCTGGAGGAGTCTGCAGGCTAGCTTGGGCACTCAGCTCAAGTTCAGTACCGCATATCACCCCCAGACAGACGGGCAGTCTGAACGGACTATTCAGACTGTCGAGGATATACTACGCACTTGCGTTCTAGATCTCGGAGATTCTTGGAAGGATCATCTGCACCTGGTAGAATTTGCTTACAACAACAGCTACCAGGCCAGCATCGAGATGTCACCATTTGAGGCTCTTTATGGAAGGAGGTGTCGTACACCGTTATCTTGGGACGACGTTGGAGAGAGAGCCTTGCTAGGACCAGAAATGGTCGTGGATGCAGCAGAAAAGGTGAAACTCATCAGAGACAGACTGCGAGTGGCGCAGGACAGACAGCGGCATTGGTCCGACAGCCACCGTAGACCCCTTGAGTTTCAGGTATAGATCATTATTTTCTGGCTTATATTGTTGTTTAGACTGCGTATTGAGACTGTTTTGTTTTAGGTTGGCGATCTAGTATTCCTACGGATTTCTTCGACGCGTGGCACGATTCGTTTTGGTCGAGGCAGGAAGCTTAGCCCACGCTACATCGGACCCTTTGGCATTCTTGCGAGGGTAGGTGCAGTGGCGTATAGACTGGACTTGCCGCCGGCATTAGAGGGAGTGCATGATGTGTTCCACGTGTCGCATCTGAGACGGTACGTGGCAGACCCTAGTCACGTACTTGACCACTCGGAGATTGAGGTTGGTCCGACACTCAGCTACACCGAGCAGCCCGTAGAGATCTTGGACCGCAGGGAGAAGGTGTTGCGGAACCAAACTATTCCTTTGGTTCGTGTTGCATGGAGACATCATTCTCCAGGGGAGTCGACTTGGGAGAGAGAGGACGAAATGCGCGAGCAATACCCGTACCTCTTCTAGACTTGAGGTATATCTCTTTCTGATTTTATTCTTGTTCTGTTCAGTCCAAATTTCGAGGACAAAATTTCTTTTAGGAGGGTAGACTTGTCACTACCACATTTCCAGATAAGGGCAATTGTGTAATTTTACTATTTGGAATAATTATGTATTTAATTAATCTGCTGAGTTTTAAAACTATTTATATGCTGTTGGTTGTGTTGGTTTAGGTCAAACCCTAGAAGTCAGTATGGCTAACCCTAGTTGAAAACCCAATTCTAGTGAAACCCTAGAATTCAAACTTTAGGTTTGGACCTCAAACCCTAAAATGACTAAACCCTAGTTAATTAGGTTCTTCATGACCTAGCTGGGGGGGGGGGTTTAACCTAAAAACTATGCATTAAAACCCTAAAAACCTAGTTTATTATAAAAAGGAGCCTCCCTCAAAACCATTCTTCATGTAGAAAGAAGAAACCTTAGCCTCCATCAAGAAAACCATTTCCCCACCTCCAGATTTTGGAATCTAGACCTAGGAGATCCCTCTTCCTCCTCCAAAGCAAAGAGAAGCAAGGAGTTTGGGTCAAGGAACCTTGGGGAAGAAGAACTTCCATTGGAGAAACCATCTCTATAGGTAAAATCCAATTTTAATTCATTTTATTCTGTTTTTCTGTTGTTCATGCCCATTAGGAAACCCCCTTTTGTGTAGATCTCTATTTCTAGGGATCCTCCTTAAAGCCCTAGGAGAAATTAGGGTTTAAGTGTCCCCAACGTTGGTTTCCCCCAATTTCATGAACCCTAACCCTTAGGGTTTGCTTGTAGACTGATTTCATCCTCCAACGTGAAGATTCATATCTCGTTTTAGGGGTTTCATTGGGTTTTTCAGGAGTTTTGTGTATGGGTTCGATTTCAGCACACTAAGTGCTCGATGAAATGTTCATTTAGGATTTATCCATCTAAGGTATTCGAATTTATACATGTTTTGATTTTTAGACCTATATACATAATGAATTGCCTGTGTTTAACTAATCATGGTTTTCCTGTGCATTAGGGGAGAGTTCTGTGTGTTAGAATTTTATCAGTGTGCAGTCGGGTTTGGGGTTATGCCTGTGTTATAGGTATTTAAATTCCAGTATGCTGTGTCCCTGTTATTGAGGATGAATCCCTCTGTGCCAGAATATGAAATCTGTGTTTTGTGCAATGTGAGTTTAAGTGCCCTGTCTCGGTGTATCAGACACTGTGGAAAGAATTCCTGTGCACAGTCAGGTTTTGTGTGTGAGAGGCATGTGCATCAGAAATCTGTGTCTACCTATGTCTCAGTGTGTCTAGGGGTTAGTGTGATACGTGTATACTAGTGAGTGAGTATCTAAGTGAATTACCAGTGGATTTCAGGGTATCATCACTGTGTGTTAGTGTTGTCCATGTGTGTGTGTGTGTGTGTGTGAGTTAACCGATACTGTGTATCAGGTATGGAGAAGAGAGTGTGTGGCTATTTGTGAGTTCAGTGGTGAGAGTGAACCACAATGTGTATACCAGTATCCAAGTGCCCAGAAAATTGTGTGATCAGGGTAGGTGAAACCAGTGTATAGTATCGAGTGTATCAGCTAGAATATAGTATGCAGGGAATTCTGTGTGTGTTTGAATGTGTATTTTGTGCAGTGTAGGTATTGTAATTCAGTGTGTGCAGGATTCAGTTCTGTGAGTGTAATCAGAGTGTGTTAGGGCTTGTGCAGTGTGCTTTTGGTGTTCTGTGAATTACCAGTGTAAGTCTTAGAGTGTTTTGAGTTGTGTGTGTGAGTAAACAGTAGGTGTGTATCAGAAATACTGCCTGTGTATCAGTGAGTGTATGAGAGTGCAGTGTGTGTAGTGTATCAGTAAAACAGTGAGCTGTGGGTAAAAAATTGAGTGTGTATACCCGTACCCGTGTTTGAGGATGTGTGTGAGATACCTAGGTGTCTAAGTGTTTGTGTGTATGCCTCAGAAATTCCCAGGTTCCTGTGTGTGGATGCTGAGTGTGTGAGCTTGATATCAGCATGTATGTGTGTTGTGCAGTAGGTGACCTAAGGTATCAGTTCCCATTGTGCTGTGTTAATTTGTGTGTATCTTGTGATATGCAGTGTCAGTTTCTAGAGTACCAGTGAGCTCCAGTTCACTCATATGCATGTGTAGAATTCTGTGTGTGTGTGTGTCAACCTGGGAAGTTAATACTTGTGTGTATTAGTTAGGTACCAGTGTGTCAGTAAGAAAACCTGTGTGTGCAGTGAGAATTCCCAGGTATGTGACTGGGTGTGAATGCAGTATGTGCATTGTCAGGCCCAAGTTTTTATGTATCAGGTTGGGGTTGATTAGGGGATTCCAGTGTGAGTATAGGTGATTAATATGTAGCAGTGTGTTATGTAGCTATGTTAGTAGTGTGTATAATAGAACCTATGTGACATTTAGGGAGAGTAGTGTGTGTAAATACCTGTGAGATACATGAGTGATACCTGTGTGTGTAATAGAGTGTCTGTGTGTATCCCAATATCAGGGTGAAGTATTATATGCAGTGAGAATCCTGGGTGTAGCTGTGCAGAGCTAGAGTGTGTGTTTACCTGTGTGTTAGTTCTAGGGTGTATCCTAGTAGCAGTATGTGGCTGTGTATGTGTGCAGTGAGTTTCCTACATGTGTGTGTATTAAGTATCTGTGTGTGTGAGGCTGGTATGACCAAGTGAACACAGGCAGGGACATGAAGAGTATAAGGAGGTATACAAGTATAGGGGATCAGTGAGTCCTCTAATGTATCACATGAAGTACATGGTTTCCTAGTTAATACATAGAGTTTATGAGTTAAGGTTGGATTTTGGAATACTAGTTTAGGTAAGGGTTAAATAGATTAATAATACTTTAGAATCTAAATAGGAGTTATATTTTACTAAATGCCTATCATGTAAAGGTTGTGTAGTATTAACATAAAAGCCTAAAGCAACAAGGTTTAGACCTAGTATGGTCCTAGTTAACCTAGTATTAACCAGTAGGTTCTAGTATGACCTAGAGGCCTCATATTTAAATTAGTTAAACATATTTATTTCCTTAATTCAGTATCTAACACTTATATTCCACAAATAGGTCATTGTGATCTCACTTTGGACATCGATCCTCACACCTTGCTCAGGACCACAGGCGAGTACATTCTCTGACAGTTTTTATTTTGTTGATTACTTCTATAATCTAGTTGTATTACATACTTGATTCTGACACTATGGATACACGAGTTAGCACCCTAGATCCCCATCATGAGGAGTCGTGATTGGAATCCATCGTGCTAGCTGGGGGATGGGGAACTATTAGTAGATTATGTGATCATATCCAAACATTTACATGCATCATAGCTCACCCCACTTCTCACGTCGGGTGCGGCCTGACCATTTACATGCATCATAGCTGATATATATGATTGGCCTGACCACTACATGCATCATAGCTAACCATATGGTTAGCCTGACCTACAAGAATCATAGCTAATCATATATAACCAGCCTGATCTAGTCCCAAGCCGATCACATAATAAACTGATATTTCAAACACTTAGCTAGATGTCTATTTTATTCAGATCCACTTGTTCTAGCATTCATTGTTTATTGTTCATTGCTAGATGCTCTATTGCCTATATTCATTTTCTCCAGTACTTCACATTTTCAGCATATATTCTCATCTTGTATTTCTTACACTGTTTATAGTTTTTGTCAATTTAATGAAACTGCTGTTAGTGCTTGTGCTTCGCTCCAATCCTGACTGGATAACATTTTTCAGAGGACCTGGAGAACTTGTGCCCCACTCATTATGGCCCAGGTTCAGAGGGAGATTTCACTCCGGAAATCCCAGAGGAGTTGCCCATCCTAGAGGAGATCTTACCTGCCAATTCTTAGATTATTTTTCTGTATTTATTGTTTTAGACTGAGACTGAGTTGTATTATTATTTTGTGACTTTGTGAGATCATCTAGACCTAGGATTGTGTTGCACTTTTGTGATTGGTTTATATAGAACTCTTTTCCATTCTCTTCGCGCCATTATTTCTTATAGCTTGTGATTGAGTATATTTATAGAATTGTAGATTATTATCATTGTCCTCCGTGCGGAGTTGAGACTATTGACAGGATATATATGTTATGTTGAGACCTAGACAGCGTTCTACCGCCGATGCTGCGGCGTAGGCTGGACGTACCCACGACTCATGTCCAAATTTAGGGTGCGGGTCGTGACAAGTTACAAGTCTACTCTCCTTAGAAAAAATTTGTCCTCAAAATTTATGACAGCTCGTCTCTCTCTGCCTCTTCCGGCAGCTCTCCCAAAGGTGACCTGGCTTCTTGTAGAAATGACAAGTGGGAGCCTGCTGGGTCTGCCTCGGAGGCTGCTGTTGATCCTACTGAACATGAACCGGTGCCTGGTGATGCCGGTGGTGATGCTGAACGTCCTTGGCTGCTGAATATAGGGATGCTTGGCCGGTCCACCGCTACCACTCGCATCTTCCAAAATATTGTGACCCCTTTTGGGCCTGAGATCTAGATCATCCACAGCAATCTGGGCATCCATCAGAATGCCCTCGAAGGTCGCGGTGCAACGACTAGAAGTGAGTGACCTGATCTCTCTTATCAGTCCCTTTTTGAACTTTCAAGCTTGATCTCCTAGGTCCCGAATCAAAGACGGTGCAAAATGGCTCAAACGGCAAAACTCTGCGGTGTACTATTCGACCGACATGTTCCCTTAGACCAAGTCATAAAATTGACTCTCCAAAGCTTCCAGGGACACTGTCACGACCCACACCCAAAAAATCGGACATGAGTCGTGGGTACGTTCAGCCTACGCCCTACCATTATTGATTTATTCGGAGCCCAATATCAGCCCATAAATTCCATCGAATTATTGTACTTCTGACTTGACTTGCCAATTTAGGCACTGGACTTTTCCGTCATACAAAATCAAATTCGTTGTGCCTTAAATTAATCGCACAATTTCTCATATCCTAAATCCCATAATTTAATTAAGTGTCGGACACCTGTGTCGTTACCCTCAATTTTGAGATACCAACTTAATCCGTTGAGCCGGACCAACTAAAGGGTCCAAGACTGACTCCAAGACCCCACCATTTTTGACCTTTACATCATTTTCAAATTTTGACCCCAAGTGCCCCCATTTAATTTAAAAGCGCGAGACACTTTAATTCTATTTAAATCGGGGATACCAATTTTGTCTAATCCTATTTTAATCCCCAATGAATCCCAATGGCCAATTAATTAAACCCATGCCAACCACACAACACCCCCTCACCATGCAAATCACCAAACACCATTTTCCCCACAAGTTTTGCATCATTTCATGTGTTCGTGCAATAACCCGAATTTAAGGGGCTTAGTTGCAAATTATTGTATTAGGTGTCCTCACCTCATTGGCCAAGGCCAAATGGAGAGGTTACCATTCTTTGACCGTAGTCAACACTCTCCCCCTTCCTTTGCATGAAGAAACCCAAGCCTTCATGTAGAATCCCCACCCTCTATTTGAATTGGGAGCATCACAACCCTCTATCCTCCACACAAACCCCTATAAAGTATTTTTTCCCCCCTCTCCCCAATGCAGGCCCTAATCCCTAGGCATTGGAAACCACTCCCTCCTCTCTCTCTCCTCCCTCCTCCACCTAGAAAACTGAGCCCATACATATTTCTTCTTCTTCTTCCTTTCTTCTTCTTCTTCTTCTTCCTGTCTTCTTCCTGGAAAGGATCTCTCTGGCTGACTGACCCTGACTCCGGCCGACTGTCCCTGACTCCGGCCGACTGCGGTCACCGCCGCATCTCGCTGCCCTCCGACGTCAGTACAGCGCCGCACTCCGACTCCGGCCTGTGTAGCCTGCTCCTCGACGACAGTGCAGCCGCAGCCCCGCTGCTCTTCGACGTTGACCCGGCCTCCGACTTCACGACTCTGCCGCTCGAGCCCACACTCCCCACCCACGTTGAGCCGCCCCACCATTCAGTCCGGCTTCAGCTCCCCCCATTCAACCTCCTCCACTTCAGTTTCCCCCCCGACTTTACTGTCCCCATTCTCCACGACTCCGGTACTGTTCGACTCGTCGAGCACCACCACCATCGTCATCAGCATCCCCTCCGGCCTCTCCTCTTCCCCGAGCTATCACCAACACCACCACGAGCTATCACCAACACCACCATTACATTCATCCAGTCCGGCCACCCCTACCTCAGTCCAGCCATCACCACCACCCTGTCCGGCCACCCCTCGATCTCAGACGAACCACCACCTCACTCCGGCCAGCGACCCCCCACGCCTCGCCTGGGTATACCTTTCCCCCTCTCTTGAGTTTTTTATTGTGTCTTTGATTATTAGGTTTTTATTGTTTATATAATCTGTTGAGATGTGTTAGTTAGGATTTTTAACATATAATGAGTTAAAGGTTAGGGTTCTTGATATATATATAGATTTGTGTAGGTTTGTGTTTACATAATGGATGTGTTGTTGTAGTGTAGTATAGATGAGCATGTGATGATAATATGAGATTAGGATCAATGGTGAGGTTAGGGTTTGATTTTAGTTAGAGGTTATGAATATTATGCATGGTTGAAAAATAAATGTTAAATCAAATATTTACGGTTTAAATAGGAATTGATTGAGGATATGAGATACATGCATGCGAGGATGGAAATTAGGATATAAAATGAGGGTGGATGTTAATGCCATATGAGACGGTTATCCTAATTATTAAAAGTGCATTGGTTATTATGGTTTAGCTGTTTTAAAACTATGACTGAAAATAAAATGATAATTAAAAGGTTGATAGACATTGGGAGCAGGTGATTGATTTTGAAATAGGTATTATATCGGATCATGGGTCAGAGATTGAGGACTGTAAAATATTAGTTAAATATTGAGATTAAGACTGAGCTTAGGTATAGATGTGTGTCGCATCCCTGTTTGACATGGAATAGATTATTGATTTTGGTTTGTATCTCATCTCTAGGTACTGCGGGATCTGAGGACTTGGATGTGGTACCGGAACCCCGTCATCAGCAGCCGCACGCAGACAAGTGTACCTTGCCACCCTGTATTTCAGATTACAGATAATTGTTGTTTCTTTATGTACATTGTGCATGTATTTATGTTGATGTTCGATACTTCGCGTCCGGATCACAACCGGGTGCAGACGTTCGTCGTAACATCTTAGAATAATTGTTAGATATTTTGTAGCACCTCGATGTACGTACCTGAGTATATCGATACCCTAGGACACACTCATACACTGTGATCGTGCCAGATTCCTGTATCCTGATACTGACATCATGACCAGAGACTGGGACAACCTTAGGGTCGCGTCTGTTGAGTTATTTCTGTGTGTCGAGACTGTAGATAGAGGTTCAGGTTCAGCGCACCATCGTTGACCGCTTGGGAAGAGGAAGACAGTTACTAGACATTTGGGCTCCTCTGCACGCGCTTATATATATTTATGTAGTATTTATGTCGTGATCCTGGATCTAGTGTAGTGGTATCACCCGTATGACTCTTTGCCCGGAGCTGCGGTACGTCTCGTGTATTTTCGTGTCTGGAGCTACGATTTTATTTTAGATAGCCCACGCGTCGAACATTGTCTTCAAACTGTGTCATACTTGTTTGGTTATGATAGAGTACCCTGTCGTTGCACTTGTACTTTCTGTTTACTTGGTATGCTGTATTTTTGTACCTTGTTACGTCCCTCTGAGGACCTGGTTCCCTTCCAGGTTTAGGCGACGAGGATTACCCGGAGGAGTACGGCCCGGGTACGTATCCAGCAGCTGGACCCACTGCCGAGGACGAGGTCATTCCTGAGGACTTCGCCTGATCGCTGGTAGTGACTCTTTCCTTGGGACGGTATCATTACCTAGTTACCTGATGTCGTTCCAAGTTATCTTATTGCTTACTTTCATTCCAGTATTTTGTACTAGCGGGTTTGTTCCCGTGTGACTACTCTAGTATTTGTACTTGATATTTATCTTGGACATTTCCTTTCTGCACATTAGTTGTTGTGTTTACCTCTATTTGCTCTTATATTTGTTGCCTGTGGATGAGATTTAGATTGACTATTTATGTGTTATGTGATGGGTTATTCATTCTACTTTACAGCTTAGGTGCACTCCGACGGGCCCATTAGATTGGGATACCCGCCGAAGTGTGCTGCTGGCCATTGCCACGTGACTCGGTTCCTTATCCATGGAACTGGGGCATGATAAGGTTTTTGTGGTGGCCCATGCAGGTTCGATTTAAATCATCTTGGTCACCTGACTGTGCCAAGCGAGCTTGCAAATTAGGAATATATATTAGGAATCTCATCTGCAAGTTTGAAACCTTCACATGACACCTTTATCTCGATATCTTTTACCAAATTGTATCTTGTTTATTTTCCTCAACGCTGATCGCAGTCATGACTTCTTTTCAGAGTTATGAATCTCCGCAGCGGATGCGTCGCGCAGCCTGGCGATGTTCCTCGTGACGCAGGATCATCCGGGGAACCGAAACTGGAGCAGGTTCTTCTGCTGACTCTAGCTCCCATGGGGCAGTCATCAGGACAGCCCGAGGTGCCTTTAGACGGGCATTAGACTCTGCATCAGGCAGGACCTGAGGATCAGAGGATCCCGAGTCAGGAGGAGCAGCAGCTACCACCACCTCCACCATTCCCACCCCAGATGCCCTATATGCCATTCCCTGCAGGACAACCGATGGATGGGACACAAATGTTCCAGATGGTATATGAGATGATGCAGGACCAGCAGTAGGTCCAACAGCAGGCTCAGCAACAGGCCCAGCAGTGCCAGGCTGAGACCCTGAGAGAGAGTATCGTGATGGCCTTGGGGTAGGCGTCACCACCAGCACACCAGTCGACGTTGTGGTCTATCATAGACTTCCGTCATTTGATGCCGCAACCTTTTGCTGGCACAAAGGAGCCGACAGAGGTCCACGCTTGGCTCACTAACATCCAACACCAGCTGGAGGCAACCGACCTCCCCCGACACCGATGAATGACGGCCGTCAGGATGCAGCTCACTGGCAACGCGCATCACTGGTGGCTTTCAGAGGAGCAACGCTTGGGACCAGACCGTGCCACGTGGGAAGAGTTCTCTAGGCTCTTCCAGGAGATGTACATAACCTCTACTGCCCGAGCAGAGCTTCGGGATATATTTTAGAACCTCAGGCAGGGGAGTATGACTGTAGAGGAATACAATGCTGAGTTCCTCCGCCTGAGCAGGTTTGTACCGTACCTGATCCCCATTGAGGAGGCAAAGGCCGAGAGGTTTTATGAAGGCCTGAGTTTTGAGACCCAGAGGTTTATCGGGTCCATAGCCCCTACCTCTTACTCCGAGGTATTGCTAGCAGCATGACGCCAGGACCGCATCAACAAGATAGAGGCCAGCCTGAAGCGCTCATGTGCATCATTATTAGCAGTTCGAGCCCTGCAGGGAGGACCTGCGAAGCGTCCTCTAGTACATCAGTAGCAGCAGAGGGCAGCACCACAGCAGGGAGCTATTATTCCCATATGCCATTACTGCAGCAAGAAGGGATATTTATTGAGGGACTTCCGATGAAGACTGGGCGCTTGTTTGAGATGTGGGTCGGACCAGCATGCAGTCCAAGATTGTCCAAACCAGGGGCTCCAGCACAGATGGTTCATCGGCCAGCCTTGTCAGCACCGAGGCCTTATCAGCAGCCTCCTGGACCGAGGCCGCCTTACGCAAGAGCTGGAGCACAGCGACCACCAGCACCAGAGGGAAATCAGAGAAGGCCACCCTTGGCCCCAGAGGCAGATCACTTCCATCAGGCTCGACATCAGCTGAGGGCACCGGCACTGAGACATGGTCAGGCCTATGCGATGACTATAGAGGAGGCAGAGGCAGCCGAAGAAGTGATCGCAGGTACTATCTTAGTAGCTTCATTACCAACATTAGTACTATTTGATTTTGGTGCCACACACTCTTTTATAGTTGCTAGTTTCGTGGCTACCCATAGAATAGCCACCGCACCCCTTCCGAAGATCAAGAGGATTCTTACGGGAGATGGAATAGTACCTGTTAGCGACACTTGTAGATCATATTCAGTAGTTGTCTGCGGGCGAAAGATGCGTGCTCGATTTTTGGTCTTCTCCATGCCGGACTATGACATTGTCCTAGGCATGGATTGGTTGAGCCAATACCACGCAACGCTAGATTGCCGTCGTGGTTGGGTCATCTTTAGACCCCCAGATCACTCAGAGTTTGAGTTTCTTCGGGGAGCCCGAGAGCATGGTGTCCAACCTACCCTAGCGACACACATTGCGGAAGGTGAACCGATGTACCCTCACTTTATAGCAGAGTTTGAGGATGTGTTTCCAAAAGATCTCCCATGACTGCTACCTGACCGAGAGATTGAGTTCACTATAGAGTTGACTCCAGGAGCCGAGCCAGTTACTTCCCCCGTTTACAGACTAGCACCGAAGGAGTTGGTTGAGCTGAAAGTCCAAGTAGATGATCTCTTAGATAAGGGTTTCATACGGGCTAGTGTTTCTCCATGGGGAGCACCCATTCTGTTTGTACCAAAAAAGGACGGGATGGTATGCTTGTGTATTGATTATAGGGCGCTAAATGCTGTAACGATAAAGAACAAGTATCCACTGCCGTGCATCGATGATTTGTTTGATCAGCTTAGTGGTGCATGTGTATTCTCGAAGATCGATCTCAGATCCGGTTATCATCAGATCAAGGTACGGAGAGAGGACATCCAGAAGACGGCCTTTCGGACGAAGTATGGCTACTATGAGTTTTTAGTCGTGCCATTTGGTTTAACCAATGTGCCAGCAGTATTTATGTGTTTGATGAACAATGTCTTCCACCAGTACTTAGATAAGTTCGTGGTGGTATTTATCGACGACATATCGGTATATTCCAAGAGCCAGGAGGAGTATGAGAGGCATCTCAGGATCGTATTGGAGATGCTGAGACATGAGAGGCTGTACGCCAAGCTCAGCAAATGTGAGTTCTTCCTGGATAGAGTACCATTTTTGGGGCACATAATCACCGGAAATGGACTATCAGTTGACCCAGAGAAGATAGCTGCAGTTGAGACATGGCCTACCCCTACCTCAGTTACAGAGGTTAGGAGTTTCCTCGGACTTGTCAGATATTATCGGAGGTTCGTGGAAAACTTCTCGAGGATAGTTGCGCCTATGACGTGACTGACGTATAAAGGCGAGGAGTTTAACTGGACCGACGAGTGTCAGGCGGCTTTCGATGAGCTGAAGAAGCATCTGACATCAGCACCGATTTTGACACTACCTTCAGGATCAGGAGGATTTGTAGTGTACAGTGATGCGTCTGGGAGAGGATTAGGATGTGTACTGATGCAACACAGCAAGGTGATAGCCTACGCATCGAGACAGCTGAGAGTTCATGAGAAGAATTATCCGACGCACGATTTGGAGTTAGCTGCAGTAATTTTTGTACTAAAGCTATGGAGACATTACCTTTATGGTGAGCGTGTTGAGATTTACACAGATCATAAAAGCCTGAAGTACATCTACACGCAGAAGGAGCCCAACATGAGGCAGAGGCGCTGGCTAGAGTTAATGACAGATTATGACATTGAGTTGCAGTACCACCCTGGCAAGGCGAATGTAGTAGCAGATGCCTTAAGCAGGATGCCCATGGCATACTTTTTGACGACTCAACAGCAATTGCTAGAGGATCTCCAAGAGCTTGGGATAGAGATTGTATTGCCAAGCATGGATGGACAGATGGCCAGTCTCGAGGTTCAGTCTACACTGGTTGAGAGGATCAGGGCAGTCCTGCCTACAGATGCGAGATTTCGATATCTACAAGAGAGGAAAGAGGCCGGCATGCAGACGAGACTCAAGATTCATGAAGATGGAACGTTGAGGTGTGGAGATCGCCTATATGTTCGGAGTGGCGAGCTACGCCAAGAGTTGATGACCGAGGCACATAGCTCGATTTATTCCATTCATCCCGGGGGTATGAAGATGTACCGAGACTTGAGGCAGCATTTCTGGTGGCATGGGATGAAGAGAGAGATTGCATGATTCGTGGCAAAATATTTAGTTTGTCAGCAAGTCAAGGCTGAACATCAGAGGACTGCAGGATTATTGCAGTCGTTTTCCATTCCCGAGTGGAAGTGGGAACACATTACCATAGACTTTGTCACAGGATTCCCGTGGAGCCCTAGCGGAAATGATACAGTTTGGGTTGTCGTAGACAGACTCACCAAGTCTGCACATTTCTTGCCCTTCAAAGTTGGCCAGTCCACGGAGATATTAGCTGACATGTATATGAGGCAGATAGTACGACTATATGGAGTGCCTGTCAACATCGTATCGGATCATGATTCCAGATTCATGTCGCATTTGTGGCGGAGTATGTAGGAGAGCCTAGAAACTCATCTCAAGTTCAGCACTACATATCATCTACAGACTGATGGTCAGTCAGAGCGCACGATACAGATATTAGAGGATATGTTGAGAGCGTGCATGATTGATTTTGGAGGATCTTGGGAGGACCACTTACACTTGGTGAAATTCTCCTACAATAACAGCTACCAGGCTAGCATACAGATGGCACCTTATGAGGCACTGTACGGCAGGAAATGTACGTCATCAGTTTGTTGGAGTGACGTGGGAGAGCGTCAGATACTTGGTCCAGAGTTGGTAACACAGACAGTGGAGAAGGTCAAGCAGATTCAGAGCCACCTGCGTGCAGCACAGGACAGACAGAAACATTGGGCAGATGCGCACCGCAGGTCATTGGAGTTCAAGGTGGGTGACCATGTATTTTTAAGGATATCGCCTACTCGGGGTACCATCAGATTCGAAGGCAGAGGCAAGCTGAGTCCGAGGTACATCGGGCCTTTTGACATCTTGGAACGAGTTGGCGAAGTGGCTTACCGTCTTGCATTGCCTCCATCATTAGAGGGAGTGCATGACGTATTTCACGTATCGCAGCTGAGGAGATATGTCGCAGACTTTAGCCACGTGCTTGATCATTCGAAGATTACAGTCGGGCCCAGTCTATCTTACGTGGAGCAGCCAGTTGAGATCCTCGATCACAGCGAGAAGAACTTGAGAGGGCAGACTATTCGACTGGTCAGAGTTGCCTGGAAGCACCATTCGCCAGGCGAGTCTACTTGGGATCGCGAGGATTCTGTTCGACAGCGGTTCCCATATTTATTTGAGGAGCAAGGTACAAATTTACGTACGATATTTGATTACTAGTTGATTTTAAATTCTCTTAGCTATTATCGTGCTTTACTTTTAATTTCGGGGATGAAATTTTTCTAAGTTAGAAAGAATGTAAACCCCCTCAATTAATTCTATAGATAGTCAGGTATGGATTGGAAAAATTTTGGTTTAGCAGCAGGTGTTTGAGGTTTAGAGTAGAGTTGCATATGTCTGTTATTTATTAATTAGACCCTTGGCACGCCCTACCATTGTTGATTTATTCGGAGCCCAATATCAGCCCATAAATTCCATCGGATTATTGTACTTCTGACTTGATTTGCCAATTTAGGCACTGGAATTTTTTGTCACACAAAATCAAATCCGTTGTGCCTTAAATTAATCGCACAATTTCACGTATCCTAAATCCCATGATTTAATTCCATGTCGGACACCTGTGTCGTTACCCTCAATTTTGAGATACCAACTTAACCCGTTGAGTCGGACCAACTAAAGGGTCTAAGACTGACTCTAAGCCCCCACCATTTTTGACCTTTGTGTCATTTCCAAATTTTGACCCCAAGTGCCCCCATTTAATTTAAAAGTGCGAGACACTTTAATTCTATTTAAATCGGGGATACCAATTTTGTCTAATCCTATTTTAATCCCCAATTAATCCCAATGCCCAATTAATTAAATCCATACCAACCACACAACACCCCTTCACCATGAAAATCACCAAACACCATTTTCTCCACAATTTTTGCATCATTTCATGTGTTCGTGCAATTACCCGAATTTAAGGGGCTTAGTTGCAAATTATTGTATTAGGTGTCCTCACCTCATTGGCCAAGGCCAAATGGAGAGGTTACCATTCTTTGACCGTAGTCAACACTCTCCCCCTTTCTTTGCATGAAGAAACCCAAGCCTTCATGTAGAATCCCCACACTCTATTTGAATTGGGAGTATCACAATCCTCCATCCTCCACACCAACCCCTATAAAGTATCTTTTCTCCCCTCTCCCCAATGCAGGCCCTAATCCCTAGGCATTGGAAACCACTCCCTCCCCTCTCTCTTTTCCCTCCTCCACCTAGAAAACCGAGCCCATACATATTTCTTTTTCTTCTTCCTTTCTTCTTCCTGGAAAGGATCTCTCCGGCCGACTGACCCCGACTCCGGCTGACTATCCCCGACTCCGGCCTACTGCGGTCACCGCCGCTTCCCGCTGCCCTCCGACGTCAGTACAGCGCCGCACCTCGACTCCGGCCTGTGCAGCCTGCTCCTCGACGATAGTGCAGCCGCAGCCCCGCTGCTCTTCGACGTCGACCCAGCCTCCGACTTCACGACTTCGCCGCTCGAGCCCGCAATCCCCACCCGCGTCGAGCCACCCCACCATTCAGTCCGGCTTCAGGTCCCCCCATTCAACCTCCTCCAATTCAGTTTCCCCCCGACTTCACTGTCCCCATTCTCTACGACTTCGGCACTGTTCAACCCGTCGAGCACCACCACCATCGTCATCAGCATCCCCTCCGACCTCTCCTCTTCCCCGAGCTATCACCACCACCACCACGAGCTATCACCAACACCACCATTACATTCATCCAGTCCGGCCACCCCCTACACCAAGCATGAAAAATATGCTGGGGAATCATACGCATAAAACCCTCAACATGCAGGAAGCCTGCATAAAATAGAGATCCAGCACTGGGTGGCATAAAATATGACTTCAGAGCCATTGGCGTACAGCAGAGCTTCAACGCTATTCAGCGTAGAACATAGCTCCAGAACAACCCGCGTAAAGCAGTCTTCCCAAACTACTTCAGCGTAGAAAGGTTGCTACATCGCCACTTCAGCGTAAAACCTGTCTACTTTTAATGTAGCGGGAAGTTGTACGAGGAACTCTTTGTATTCCTCGAATGAACCTGTCAGTTGAAGCAGTGAACCTGACTCCTGACAAAGAGTACTGCACAGCGATCGAGAGGACGGCTGTAATGATGACTCTGTACAGAACTCCAGACTGTCGTCTAGTGATATAACCCTTGATATAAGACATCGATTATGCATTCAAGGAATGCGCTGCCTATTCTACACAGGCAGACGTGAGCTTTACGATCAGGATGAGACGAAATCAACCGCCACGTCAAAAGCTATTTTTCGTACAGAACTCAAGGCACATATCTGCAATTAATGCGCGAGAAGGGGGCAGACCTCTGTATTTAATGCACGAGATTTGGTTCTATTTTTTTGACTGGGTGAGCTATAATTAGGGCTAATACGTCCACATCACCATCCTCGCACATTATGCCAACCAGGCTATTTTCAGCTATAGGAGTACACCGTATACTATCTCCTCGAAATACGCAACCTCGGGCTATATTTGCAAAGGTGCATGATAAGGCTATCTGGCCCAGAATACGCTCAAAACCTCAGTCAAAGAAGGATAATTGGCTATCTTTACGCTGGTTACCTATCCATGCAGCATCAAGCTTTACGCATAATTTGGCTTCTACGCCAACATGACAGATACTTGGCTTCTACGCCAACATGACATTTATGTGGCTTCTACGCAAACTTGACAACTATTAGGCTTCTACACCTACTTAGCTTTTACGCCATCATAATAGCTATTTGGCTTTTACGCCAACGAGACAGTTATTTGGCTTTTATGCCAACCTTCTCTACGCGAAGGGCAGTTATCTACGTGGCTTGCATGACGTAATCTTCAATGAGCGATTATACGCATTACCTCATAATGGGACACGCGTCACACACCGATTCAGAAGATCATTCATACGTGGGTAGCAGTTATTATAACCGCCGCGTAAAAGGTGCAACTCTCTCCATTGTTCGATTTCTACGCCGACTATAGCTGAACTCTATAAATAGAGACCTCCGGCCACGGAGGTCCAGGGTCAAAAAAGAGGTCGAGGGTTGAGAATTTTTCAAGAAGAGAGAGTATATCCAGAGAGTGTTGATTGACTACTTTGACAACGAGAGTTCAATCCCTTCTGCAGTCTTTGAAGCTTCTTTTTCGTCTTCTACAGCACTTCTTCGTCATCGTGTGGTCCAAGGGACAAAGTGATCGATCGCAGATCAGATTCCTATAGCAATATTTCCCCAGAATCAAATTTTTGTACTTAACATCCTCGTTTAGGATTAATTGTACTTTTTTTCTTGTTTGTAAATAAAGAAAGGGTTTCGTATAAACCTAGTTTCAATTTCTTTCATTTATTATCAAAAACAAGATGGCGACTCTGCTGGGGACTACTTTCTCATCTGACGAGAAAACCATTGCTCAATACGATGTTGTATCCGTAGGATCAACGAAGAAGACTCTGGTCGTCCAATTTGACCAATCGGCTTACGAAGACATGCTTCGAGTAGGGGGTAGCTCTCATTCCCTCTCTGTCCAAGACAACAGGAAGTTGCAAAAAGTGTGGATGCCCCGGACATCCTCTACCATTCCTGCGGACTATCTCTCTCCGATCAACAAGGTTGTGACATCGCAACCTGTGCGCCCCACACGTAAAACTCTGTCTCCCGTCTGTGACGTGGCAGACAAAGCTTCTGGCAATGCCTTAGTGCCAATCTAGAAGTCTACTCCGCGCCCTGCACGTAAAAATTTATCTTCCGTCTGTGATATGGCAGACAAAGCTTCTGGCAGTGCCTTAGTGCCAATCCAAAAGTCTATACCATGCCCCGTGCATAAAACTCGGTCTTCCGTCTGTGACGTGGCAGACAGAATTTCTGACAATGTCTCAGCGCCAATTCAAAAATTCCAAATGCGCCCCGCGCGTAAAAATATATCTCCCTCTACGATGAGGCAGATGGTCCTTGCAATCGCCGCAAGGAAAAACAAGTGGCAAACTTTCCAACCTCTCCGCTTTTACGCCATCAAGAGAAGAATTTGCCCGTCCTTCAGATTACGCGAAATGCTGATGGCCGATTGAGGACTTCCTCAGTTTTACGCCAATCTATGCAAAGCTCCAGATTATGCCAGGATAAGCCTCTCGGCGTAAAGAAGACCCGGTTCACAGGAACCTACGTTCCTCAGACGGATGACGGATCGTACGCTACTCACATGGCTGAACTGCTGTATTCTTATAGCAGGGAGAGAGTTATGATCCCCAATATCCGCACTCTCAGTGATATAAAAAGGCAGAATAAACCTTCTTCTTCTTCTCCTGTTAATCCTCCTGACTTGCGTAATTTCCTGATCCAGAAGCGTAAAGACAGGGGATCTTCTAACATGTCTATTACACCCCCTAGGGAGCATTGTTGTAATAGTCACAAAGTTGTTGTTAACTACTGTTGTTCTAAGGCAAAACAGTCAGTTTTTGACTAGTTGAACTACTCTTTGTCTTTACAGGAAGAAGAGCCGACATTCGCATCAATGAACATGGCTTCACACATCCCTAGAGGAAAGAAAATTTAAGACGTCATCCCTCTAGAACTCCAAGCCAAAGGAGATTTGATAGACTCCTTGAGAATATTGAAGCTGGTGTGTTTCGAAACACCCGTTCGAGGTCACGACAACCGGTTTCATATTCTTCTAATTCCGACACTGGGGGTCGCCAGTTTCCCGAGTCGGATGCTGAAAGTATAGACTCAATCTCTACAGAGATCTATACTAATCCTTCAATAGCATCTAGAGAAATGGGAGTCTATGCCATTAGAGATGAACACAAAGAGGCTTCTCCATCAGGAAGTACTGACCAACACATCGCTGTATTAGAAGCATCATTTAAAGAGATGCATTTCATGATGGAGAATATGCACCAGATGATGGTGACTCAACATGCAGCTGCAATAGCTCAAACATCGGTTCCTCCGACTCAAATACGAGTGGGGGTGGACCTACCACCATCCAATGCAAACCAGGAGCCTGTTCTAAATCAAGAGTCAACGGCTCCTCAACTTCCTAATTCAGAGAATGTATTACCTCCTGTTGGAGTTATAATACAACCAATCTCTCACCACTCTGCGGTCCCTTTACCAGCTGAAGACCCGATGCAGGCAGTACAGGAATTGAAAGCCCAATTTGATGCCTTGAAGCATAAGTATCAGCTCAAGAAGTTGGAAATCAACCAGCCATACCCAGCCATCTGGGACAAGATCCCTTTCCCACCTAAATACAAACCACAGACTATGGTTTTGTTTGAGGGAAATACGTCACCGAGCCAGTACATGAACTACTTTAGCATGATGACGGTGTTGTTGCAAGGGAATAACGCCCTTCTCACTCGAGTGTTTAAAGGCTGTCTGTCTGGAGTGGCCTATCAGTGGTACCGTAGTCTTGTGGACAACTGTATTACTTCCTTTGAAGATTTCAAGACTCTGTTCTTCGCTCGATTCTACGAAGGAGGGATGGACATGTCTATGTCCTCGCTCATCGAAGTAAAGCAGAAGAAGAAAGAGAACGTTCGTACTTTTATTGAACATTTTTGTCTGGCCACTTTGTAGATGCCTCCCGGAGTTTTGAATTCAGCCTTGGTGGACATTTGCAGGAAGAACCTTCTTCCACTGATCTCGGTGTTCACAGGACCATATCTATTCCATGATTGGCCCTCGTTTATCATCTCAGCGGTAGCCGCTGAAGACAACAGTTGAAAGGCACGTGACAATAGAATCATGATCTCTACCTCTGATAGAGGGAAGAGGTCATCCTCCAATAGCGACCATCCTCGTGGTTCCAAAGATAAAGAAGCTCTGGCGATCAATACGTCCAGGCAACATACTCCAGGGACTACGCAGACGAATCCTGGGACTTCCAGGCCTAAAGAAGAATACTCTTTTGACGATAATGATATTCCAAGCATATTCGATTGTCTAGTCAAAAGCGGCAAGCTTACCCTCCCCGAGGTAAAGCGGCCTAATGAAGTCGGCAGTACCAATAACCCTAAGTACTTCATTTTCCATAGGTACATACATCACCCCACAAAGGCATGTTATATACTAAAGAGGAAAATCCAGGAGTTGATCGACGCCAAGGCCATCACTCTGCGTAATAGCGAGAAGACGGTCACTGCCAACATGATCTCTCTCCAATTCGGTAATCTGCCCCCTCAAGAAGTCCCGGATAGTATTGTACCTATTTTCCCGACGATGATGAACATTGTTAATCTCCCTCCGGCCAGGAGTCAAAATCATGACCTGGTACCCCTAACTACCCAGCGTGGTGAGATCATGTAGGTTCATCCTGATCTGGTGTTAGAGATTGAGAAAGAGACTCAAGCTGCTAAGGCTAAGTCTAACAAGAACTAAAGGCGTAAACCATGCCATATGGTTGCAATATCCCCGACATCAGAAGAAAAGGCTTTGGCTACCGAAATCCATTCAGGGAAAGCCTACCTCAAGGACTACGGAGGAAATCAGAAAGATACAATGGTAGACACTTCAGCTGCCAAACTTCCAGAGCCTGAACCTGTCATACCAGAGGCAGGTCCTTCTAGACCAACTTCGGCGGACAAGGGCAAACAAAAAGAAATGTGTTTTGATAAACCTTTGAAGAATATTCAAAACAAAGGTTTGGAAAAACCATATAACTTCGACATCCTGGCCCAGTTGGCTAATACACCAGCCAGATTGTCCATTTTTGAGCTTCTAAGGCTATCCAAAGACACTCATCAAGCCTTGAGTGAAGCGTTAATACAGGCGGATGTATGCTTGACTCAGCTCAAATCCCCTGATAAAGAACCTGTGGCATGCCCTCAATGCCATAGTGTGATGGAAGTGGTCCCTAACATCACTTTCACTCAAGAGGACATGCTGTTGAAACATAACAAGCATGACAGGCCCCTCTATTACACCGGATACGTCGGTTCTATGGAGGTAGATCGGATTCACATAGATCCGGGATCTTCGATCAGCATTATCCCTCATAGTCTGCTCAGACCGCTGAGGATTCCTACAAGCGAACTGGCTTACACCACCACTACAATCGTGGGCTTCAACGCCAGGAAAAGTAAGCCGTTGGGGAAGATTCCTCTGAGGATCCAAATTAGGGATCTTAGATCAGTGGCTACATGCTACGTCATCGATTCGGAGGTGTCCTACAATATTCTGCTGGGCAGACCATGGATCCACGATAATAACATTGTTCCTTCGACTCTACATCAATGCTTCAAATATGTAGATGCCCAAGAAAAAGTAAAAATGGAGTTTGCTGACCTTAACCCGTTCAAAGGAGTAGAGTCCTACTATTCTGATGCCATGTTGTACTCCCAAGACTATATGAAAGAGGTGTCAGGCAAGACAAAGGAGGAATCCCATCGGGAGCCAGGAGAACCATCTGCTGAGCAACCCCTGTCGATCCAGGTGAAAGGGCAGACTACCCGTCCGAAAGTCATGGAACCCATGGCTATCCACTTGAACAAAACCAAATCAGGAGGAGGAAGTGATCCCCTAGTGATCACTTTGAGCAAGAAGCCTCCACCTTTGGTCATCAACCTCAAGCGCAACAAGCAGCCGACTGATATAAATACAACCGGAAACATGGTTTCTGACGATAATAAAGATTCTCTTTTCCACTATGCTGACGCTCAATTTTCAAATCAGGAATCCTCCCCCCATAACGATATAGAATCTATAGCACAAAAATTCTTGGAAACTATAGACTCCTATTATCCGTATGTGTGGGAAGTGGCATCAACAACTAATGTCATCACGACATATGGACCACATGAAGATTCTATCTTTATTTTCCCACCTACTCGCAGTAATCAGCATCCAATAGTCTTCGGTCGCATGTGCAACAGACCAATTGTACAAGAAGATTCTTACGAATCTGATGCTGGGAAAATGCAAGTTCACAGGTATAGCCCACAAGCTTTGAAGATTATACAAAGCATGGGTTATGACCTGAAGTCAGAACCAGGCCTCAACTATGGGAAAGACAGGCGAATGCCGTTGCATGGTGATCCCTACTGTCAACGAACTCATTTTGGGTTAGGGTATACCACACATCTTGCAACTTCCAATAACTCTGAATCAAATGAGGAGACCATTTCCTCTCTTCAAGATGATTTGTTATCCTCTAATTCAGAAGATGAACTCGAACAGGTATTATCAGTAAATATGGTCTTGACAGATTCCCTCGAAATAGAGGAACAAGAATATGAACCATTCGAAGATGAATCCTGGGCTCAGCAAATGGATACACAATGGAAACTCCGGTTCAAGCAGAGAGAACCTCCCACTGAAGATAAAGTTATCCAGATCGATGTTGGGGATGAACTTTCACCAAAACCGATATTTATCAGTTACAATCTTTCCGAAGAAGAAAGGGAAGAGATGATCCAGCTGATAAAAGAATATATCGATATCTTCGCGTGAAATTATGAGGATATGCTAGGTCTTGATCCTAAAGTGGCTATCCATAAACTCAACATACGGCCCAATTCGAAGCCAGTGAAGCAACACCAACGCCAGTTCCGTCCGGATATGATGGATGCCATTGAAGCTGAAATCAAGAAGCTAATAACCTGTGGGTTCATCCGAGAAGAACAACATCCTGATAAGGTCGCCAATGTTGTCCCGGTCATGAAGAAAAGTGGGAAAGTACGTGTTTGCATCGATTTTTGAGATCTGAATGTGGCATGCCCTAAAGATGAGTTCCCTCTTCCCATTACAGACGTCATGATCGATAATACGTGCAGTTTTGAGCGCATGTCTTTCATGGACGGATTCTCAGGATATAATCAGAATAAGATGAATCCTGAAGATGAGAAGCATGCTGCCTTCCGAACACCTCTGGGGGTATATTGCTACAAAGTCATGCCTTTCGGACTGAAGAATGCCGGGGCTACGTATCAACGAGCTATGAGTAACATATTCCATGAGCACTCATGCAAAACAGTAGAATGTTACGTAGACGATATTGCTGTCAAAAGTCGCCTCAAGGATAATCACATCCAAGACTTGAAGACAGTATTCGAGTTGATGCGCCAACATCAACTCAAAATGAATCCTACAAAGTCCTTTCTTGGTGTATCCAGTGGCAAATTCCTGGGATTTGTCATTACCGCTAAAGGTATTCAAGTAGACCCTGATAAAGTAAAGGCTACCTTAGAAATGCGACCACCCCATAATCTGAGGGAACTCAGGAGATTTTAAGGTCGTTTGGCTTATATCAGGAGATTTATATCCAACCTCTCTGGGAGATGTCAACCTTTCTTTCGCCTGATGAAGAAAGGTGTGTCATTCATATGGGACAAAGCCTGTCAACAAGCATTTAATGATATCAAACGCTATCTCACTAATCCTCCAGTTCTGGTGCCTCCCGTCATAGGAAGACCATTTTTGCTGTATGTTCGAGCAATGGATCATTCTTTGGGAGCTCTTCTCGCACAGAAGAATAATGAGGGTTATGAACAGGCTATCTACTATTTAAGCAGAATGATGGTCGGAGCTGAACACCGGTACAATTGAGTGGAAAAAGAATGCTTGGCCCTAATATTCGCCATTCAGAAGACGCGACATTACGTCATAGGCCAAACTATTCATATCATCTCCAGGATCATCCTCTTCGAGTATTGATGAACAAGCCGAGTGTTCTTAATTCCCGACTCGCGACTTGGGCGATGTTATTAACACCGTATGATATGGTGTATGTCCCGTAAAAGTCTATCAAAGGTCAGGCCTTGGCTAATTTCTTAGCTGCTCATCCAATTCCGGAAACCACTAAACTATAAGAGGATATTCTCGACGAAGTTGCAGAATGTAATTTTGTAATAGAAAGTGATACATGGCAGCTATTCTTCGATGGTGCCTCCAGGACTAGTCCCAGGGGAAACATGGTTTCAGGAGTAGGAATTGTCCTGGTGACTCCTGATAAACTCGTCATCTATCGAGCATATTCTCTTAGCGAACCCTGCTTTAATAATGTGGCAGAATATAACGCCCTATTAATCGGGCTTCAAGTCGCTAAAGAATTGGATGTTGAATACCTGGAAGCTTTTGGTGATTCTCTACTAATCGTCAATCAAGTCAGAGGAATATATGTAGAATGCAATCCAGACCTCATTCCTTATCACCAAGCAATGATCGAGATTGCAATATCTTTCAAAGGATTCTTCCTAGAGCATGTGCCCCGATCTCAAAATTTGGAAGCTGATGCTCTGGCCAGTCTAGCTGCAGATTTAGCTATTCCTATAAGGAGGCAGAATTCGGTGATTCTTCTCAACAAAGATCTGTTCTGTGTGAAAAATAATTTTCACATAGAACGTAGTTATGCTGTAAACACGATTCCTCCTCAGAGAGACTGAAGAAGTCCCTTTATAGATTTCGTGGCATACGGAATCTTACCAGAGGATCCTAAAGAAGCAATGTCTATCAAAAGACGATCATTACGCTTCTATTTTAATGCTTCTTCACAATGTTTATATCGTCGAACATACGATGGACTACTGCTACGATGTCTCTCCGATGATGATGCAAAGCGGGTTATCCGTGAAGTTCACGATAGTGTATATGGAGCACATCAACCCGGTCCTAAGTTACAGGATCGTATTAGGAGGATGGGCTACTACTAGCCTACTATGATAACAGATGCAGTAAAATATGCAAGACAATGCAAAGCCTGTCAAGTTCATGTGGATTTTATACATCAGCCTTCTGAGTATCTATATCCTACCATTGCATTATGGCCCTTTGAAGCATGGAGAATGGACATCATTGGTCATATTCACCCATCATCTTCTAGAGGACATCGGTTCATATTGGCTATCACCGACTACTTCTCTAAATGGGCGGAGGCAATTCCCCTTGCTGAAGTAAAGACATCCAACGTGATCAGCTTTATCAAGCACCATGTCATTTATCGCTTTGGGATACCCTGAAGGATAATTCATGACACTGGGCCTCAATTCATCAGCCAAGCGTTTTACCGATTTTGCGATAAGAATCGGATACAAAATATGGCCTCTACGGCAAACAATCCAGCTGCTAATGGTTTGGCGGAAGCCTTCAACAAAACCATCATCAAACTCTTGAAAAGTTCATTTCTTCGAACAAAAGAGATTAAAATGAGAAGTTGGGAGAATGCCTCTGGGCATACCGTACAACGGTACGAACACCGACGGGTTATACCCCATTCTCATTAGTCTACGAGTGTGAAGCAGTTCTCCCTATTAAAATCCAAATTCCATCACTCAGAATAGCAGTGGCTAATGAGTTGACTCAGGAAAATAATGATCGACTACGGCTTCAAGAGCTAGAAGGATTAGACGAGAAACGCCTTCAAGCTCAACAGCGCATTACGTTCTACCAAGCACGCATTTCCAGAGCTTTTAATCAAAAAATAAAGGAAAGAGTGTTCAAAGTTGGTGAGATAGTTTTAGCTGTGAAAAGGCCAATGATCATCACGCACAAGAGTAAGGGTAAATTCCAGCCCAAATGGGAGGGCCCTTATGTGATTGAAATAATATTTTTAAACGGCGCTTACAGATTCGCCAAACCTAACGGAGATCTGATAATGGCTCCTATCAATGGGAAATTCCTGAAGAGGTACTACGCTTAATCTCCCTTGCTCAAAAGAGTATGGTGAAGATCTTATTCTGACGATACTACGTACAAAGACTAGTTGGATCATATTTTATCATGTCCATATAACCTCTGAATAGATATGTTTAACTAATTTGGAACTTTAAAACCTATCACGTCCATATTACCTCTGATAGTGTTTTGTATACAAATTTAGTTGGACAACATTCTATCATGTCCATATAACCTCTGAATAGATATATCCAGCTGAAGCTTACCAAAAGTATATCACGTCCATATTACCTCTGATATCACTTTCACCCTAGCCTATTATTTATATTCAAAAATAATAGGTCCACAAAGTCAGATGAAGTCTCTTTATTATCTCTGGGAAGAGCAAATTATATAAAAAAGCAAAAAGTACATCATTGGGGAGGAGCAGTCAAATCATGAATCTGCTGCGCCAAAGCGGCCATCCTCTCATTCCTGGAGTCTAAGATGTTAGCGTGAGCCCGCTCCAGTCGTACCTTGTCATCGCTCAGGAGGGATAGTTCGGACCGAAGGTGAATAAAATTGGCACGGATGTCGCTCGCACGTGCCAAGTTCCGCTGAGCTGTATCCATTCGGCCCTTCAACGTATCTCGAGCTGCCGATGACTGGAGAGCCCACTCCTTTGCCTGAGCGAATTTAGCTTCTAATTTGCGGACCCTTGCTTCATTTCCCTCATGTTCGGCCTCACACTTCGTTAGATGAGGAATAACCTCCTCCAAGATGGCCTGCTCTGCATCCATCTCCTGCTACTGTGTCTAGTTGGATTTATTCAAGCATTCCATCTGTTCAGCAAGCTTCGCAGTCAAGGAGTCGTACTCGGCCTGAATTATATCGTCGACGTTTCCTCGAGATAGCTGCAAATATTCGTTAATGGGTTATTCTAAACCATTAACTATTTGCTCCAGCGCATCAGCTCTCCCAGCGTCGTTGAAATTTCTGATCGGCGCTATCGCAAGCTGGGAGGACGTCAGCAGATTATCGAAGCTCAAGTTCTTCTCCAGCACCATGGAAATCAACTCCTTCAAACTGCAGTAGAATAGGCTGGTATATTGTTCAATCAGCATATCGAAGACCGGATGCACGCTAGGAGTGGCTACGATACCAGGAAATCTCCTTCAAGGAATGACCGTGGCGTACTCAACGAAGGATGCACAGTCGTGATGATGGGCTCATCCTCCTCTGAAGATATCTGAACTGCTGTTGGCGAGACGACACTTGAAAACATTGCAGACGAAGGATCGGCAGCGTCAAAGCATGCCCCTTCGGTATCAAATACCGCCGTTTCATCGGCAGTATCCGTAATAAAGTCAAAGGTTACATCAACTCCGCCCTCCCCTGAGATGTCTTCACCTGAAGAAGACAAGAGAAAGTTAATATCAAATTGATGTTAATTTTCCTAAAAAAAGGCGTAAAGACAATATTTACCCATGGCCGATGGTATATATGTCGCGTCCGCAGCCTGAATAGCTAAATTATCTCTTAATGATGCTAGACAAGATATCATACCTGGAGAAGAGGGTGCACCAACTGACACTGGCGGGTAGTCTTCCAGTCTTCACCAAGATCCACTCGAGGCTCATCGGGTGGAATCTCGCTGGATATATTTACAGACGAACTAGGGGTTACTCATATTATTTGTCTGGATAAAGGTATCCTTAATATGCTCGACCTCGAAGGCGATCTCGTAGCACTACCAGAAGCAGTAGTAGCAGTAGCGATCTCGAGCAAAGAATCTCTGGCACTGCCAGCCGGAATAATGGAGGTTCCCTCTCTAAAAGTCGAAGGACCTATGATCAAAGAATCATCCCCAACAGGGGAGACGACAGGTTTGCTCCTAGAAGCCCCCTTGGTGGAAGCCCTTTTCGGACCTCTGGCAATCTTCTTCTTGTGGGGGGAAGGCTCTTTCAGAGCCGAAGCCTTCCTTTTCTAGGGGATAACAAGAGGCTCTGCCAGCGGAGCTATTACACCTCTCGGTATTGTTAACAAGAACTCGTTTGCCACGGTGGCGTCTTCATTTTCATCCGAGGAAACAGACGGAATCTCCTCCCTTCCACTAGACCTATGGGAGGGCATCCTAAAACTTCCATGCACATCAAAATTACGATGGAAGGAATTGATGGATGCATAGAACTGCGTATATGAGTGAAGGATGCGCAATTCCATAGAGAGAGAAGTTACGGGCACAGCAAAAGTTGCACCGGTACAGCCCGTGATGAAATACCGCCATCCTCTGGCTCCATCAATAAGTCCACCTTTGGACTTGAAGCTGGTAATGGCATTCCCCACATGTAATTGGTCGTACCCAAACTGCCTGGCGAACCGACTGGGCAAATAAGGCTCCAGGTAGCAGTGGTCATCGCTTCTGTACAGCAAATGGGAAGGTCTAATGCAGACCAACCAGTAGAAGGCTTCAGGAGAAAGAATGGTCCTCCCATGGCCCCCATCTTTAAGTTTCTTCCCCTGTTGATTGATATGTATAGGGGAGACGATACAGAAGAGCTTCCAGCTGTGGGCAACATTTAACGCCCGCCGGCAATCTATGACGGTCGCCACGTTCCAAGAGAAATTCTTGTAATTCAACAAGAAGTTATTTCCCGAACCGCTGGCAGGACCGGAAGACATCACCCTGGTGTTGTGAAGAATTAACCATCCCATCAGGTATAGGAATGGTAATTCCACCATGGGAAAGCTTTTGCGCTGCGTATCATCAGCAAGCAGCCCATCAGTAAGGGCCCTCAGACCTACTTGTATTCTACATACCATAGCAGGAAGCAGGTCCAGTCTTGCTCCGAACACCAAACGTACTACAGGCCATAGGGTATTGCGATGGATGCGATCTGCAGACGCGATGCTAGGCACTACCCAGCGGCGAAGCCAAACGGAGAAAAAGCCAGCCAATTGAGCTTCCCTTGACAGAGGCTTACGATAATGCCTCATATAACTGAAGGCTTTTGTGCCTGCAGGGTAACCCTCTATCTCCTCGTCAAAAATATGATCTGGAGCCCCCGCGTCTTCAATAAGGTCATCGACCGTGTTAGCATTGAGCATGCTCAGGAGGTTCAAGGGCCTATCTCGGCTATCTACCACCTTGTCCGCCTTAACATTTCTGGCCTGGTGGAAGAAGAGATAGGTTTTCCACTTGTTGATGTGAGCCAAATCAGATGGCTCCTTGTAGAAAGTGGTACAGGCAAGATAATGGCACATCAGCTCCTGATATACTGCCACTGCCCGAGGGTTTGTATCCCTCAACTCCCTGTTGGTAGGGACGTACTCTTCATAAGGAGCGTCCCCCATTGGCAGCTTTAAAATCTCTGCCATCTCATGAAGGGCTAAGCCCAACTCACCCAGCGGAGTGGCAAAAGTCCCAGTGAGTGAGTTGTATCGCTCCATCAAGGCTAAGAACAAGTTAGGATTGATAGGCAGCCCAACACTTGTGGCACTCACGGCCGCGAACAAACCAATACTTTCTAGCTCCGTCTGGAAGTGCTTCAGGGCCCAGGCAGTCAAACGGGCCCATCGATGATTCCCCGGGCTAAGCCATCCACTGGTCCGAGGGTTGGCCCTGGGGTACATTCCTCCCTGCTCCATAAAGTCATTGCAGAAGGTCGATATCTGAACCGGCTGGATCAGCGAAGTGTCTTCACTCAGGACACTACCCGACAGCAATCCCCTAAAGGGCATAACAGGGCCCGAAGGACGGCTTATATAGGCCCCCCGGTCGTATTCCTTGTTGTATAAAATCTTCCCCGATCGGCCGTGAAGATCGAAAATCAGGGTCCATACCATCTTCCTAGGATATGTAGCATGGAAGAACACAGAGATAGGGTAATCCCTGAGCATCCGGGGCAGATACATAACCGTGCCCTCAGCAGTAAACACCCAATCCTCCTTCATGGGTTTAGTCTGGGACTGTTTGTCGATAAAATCCCCGAACAAGAAGCCTGGCTTCTTATACTTTATCCCGTCTATGTATGTCAGAGGCTCCCCACTGATCATACTCAACAGCATACGTTCTCCTTGGGACGAGATGAAGGTTCCCCTTTCTTCAGGATAATTGGCTCCAGAAATGGGGAATGTCACATGCGACAAGTCCTCCAAATAGTTCGAGTTCAGCATCCCGGCAGCAGAGCCCATCACCTCAGCCAAAAGAGGGATCTGCAAGTCCACTACAAAATGCAAGAAAACAAGTCAGTTTCTACACTAGACGATACACTCTTGCAGTTTACGCCAAAGATTATCAGTCTGAGCTTTTATGCCAAGACTGCAAAAACTTGAGTCTTACGCTGGAACTTATTTCCGAGGCATAAAATTCAAGGTTGGCAATATACACCAAAATCTAACAGTCTGAGCTTTTACGCCAGATTGACAAAATTTGAATTTTTTTCGCCAAAATTCATATCCAATGTATAAAATTCAAAGTTTGCAGTATATGCCAAATTTTGACAGTTTGAGTTTTTACACTAGACTGCAAAAATATGAATTTTTTACGCCGATACATTAGGAATTGCGTATAACAATAAAACATCTCCGTACATCATCCTCCTCGAAGAGGCTCTCAGCACAAAAGATGACCTTGCGCGTGCACGTACAACGTGTGCGAAGAATTTTTTTCTTCCCGAAGTCTTTACCTGTAATGTCCGGAGCACAGCTCGACGGTGGAGCGCTGTATTCCGATCGAGGCTCGTTCAGCCTAATGGGAGTTGCTCGTGCTTGAGCAGTGGAGCGAGAAGAGGAAGCGACCTTCTTTTCCTTAGCAGTGGAAGCCTGTTTTGGTGCCATGGCGATTCTAAGTTCTCAAGAAAGAGACGAAGAAGAAGGGTTCTTGGAAAGCAAGGGTTTCGTGAAGACAGATAAAAGTTTTCTCTCTCAAGACCTTGGGCTATTTATAGAGTTCGAATAACTCTTCGAATTCCTAATAAAATCTAATATTTAATATTCGGTTATGATTTGGGACCACGTCAGCCTATTATTTGGGAAAAAAAAGACGGACAGTCAGTGGATCCAGAATTTACCGCAGATCAAATCTATGATTTTACGCTAAGGAGCTTTTACGCTCAGAGGCTATAAATCTACGATTTTACGCTCAGAAGCTATAAGTCTATGGTTTTACGCTCAGATGCTTTTACGCTCAGGAGCTTTTATGCTCGAGAGGCTACAAACCTATAATTTTATGCTCAGAGGCTACAAATCTATGATTTTTACGCTAAGGAGCTTTTACGCTCAGAGGCTATAAATCTAGGATTCTACGCTCGAAAGCTACAGACGGCCAATTTCAAGGGTTTATGCAGAAGATGCTCCTTTTATGGCTATAAAATATTCCAAGTGCCTAAAATACACAGAGTTCAGCATTGAAGATGACTCTTCTTCTTGGGTCGATTGAAAGTTCATCCAAAGTCCAGTTAGAATATTTTACAAAAGTTCAAGGATGGCTTAGTCGACAGACATTTCTCGCCTTTTTTTTCGAGAAAATCATTCGTGAAGATGATGATCTGAATAAGAATTCTTCGTATCAGAGAAGTGACAATTCAGAATTCTACGCGACTCCTCGTCCAAAATAGCATAACAGTTAGGATCTTCAAGTTTAAATGCTAAAGGAGCTCTCTACGCGTCTTTAGTTACGCGTAAAAGAAGGGACGAGATCAGACACTCTTTTATCAGAGTCGGCGTAAATTTATTCAGACGTGTCGAAGTTGCACACTATTCAGACTTCCTCACAGTAAATATGGCAAATCATCATATACGTAAAAGAAGACAATTCTATTAATCATGATTACATATGATAGAAATCCAGTCTACAAAGGGTTTTTCATCTTCATGATTACATATGATGGAAATCTTTTTTTTGAAAGGGTTTCTCATTTTTATTTAAGATCACACCAAGAATCTGTTTTGCCAGGTTCTCGTATTGGTGAAGATCTTTTTCGTCTTCTACAGCAGTTAATCGGCTTCCGTGGCCGATTAACAAGAAAATAATTAATGGCGAGAGGATACAGAATTGGGCATGTATCAATTTTGCAAGCCCACCCTCCATACACCATGGCAGGCATACCCTAGAAATTGTGTTGGGGGTTCAGACCCAACACAATACTGAAAGACAGGGCCAGACTGCCTACATCGTCCAGCACCATGATGGAAGAAAATACAGCTTGCAAGCTGTGTGGTCCAATACGACCCTTCCTCCTCCTGGACGAATCGCCATATAAAATTGCTGATCATCCTGAGCAAAGGAAGCTATGATATCCTTTCATGATCCATCGTTGCAGAGGACATTTGCTCGAAGATGCCTCTTTTTACGGCTCTTTACATGTTGAAAGAACATGATCTTCTTCTTCCTCAAGTTAACCCGACGAAGCTCGACAACCATTTCTTTGTGGTGAAGGAAGTATGGGAAAAATAGGTTAACCCATTCGCTTTTATATAGGCAGAGGAGAACACACCGAATCCCAACAAACTCCTAAAAATTTGTCGAGAAATCAGCCTCGCGGAATAAGTCAAACTTGACCGTTTCATGCTTCATTCAAAGTGTTTCAAATTACGAGGAATTTGAATACTTTGAAGGGGGTCTTATAGAAGCATAAAAATACGCTGGAAAATTATACGCGTAAAACCCTCAACATGCAGGAAGCCCGCGCAAAATAGAGCTCCAACACTGGGTGGCGTAAAATATAACTTCAGAGCCATTAGCGTACAACAGAGCTTCAACGCTGTTCAGCGTAAAATATAGCTCCAGAATAACCCGCATAAAGCAGTCCTCCCAAACTACTTCGGCGTAGAAAGGTTGCTACATCGCTACTTCGGCGTAAAACCTGTCTGCTTTTAATGCAGCGGGAAGTTGTACGAGGAACTCTTCGTATTCCTCGAATGAACCTGTCAGTTGAAGCAGTGAACCTGACTCCTAACAAAGAGTACTGCACAACGATCGAGAGGACGGTTGTAATGATGACTCTGTACAGAACTCCAGACTGTCGTTTTAGAAGCATAAAAAATACGCGGGATAGCTATACGCAGCATATTTATGCAGAATAGCGTAAACTGATGATATCAGAGCCCCCAACGTCTAACAGAGCTCTTTTGCTAAAACACAACGGGAAATATAAGCTCAAAGGACCATCCACGTAAAGCAGTATGTCCAGGCCGCTTCGGCGTAAAGAAGGTGCTACATCGCCTCTATGGCGTAAACCACACCCACTTTTAATGCAACATTAAAGCGTACGAGGAACGCTTCGTATCCCCCGAAATAAACCTGTCAAATCACGCAGTGAATCTGACGTCTGGCTCCTGACAAAGAGTACTGCATGGCTACCCAGACGACGGCTAGAATAATGACAGACCACTCGGGACACGCCTCTGCAATTAATGCACAGGATGATGGCGGATCTTTGCATTTAATGTAGGGGATTTGGTTAAATATCACTGAACCATCGTTTACTGACGTCTCCTCGGCGTAAGCTTCTTTTTCGCGTACAAGGTGATACGCTACCTTGTTTTACATGGGCAGGCATGAAAAGTTTACTCTTCGCGGAAGACAAACGGACTGCCACGTCAAAAGCTGCTTTTCGTACAGGGCTCGAGGTACGTCTCTGCACCTAATGCTCAGAACGGTGGCAGGCCTTCGAGACACGCCTCTGCAATTAATGCGCAGGATGATGACAGATCTCTGCATTTAATGTGAGAGATTTGATTATATCTCCAAGAGCCATAATTCTGGCTAAGACGTCCACATCACCTCGGCTTCAACGCCCATTCAGCTTCTATGCTCACTCGGCTTCTACGCCCATTCGGCCTTTCGTGCCTACTCGGCTTCTATGCCCTCAGGTTTCTATACCTACTCGGCTTCTATGCCTACTTGGCTTCTATGCCATGGTGACAGACATTGGCTTCTACGCCAACCTCTTCTACACGAGGGATACCTACCTACGTGGCTTCTATGCCGTGATCTCCGTAGCGATTATACGCGTTTTGTCCCTTAGTTGGACCCGCGTCACATGCTTATTCAAAAGATCATCTATACGCAGGCATTGGTTACTTTAACCGTTGTGTAAAAGGGTACTATACTTTCCACTACTCGGTTTTTACACCGACTGAGTGGTCAGTGTCACTAAAACTCTATAAATAGAGACCTCTATCAACAGAGGACTAGGTCGACAAAATTGAGAGGAAAATTGGTCAAGGAAACCAATATCAGATCCGAGGTCGAATTTAAGAAAGGCGGAAGAGATCGGTGAGAGGGAGTCTTGGAGAGAGAAGAGTCCGGAGCTCAGGCAAGGAGTAGCGATCAACGACTTTGGCATCGTGCATCCATTCTCCTGAGCAACCTCCGAAGCTGCTCTCCGTCTTCTACGACACTTCTTCACCATCGTGTGGTCTAAGGGCTAAAGTGATCGGCTACAGATCAGACACCCATAGCAATATTTACCCAGATTAAATAAATTGTACTCCCACATCCTCGTATAGGATTACATTGTACAAGCTTGTTTGTAAACCAAAGAAAAGAAAATGGGTTTCGTATAAACCTCGTCTTATATACTTTTCCTCTTTCGTTTATCACCATAAACAAGATGGCGACTCTGCTGGGGACATCTTTCTCTTCTGATGAGGAAGCAATTGCTCAACACGATGCGGTATCCGTGGAATTCGTGAAGAAGACACTGGTCGTCCAGTTCGACAAGTCTGCCTACGAAGACATGCTCCGAACTAGGGGTTGCTCTCACTCTCTCTCTGTACAAGACAACAGGAAGCCACGCAAGGTATGGATGCCCAAAACATCCACTACCATTCCTGATGACTCTCCGATCTCTCCGATCTCTTCGACCAATAAGGTTGTAGCATTGCTCCCTCCGCACCTTGCGCGTAAAATTCAGTCGCCTGTCTTTGATAGGGCCGACAAAACTTCTGGCAGTGCCTCAGCGCTAACCCAGAAGTATACTCCACGCTCTGCGTGTGATATTCAGTCTCCCGTCTGTGGCAGAATAGACAAAACTTCTGGCAATGCCTTAGTGCCAACCCAGAAGTCCACTCCGCGCCCTGCGCGTGAAATTCAGTCTCCCGTCTCTGGCGGAATAGACAAAACTTCTGGCAATGCCTCTGGGCTAGCCCGGAAGTCCACTTCACGCCCTGCGCGTAAGACTATATCTGCCTTACGCGGAAGAGCAGATGATCCCTACAAACTACGCAAGGGAAAGCAAGTAGCGGACTCCTCAGTTTCTCGGCCTCTACGCCAGCAAGGGAAGAAGCTGCCCGTCCTCCGGATTACGCGAGGAACTGATGGCCGACTGAGGGCCTCCTCGGCTCTACGCCAACCGGAGCAGAGCTTCGAACTACGCCAAGTGGGATCCCTCAGCGTACAGAAGGCTTGATCGACGGAAAGACACCCTCCTCGGGGATTATTCGCCACCCAGGCTCCTGACCTGCGTAAATAGCTAATCCAGAAACGCAAGAAGAGGGGATCTTCCAGAATGGCTATTACGCCGCCTAATGAGCACTGTTGTAATAGTCACAGGATTGTAATTAATTGTTGCTGTTCTAAAGCAAAACGGCCAGTTTTCAACCGACTGAGCTACTCTCCATCATTCCTAGAAGAAGAGCCCAAGCATGCATCTTTGAACATGGCATCACATATACCTGGAGGAAGCTCAGACTCAAGACGTCCGTCCTCTAGAACTCCGAGCCGAAGAAGATTCAACATGCTCCTTAGGGACACCAAAGCTGAGGTGTTCCAGAACACTCGTTCGAGGTCACGACAACGGACTTCGTACTCCTCTGATTCCGATGCTGGGGGTCGTCAGTCTCCCGAATCAGACACTGAGAGTATAGGGTCAACTTCTGCAGCGACCTATACTCATCCTTCAATGAAGTCCAGGGAGATGGGAGTTTATGCCATTGAAGATGAACACAAGGAAGCCACGCTGTCAGGGAACGCTGAGCAACGCATTACTACACTAGAGACATCTCTGAAGCAAATGCAATCCATGATGGAGAACATGCACCAAATGAAGCTATCTCAATATAAGGCTGCTATGGCTCAAACGTCGGTCCCGCCAACTCAGATACGTGTGGGGGTGGACTTGCCACCATCCAACACGGTCCAAGAGCCTGCTCTAGATCAAGAGTCAGCTGGTCCTCCACTTCCTCACTCGGAGAACGTATTACTTCCTGCGGGAGTCATGATACAACCGACTCCGCACCATTTCATGGTTTCGCTACCAGCTGAAAATCTGATGCAAGCAGTACGGGAGTTGAAAGACCAATTTGATGCCTTGAAGCACAAAGATCAGCTCAAGAAATTGGGAATCAACCAGCCTTACCCAGCTGATAAAAGAATATATCGACGTCTTTGCGTGGAATTATGAGGATATGCCAGGTCTTGATCCAAAGAAAACTTAATGTACTGCCCGATTCAAAGCCTGTGAAGCAGCACAAACGCTGGTTTCGCCTAGACATAATGGACGCCATTGAAGCTGAAGTCAAGAAGTTGATAGCCTGCGGCTTCATCCGTGAGGAACAACATCCCGACTGGGTCACCAATGTTGTCCCGGTCATGAAGAAGAATGGGAAAGTATGTATCTACATCGATTACCGAGATCTGAACGCAGCCTGCCCCAAGGACGAGTTCCCTCTTCCCATCACAGACGTCATGATTGACAATACATGCGGTTTTGAACGTATGTCTTTCATGGACGGATTTTTAGGATACAATCAGATCAAGATGCATCCTGAAGACGAAAAGCATACTGCCTTCCGAACACCACTGGGGGTATATTGCTATACGGTCATGCCCTTCGGATTAAAGAATGACGGGGCTACGTACCAACGGGCTATGAGTAACATATTTCATGAGCATTTATGCAAGATGGTGGAGTGTTACGTGGACGATGTAGCTGTCAAAAGCCGCCTCAGGGATAATCACATCCAAGACTTGAAGACAGTATTTGAATTGATGCGCCAACATCAACTCAAAATGAATCCTACAAAGTCCTTCCTGGGGGTATCTAGCGACAAATTTCTGGGATTTGTCATCACCGCCAAAGGCATTCAAGTGGACCCTGATAAAGTCAAGACCATCTTAGAAATGCGCCCGCCCCGCAATCTGAGGGATCTCAGGGGATTTCAAGGTCGTCTGGCTTATATCCGAAGGTTCATATCCAACCTCTCCGGGAGATGCCAGCCCTTTTCTTGTCTCATAAAGAAAGGTGTATCCTTTGTTTGGGACAAAACCTGTCAGCAAGCGTTTGGAGATATCAAGTGCTACCTCACTAGCCGGCCAGTTCTGGTACCTCCCGTCATAGGAAGACCATTCGTGCTATATGTTCGAGCGATGGATCATTCTCTGGGAGCTCTTCTCGCACAGATGAACGATATGGGCCACGAGTAGGCTATCTACTACCTCAGCAAGATGATGGTCGGAGCCGAACACCGGTACAACCCTGTGGAGAAAGAATGCTTGGCTCTGATGTTCGCTATTCAGAAAACGCGACACTATGTCACGGGCCAAATCATTCATATCATCTCCAGGATCAATCCTCTTCGGGTACTAATGAGCAAGCCAAGTGTTCTTAATTCCCGACTCACGACTTGGGCGATGTTATTAACGCCATATGACATGGTGTACGTCCCTCAGAAGTCCGTCAAAGGCCAAGCATTAGCTGACTTTTTAGCTGCTCATCCGATCTCGGAGGCCTCCAAACTATACGAAGAGATTCCCGACGAAGTCGCGGAATGTAATTCCGCGATGGAAGGTGATACATGGCAACTGTTCTTCGATGGCGCCTCCAGGACTGGCCCCAGGGGAAACGTGGTTTCAGGAGTAGGGATCGTCCTGGTTACTCCTGATAAGCTCGTCATCTATCGAGTGTACTCTCTTAGCGAGCCCTGTTCCAACAATGTAGAGGAATACAACGCTCTACTAATCGGGCTCCAAGTCGCCAAAGAGCTGGGGGTCGAATCTCTGGAAGCCTTCGATGATTCTCTGCTGATCGTCAATCAAGTCAGAGGAATATATGAAGTCCGGAATCCCGACCTCATCCCCTATCACCGAGCAACGGTTGAGATAGCCGTGATATTCAAGGGATTCTTCCTTGAGCATGTACCTCAATCTCAGAATCTGGAAGCTGATGCCCTAGCCAGTCTAGCTGCAGATTTAGCTACTCCTATAAGAAGGCAAAATTCGGTAATCCTTCTTGACAGAGATTTATTTTGTTTGAAGAACAACTTCCACATCGAACGCAGCCACGCTGTGAACGTCGATCCTCCTACGAGAGACTGGAGAAGTCCCTTTATAGATTTTGTGACATACGGAATCTTGCCCGAGGACCCTAAAGAAGCAGTATCTGTCAAAAGACGATCATTACGCTTCTACTTCGACGTATCATCACAATGACTATATCGTCGGTCTTATGACGGACTATTATTACGATGTCTCTCTGGTGATGAAGCACAACGAATTATCCGTGAAGCTCACGACGGCGTATGCGGAGCGCATCAACCCGGTCCTAAGCTGCAGGATCGCATCAGGAGAATGGGCTATTACTGGCCCACCATGATTGCAGACGCAATCAAGTATGCCAGACAATGCAGAGCTTGTCAGGTTCACGCGGACTTCATACATCAACCATCTGAACATCTACATCCTACGGTTGCATCCTGGCCTTTCGAAGCATGGGGTATGGATATCATTGGTCCTATTCACCCGTCTTCTTCCAAGGGACACCAGTTCATACTGGCCATCACAGATTACTTCTCCAAATGGGCAGAGGCGATCCCTCTGGTTGAGGTAAAGACATCTAATGTGATCAGCTTCATCAAGCATCACGTCATTTATCGCTTTGGGGTTCCCCGAAGGATAATCCACGATAATGGGCCTCAGCTCATCAGCCATGCGTTCCACTATTTTTGCGATAAAAATCGGATACAAAATGTGGATTCTACGGCATATTATCCAGCTGCTAATGGGTTGGCAGAAGCCTTCAACAAAACTATTATCAAACTCTTGAAGAAGTTCATCTCCTCGCACAAGAGAGATTGGAATTAGAAGCTGGGAGAATGTCTCTGGGCATACCGCACGACGGTACGAGCACCGACAGGTTGCACGCCATTCTCATTGGTCTACGGGAGTGAAGCAGTTCTTCCCATCGAAATTCAAATTCTGTCACTCAGGATAGCCGTGGCTAATGAGTTGACTCAAGAAAAGAACGACCTGTTAAGGCTTCAAGAGCTAGAAGGATTAGACGAGAAACGCCTCCAAGCTCAACAGCGCATAGCGCTCTACTAAGCGCGCATTTCCAGACCTTTTAATCAAAAAGTAAAGGAAAGAGTGTTCAAAGTCGGCGAGCTAGTCCTAGCCGTAAGAAGGCTGATGATTCTTGCTCACAGGAGTAAAGGCAAATTCCAGCCCAAATGGGAAGGCCCTTACGTGATCGAGATAACGTTCTCAAACGGCGCTTACAGGTTAGCCCAGCCTAACGGAGACCTCATAATGGCTCCTATCAACGACAAATTCCTGAAAAGGTACTATGCTTAAACTCCTCTTCTCAAGTGGAATAAGGCGATCTCATTTTGACAAATTACTTCCAAAACCAACTTTAGTCCAAGCATACCCTGCTAAAGTTTACCGAAAGTATATCACGTCCAAATTACCTCTAATATCACTTTCAACCAAACCAGTCATTTACATTCTGAAATGATGGGTCCACAAAGTCAAATGAAAAGCCTCTTTATTATTCCCAAAAGAGAGCAAGAGTACATTAGAAAAAGCAAAAGCAAAAGTACATCACTTAGGGGGAGCGGTCAAATCGTGAAGCAGCTACACCAGTATGACCATCCTCTCATCCCGAGAGATCAAGACGTCGACACGAGCCCGCGCCAACCTGGTTGCAACATCGTTCAGAGCAACTAACTCAGACCGAGCCTGCACGCTATCGGCATGGATGACGCCCACACGCGTCATATTCAGCTGAACAGCCGCCCATCGTTCTTTCAGTACGTCTCGGGCCGCCAACAAAGAGAGAGCCTTCGCCTCTGCTTAAGTGAGCTCATCCTTCAAAATACGGACCCTCGCTGCCTCTTCCTCAAACTCAGCTTCACACTGGGTCAACTCGGGGACGATGTACCCCAACTGGACGTGCTCATCATCCATCTCCTGCTGTTGAGCCGCGATGGACTTATTCAGAGGCTCCATCTGTTCAACAAGATGTGCAGTCAAGGAGTCGTATCTGGCCTAGACCAGAGCTTCAATGTTGCCTTGAGCTAGCTGCAGATATTCGTTAATGGGTTGCTCCAAACCATTAACCATCGCCTCCAGCGCGTCAGCTACCCCGGTATCATCGAATTCCCTGATCGCCTCTATCAAAAACTGAGAGGACCTCTTCAGCTGTGCAAAGTCCAGCTTCTTCTCCAACACCATTGATATTAGCGTTCTTAGGGTGGTATAGAAGATGCCGGTGTACTGCTCGGTCAACGCAACTAAGTCCGCATGAACGCGGGAAGTGTCCGCAATGGTGGTGACTTCCCCTCCAGGAACAACCACAGATGATGTTGCCACGGCCATCGCCTCCACAGGTGGTGCAATGAAAGATGAAGCGCCAACACCGGTCGAAGGAACCAACGTACTCGAAGGAGGCATTGTCGTAATGACAGGCTCGTCCTCTTGAGGCATCGGAACCTCGTCAGCAGGCGAGCCAGCACCCGAAGATATCTTCTCTTCAAAATTACGTACCTCCGTGTCACCACTAGGACCTGACATAGAGCCAAAGTGTGCTTCTACATCGCCCTCTCCAAAGAGGTCTTCCCCTGAAGAGAAGACAAAAGGAAGTTAATATCAACATAATATTAATTTTCCTAGAGAAGAGGCATAAAAGACGATATTTACCCATGGCCGACGGCATATATGTCGCATCTGCAGCCTGTACAGCTAAATTATTTCTTAATGATGCTAGGAAAGCTGTCATACCTGGAGAAAGGGGTCTGTGAACTGACACTGGCAAGTAGTCTTCCAGGTCCTCCTCAAAATCCAACCGAGGCTCATCGGCTGGAATCTCGCTAGGAGCGCTCACAGGAGCGGCAGGAGTCCCTCCCGATGCCGATCCGGCTAGAGGTATACGGAATCCTATTATATTCAGCCCCGGAGGTGACTTCATTCCACTACCTGAAGCAGTAGCAGCGACGACAGCCTCCAGCTGAGATTCTCCGGCACCACCAGCCAAAACTGTAGAAGGGCCCTCTCTAAAAGGCGAGGAACCTCCAATCAAAGAATTATCTCCGACATGGGGAGAAGCAGGCTCACTTCCAGGAGCCTCAATACCAGGAATCCGGAGAGGACGAGTAACCGTCTTCTTCTTCCTCTTACGAGGGGAGGTCTCCTTCGGAGCAGGAGCCCTTCGCTTCCCAGGGATTACCAAAGCCCCTGCAGGCGGAGGTACTTCACCCCTCGGTACTGATACAAGAGGCTCGTCCGGAGTAACGAATTCCTCACCCTCGTCAGAAGAAACCGAGGGGACTTCAACTCTTCCACCAGGCTTGGAAGAGGGCACCCTGAAACTTTCACACATATCAAAATCATGATGGAAGGTGTTGGTGGCCACATAAAACTGGGCATACGAGTGAAAGATGTGCAACTCCGTGGAGAGAGTGGTGACGGGCACAGTAAAAATTGCCCCAGTGCAGCCCATGATGAAATATCGCCATCCCCTCGCTCCATCGATGAGTCCACCTCTGGACCTGAAGCTGGTGACAGCGTTGCCCATATGCAGCTGATCATACCCAAACTGCCTGGCAAACCGACTAGGCAGGTTGGGTTCGAAGAAGTACTGGTCTTCACTTCGGTACAGCAAGTGGGAAGGTCTAATGCAGACCAACCAATTAAAAGCCTCGGGAGAGAGAATGGTCTTCTCTCTACCTGAATCCTCAAGCCTAACCCCGATTGATTGCGATGTACAGAGGGGACAATACATAAGAGCTTTCAGCTATGGCTGCAATTCAGCACCCGCCGACAGTCTAAAACTGTGAGTACATTCCAGGAGGATTTCCTGTAATTCAATAGGAAACTACCCCCCAAGCTACTACCGGAACCTGGAGACATCACCCGGGGGTTATGGAGAATTAACCATCCCATCAAGTACAGGTATGGTAATTCCACCCGGGGAAAGCTTTCACGCCGAGCTTCATCGGAGAGCAACGCCTCAGTCATCGCCCTCAGGCCAGCTTGTATGTGGCACACTATGGCAGGGAGCAAGCCTAGTCTCGCCCCAAACACCAGGTGCACTGCAGGCCATAAGGTGTTGCGGTGAATACGATCCGTAAATGCGATGCCAAGTACCACCAGTCGGCGCAGCCATATGGAGAGGAAGCCAGCCATTTGAGCTTCCTTGGACAGAGGCCTGCGACAGTGCCTCAGATAACTGTAGGCCTTAGTACCTACAGGATATCTTCCTATCCCTTCGCCGAGGATCTGATCTGGAGCCCCAGCGTCTTCCATGAGATTGTCGACTACCTGAACAGTAAGCGCGCTCAGACAATTCATAGGTTGATCCTTGCCCTCCAAAACTTTCTCCGGCTGAGCAGTCCTCGCCCGGTGAAAAAAGAGGTAGGACATCCATTTGCTAGTGTGAGCCAAATCTGAAGGCTCATCGTAGAAGGCGGTACAAGCAAGGTAGTGGCACATCAGCTCCTGGTACACTTCCACTACCCGAGGATCTGAATCCTCCAGCTCTCGGTTCGTGGGAACATACTCTTCATACGGAGTATCCCCCATCGACAGTCTCGAGATCTCTGTCATCTCATGGAGGGCCAATCCCAGCTCCCCCAGTGGAGTGGCAAAAGTCCCGGTGAGTGAAAATTATTGCTCCATCAGTGCCAGAAATAGGTTGGGGTTAGGAGGTAACCCAATGCTAGTGGCACTCACAGCCGCAAACAGACCGATGTTCTCCAACTCGATCTGAAAATACTTCAGGGCCCAATCAACTAAACGAGCCCACCGAAGATTTATTGGGGTCATACACCCATTGCACCGAGGATTCACCTTGGGGTATACTCCTCCACGCCCCATGAAGTCATTGCAGAAGGTCGGCAATTGCACCGGCTGAAGCACCAAGCTGTCTTCACTCGGGACACTGCCCGGGTACAATCCTCTGAACAACGTCACAGAGCCGGAAGGACGACTGACAAATAGGCCAGATCCTTTCTGATAGAAGATCTTCCCCGGCTTGCCGTGAAGATCGGGAGTCAGTGTCTACGACATCCTCCTGGGATGTATAGCATGCAAAAATGCCGAGATGGGATAATCTCTCGGCATCTTGGGCAGAGTCAAGACCAAGCCCCCGGCAGGGAAAACCCAGAGTTCTTTCTTGGGCTTCGTTTGGGACTGCTTATCAATCATGTCCCCGAAGAGGAAAGCCGGCTTTATATACTGTTTCCCGTCTACGTACGTCAGGGGCTCCCCGTTGATCAAATTCAGCAGCGTTCGCTCACTCTGAGCCGATATCAGAATTTCCCTTCCTTCGGGATACTGGGGCCCGGAGATAGGAAATGTCATGTGCGACAGATCCTCCAGATAGTTGGAGTGCAGCATCCCGGCGGCAGAACCCATCACCTCGGCTAGCGGAGACTCATGCAAGTTAACTACAGAGGTGCAAGAAAAACACGTCAGTTTCTACTGGACATTATACTCTTGCAACATATGCCAAGAGGCAGCAGTCTATGCTCTACGCCAAGACTGTACAAACTTGATCGTTTACGCCAGAATTTTCATCCAGAAGCGTAAAATTCAAATCGGCAGTATACAGTCTGTGCCTTACAATAGACTGCCAAAATTTGAGATGTTACGCCAGGATTTTCATCCACAAGTGTAAAGCTTAGATTTTACTGTATACGCCAAATTTTTGGCAGTCAAAGCTCTTACGCTCAACTGCGAAAATATAGAGTTTTTACGCTGACACATTAGAAATGTGGACGTAAAAAGATGAAATGTCTCCGTACATCATCTTCCTCAAAGAGGCTATCAGCACAGGAGACGACTTAGCACGGTCACGTTCAACGTGTGCGAAGGATTTTCAGTCGTTCTCATTCATCCAAAAAGCTCTACCTTTCAAGCCGGGTGCACTACTCGTCGGCGGGATGCTCCACTCAGAATGAGGTTCGCCCTGTCCAACCAGAGGTGCTCTCGCTTGAGCCAAAGAATGAGAAGAAGAATCAACCTCCTTTCCCTTAGCGGAGGGAGTTTGCTTCGAAGCCATTACTGGAAACTTTGAAGACTCGGAGAAGAAATGGAGAAGAACTCGAACAGTCGAAGGCTTTCTTTCGCAGAAGACGGATGGAAAGTTTTCCTCTAAAAACTTAGGATATATATAGAGTTCAGATGGACTCCTCGAACCCCGAACCAAATCTCCTAATTAATATTCGGTTATGATTGGGTCCTACGTCAGCCTATTATTCAGAGAAGGCGGACAGTCAGCGAATTCGAAAAGTTTTTCGCGCAAAGCAAGTTCATGGTTCCTACACTAAGGAGCTTTCTACGCTCGATAGCTACAGATCTACGGTTTTACGCTCGCAAGCTATAAGTCTATGGTTTTACGCCCGAATACCTTTGTGCTCGGTAGCTTTTATGCTCGAGAGGCTACAAACCTATGACTTCACGCTCAGCAGATACCAAATTAATGATCTCACGCTCGGTGGCGCTTAGTTTACGCTCAGAAGCAACAGATCCACGACTTCACGCTCTGTTAAAGCTAGTACTCACACACTTAGTCATAGGTTTCTTGCTCATGGACATATTATTTCTTCTCCTGCATTTACTTACAGTATTTCCAGTATTTCCTTTTTGTATATTTCTCGTACCTATACATGCATCTCATATATATTTCCATCTAGAACTGCTACATAGTTTATATCATTAATATAGAACTGCTATTTAGAGATGTACTTTGCTCCTTCCTGACTGGAAAATATTTTTCCAGACTGTGACCTTAGTGGACTTGTTTCTGACACTTGGGGATTGGATGTTACTGATTACAGGTATGACTATTTTGTTGATTAGACTTGTCTTGTATTTCTTGCTTGCCTTGATATCTCATCGTGCTTTAGTTTATGTAATTGAGTATTTCCAGCATTATTTTATGATATTCACGTCTCCTTATGGAGTTGGGTATTCATGTGAGATTGATTAGATAGTTATATGACCTAGACAGCGTTCTACCGCCGATGCTGCAGCGTAGGCTGGACGTACCCACGCTCTCGTACCCCTATATCGGGTGCGGGTCGTGACACGCTCGAAAAAAATTTCTTTTCAGAAGCAACAAATCTACAATTCTACGCTAAGGAGCTTTCTACGCTCGACAGCTACGAATCTACGGCTTTACGTTCGACGGCTACAAGTCGGGTTTTACGCCCAGATGCCTTTGTGCTCAGTAGCTTTTATGCTCGAGAGGCTATAAACCTACGACTTCATGCTCAGGAACTACAAGTCTATGATTTCACGCTCGGTGGTGTTTAGTTTACGCTCAGAGGCTGCAGACTAATGATTTTCCGCTCCACGACTTCCCGCACATCTGAAAGATACGCCGGCTAGAGTACGCGTACATCTGAATGGTTCTCAAAGGGTCAATTTCAGGAGTTCACACAGAAGATACTCCTTCTTGACCACAAGATATCCCAAGTACCCAAAGCATACAGAGTTCAACATTGAAAAATTACTCTTCTTCATGGGTCGATTCGAAGTTCATCTCCAGTCTGAATATTTCATCTACCAAGATGGCAAATCAGTTTGACAGCCATTTCTCGCCCTGCTTAAAGGGATTTTTCGAGAAATCATTCTTGAAGATGATGTCTGAACAAGAATGCTGTTCATCAGGAGCAATAGTTCAGAATTCTACGCGGTCCCTCACTCCTAAACAGTAGGACAGTTCGAACACTCGAATGCTAAAGCGGCTTTCTACGCATCTCTAGTTATGCGTAAAAGACAGGACAGGACCTAGCACTCTTTCTAAACAGAGTCGGCATAAAGAATCAGACGTGTCGAAGCTACACATATTCAGACTTCATAGCAACAAAGTATGGCAAGATGATCATATGCACGGAAGAAAGACAATTTTATTAAAAGATTAAAATCATGATTACATGTGAGGGAAATCCAGTCTACGTGGGTTTTTTCTTCATGATTACATATGAGGGAAATTCCGTCTATAAAAGAATTTTTCTCGTCGTCGTCGGAAGGTCACCCCCCAGAATCTGCTCTACCAGGTTCTTGCATAGGCGCCAATTCTTCATCTCTCCTCCAGTAGTTGGTCGGTTTCCGCAACCGACTAAAAGGATAAATGGAGGGAGAATACGAAACTGGGCCTGCCTAAATTATACAGATCCTATGCTCCATGCACCGTGACAGATTGAGTTGAGGTATTTCACCCAACTCAATATTCGAGGTCAGAGCTAGTTGCTGCTCTCGTCCCCGGAGGTAACGGGAGAAGGTGCCACTTGCAAGCGGCATGGCAAAATGCAACCATTCTTCTCTCCCGAAGAACCACCATACAAAGTTGCTGATTATCCCAAGCAAAGGAGGCTATGATATCCTTCCATGATCCATCGTTGCAGATGACACTTGCTCGAAGACGCCATCTTTTTTGGCTCCCTACATGATGGAAGAAAATGGTCTCCTTCTTCCTCAGATCGACCCGACGAACTCCGGCGATCATCTCTGTGGCGAAGGGAATACGGGAAAAACAGGTTAACTCCTCAGCCTTTTTATAGGCGAGAGAGGTCACACCGATCCCCAATAAATCTGCCATAAAGTCAGCCTCGACCGTGTCAAAGCTCCATTCAGAGACGTTTCGAGTTACGATGAGCGGTTCATGCTTCATTCAAAGCATTTCAAATTACGAGGAATTTGAAAGCTTTGAAGGGGGTCTTGTAGAAGCATGAAAAATACGCGGGATAGCTATACGCAGCATATTTATGCAGAACAGCGTAAACTGATGATATTAGAGACCCCAACGTCCAACAGAGCTCTTTCGCTAAAATGCAGCGGGAAATATAAGCTCAAAGGACCATCCGCGTAAAGCAGTACGTCCAGGCCGCTTCGGCATAAAGAAGGTGCTACATCGCCTCTATGGCGTAAACCACACCCGCTTTCAATGCAACATTAAAGCGTACGAGGAACGCTTCGTATCCCCCGAAATGAACCTTTCAAATCACGTAGTGAATCTGACGTCTGGCTCCTGACAAAGAGTACTGCACGGCTACCCAGACGACGGCTGGAATAATGACAGACCACTCGGGACACGCCTCTGTAATTAATGCGCAGGATGATGGCGGATCTCTGTGTTTAATACAGGGGATTTGGTTAAATATCACCGAACCGTCGTTTACTGATGCGGCGTAAGCTTCTTTTTCACGTACAAGGGGATACGCTGCCTTATTTTACACGGGCAGGCATGAGCAGTTTATGCTTCGCGAAAGACAAACGGACTGCCACGTCAAAAGCTGCTCTTCGTACAGGGTTCGAGGCACGTCTCTGCACCTAATGCTCAGAACGGTGGCAGGCCTTCGAGACACGCCTCTGCAATTAATACGCAGGATGATGACAGATCTTTGCATTTAATGCGAGAGATTTGATTATATCTCCAAGAGCCGTAATTCCGGCTAAGACGTCCACATCACCTCGGCTTCTACGCCTATTCAGCTTCTATGCTCACTCGGCTTCTACGCCCATTCGGCCTTCCGTGCCTACTCGGCTTCTATGCCCTCAGGTTTCTACACCTACTCGGCTTCTATGCCTACTTGGCTTCTACGCCATGGTGATAGACATTGGCTTCTACGCCAACCTCTTCTACACAAGGGATACCTACCTACGTGGCTTCTACGCCATAATCTCCGTAGCGATTATACGCGTTTTGTCTCTTAGTTGGACCCGCGTCACACGCTTATTCAAAAGATCATCTATACGCAGGCATTGGTTACTTTAACCGTTGTGTAAAAGGGTGCTATACTTTCTGCTACTCGGTTTTTACACCGACTGAGTGGTCACTGTCACTAAATCTCTATAAATAGAGACCTCTATCAAAAGAGGACAAGGTCGACAAAATTGAGAGGAAAATTGGTCAAGGAAACCAATATCAGATCCGAGGTAGAATTTGAGAAAGGCGGAAGAGATCGGTGAGACGAAGTCTTGGAGAGAGAAGAGTCTGGAGCTCAGGCAAGGAGTAGCGATCAACGACTTTGGCATTGTGCATCCATCCTCCTGAGCAACCTCCGAAGCTACTCTCCGTCTTCTACGGCACTTCTTCACCATCGTGTGGTCCAAGGGCTAAAGTGATCGGCTACAGATCAGACACCAATAGCAATATTTACCCAGATTAAATAAATTATACTCCCACATCCTCATATAGGATTACATTGTACAAGCTTGTTTGTAAACCAAAGAAAAGAAAACGGATTTCGTATAAACCTCGTCTTATATACTTTTCCTTTTTCGTTTATCACCATAAACAGTCGTCTAGTGATATAACCCTTGATATAAGACATCGATTACGCATTCAAGGAATACGCTGCCTATTCTACACAGGCAGACGAGAGCTTTACGCTCAGGATGAGACAAAATCAACCGCCACGTCAAAATTTGTTCTTCATACATAACTCGAGGTACGTCTCTGCAATTAATGCGTGAGATGGGGGCAGATCTCTGCATTTAATGCACGAGATTTGGTTCTACTTTTTTGACTGGGTGATCTATAATTAGGGCTAATACGTCCACATCACCATCCCCGCACATTACGCCAACCAGGCTATTTTCAGCTATAGGAGTATGCCGTATGCTACGCCAACTTAGGCTATATTTGCAAAGGTGCGTGATAAGGCTATCTAGCCCAGAACACGCTCAAAAACTCAGTCTAAGAAGGATAACTGGTTATCTTTACGATGGTTACCTATCCATGCAGCATCAAGCTTTACACATAATTTGGCTTCTACGCCAACATGATAGATAATTGGCTTCTACGCCAACATAACATTTATGTGGCTTCTACGCCAACTTGACAACTATTCGGCTTCTACGCCTACTTGACTTTTACGCCATCAGAACAACTATTTGGCTTTTACGCCAATGAGACAGTTATTTAGCTTTTATGCCAACCTTCTCTACGCGAAGGGCAGTTATCTACGTGGCTTGCATGCCGTGATCTTCGACTAGCGATTATACGTATTACTCATAATGGGACACGCATCATACGCCGATTCAGAAGATCATTCATATGTGGGTAGCAGTTATTATAACTGCCGCGTAAAAGGTGCAACTCTCTCCATTGTTCGGTTTCTACGTCGACTGTAGCTGAACTCTATAAACAGAGACCTCCGGCCACGGAGATCCAGGGTCGAAGAAGAGGTCGAGGGTCGAGGATTTTTCAAGAAGAGAGAGTATATCCAGAGAATTTTGATTGACTACTTTGACAACGAGAGTTCAATCCCTCCTGCAGTCTTTGAAGTTTCTTTTTTGTCTTCTACAGTACTTCTTCGTCATCGTGTGGTCCAAGGGACAAAGTGATCGACCGCAGATCAGACTCCTATAGCAATATTTTCCCAGAATCAAATTTTTGTACTTAACATCCTCGTATAGGATTAATTGTACTTCTTTTTCTTGTTTGTAAACAAAGAAAGGGTTTCGTATAAACCTAGTTTCAATTTCTTTCATTTATTATCAAACACTGTTGTCCCTGCCTCTGCTGTTGGGGCGCTTGCTGGAAAGGCGCACGACCCTGACCCTGGTGCTGCTGAGTCTGCTGGAACAGCCTCATCTGCTAGAAATGGGGCCACTTGGCTGGGCCCGCACTGCTGCTTGCTCCGAAAGCATCTCTACTCCTCGTGGACTTCAGCTCCAAGTCGTCCTCAGCCCTCTGAGCATCACTCACAATCTGCTCGAAGGTCGCCTTGTGGTCAATCCTAGTCAAGGACGTGAACGCCATGACCAAACCCTTGCGGAACTTTCGTGCCTTTGCTGCCTCGCTCAAGCCTTCTACAAATCTGCCCAGACGGTAGAACTCTACTACATACTCGTCCAACAATATGCTCCCCTGGACGAGTGTCTCAAACTAGCTCTCCAAGGCACTGAGAGGCACATCCGAAAAGAACTTCTCCTTGAAAAGCTTCTTGAAAGCCTCCCAAGTAAGTCCCGGTACCGCTATCCTCGTGTCAGTACGGTACCAAGTAAGGGCAAGATCGAACATCTGGTTGCCCGCTGCCTCTATCTGCATGCTGTCTGGGATCAGTACCAGCCTGAAGATCCCCTCGATATTCTCGATCCAGTCATCCGCGTACAGGATCCCTTCTGTACCCCGGAACTCCTTGGGCCACATCCTCTGGAAGTCAATAACATTGCCCGGCCTAGGATGTTGTGCCTGCCCTGTCTGTGGCTAGATCTGAGCCACTCTGTCTACTGCCGTCATGGCCACCTGGTGGGCATTCGTAATGCCCATCCTCATCACGTCTACCTATCGGTGTTGTGCATCCATCATCTCCCTGAAGAACGCGAACAACTGGGCAGGGTCTACCGGTGTAGGAGGTGGTGGAGGAGGTACCACCAGAACAACAGGGGTAGCTCTCAGATCGACAGGTGGAGGAGAATCTCCTAGAGAAGCAGATGCTCCCTCAACCGCAGGAGTGGTGAGTGGAGCGGTAGCAGTTGCCTGAAGTCGAGCAGGACGAGAGGTAGCAGACCTCTCGGTGGCAGCTGCTGGAACGGTACGGTGAGACCATATCTTCGGAGGCATCCCGAACACAGATCAAAAGAAGTCAATACGGTGCAAGATACGATATCATCAAGGAAGGACAGTAATATTTCAAAAGAAAATAATTTCAGAAAAATTAAAGATAGCAAAAGATCAGGAAGGGTCCTAGTTGTGATTGAGCACACTCTCTCTCAGCCTATATCCTATATCCTATCGCAGGTAGACCTAGAAATAAGACCTGCATGGGCCACCACCAAAATCATGTCACGACCCGCACCCAAAAAATTGGGCATGAGTCGTGGGTACGTCCAGCCTACGCCGCAGAATCGATGGTAGAACGCTGTCCAGGTCATAACTATCTATATCTCACAATAACCTGTCAAGATAACCTATCCAAAAGGAGGACAACATTATAATATATACATAAACTCAATCACAATAACTAGGGGAAGAGTAAAAGCATAATAAGATATCAACAAAAGAACCAAAGAACCAAAGAGAGCAAGTATAATATCCAAATTATACAGTCCAAGTCTAAGAGTCTACAATATCTCACAGTAGCAGCAAAATAAAAATACAGTCATCCAAAACCAACTGGGAACAAACCCAGTGAAACCCACCTAGCTATACTAGGGTGCTAGCGGCGTCTCCTCAGCTGGGACGGGCTCCTCCTCTATCTCAGGGTCATAACAATCGTCGACGCCTGACCAACAATAAGTCGGGCAAAAGTCCTCAGGATCCTCTGCAAAATATATCCAGTCAGGATTGGAGCAAAGTACATAACTTTGAAAGCAACTCCAAATACATGGTAAGGTGTATATGACTAGCAATAGAAAAGAATACAAGATGCATAGGAAAGTAAATACATGGTAAAACTGATAAAGTAACTATAATGTAAAATTGGAGAACAATACAAGTAGTAGAGAAGTAACTGCATGTAAGAAAATAAGAATACTAGCTAAGTGCCTTGAGCACAAGTTCGTTATGTGATCGGCTTAGGTTTCACATGATTTATTCTACGATAACTCCGTTATGTGTGAGTTGCATAACTGACATATACATGAATACTGTTTGGATTTGATCACATAACAAACTTCTACTCCCCTCCCCCACTAATACTCTTGGATCCAACCATGACACGCTACGTACATGATAAATAACTTGCGTACATGAAAGCGAGAGCATACGAAGCACATGAGAATCAATATCCGAAGCACATGATGAAATATACGTGATAGAGTATCCGCTGAACATGGTAAGGGGGATAACATCTCATGACGGGATCCAACTAGTACCAGCTCATAAAACAATATGTTAGAATCAAGTATTAACAATTCTAGAACAGGTGATATATACTCTATCATGAAATAGAAATAATTAGAGCTAGGTACTCGCCTAACGTCCTAAGCAACTGGTGAGGATCGAGATCCGAACTGGCATCGCAAAGACCTATTATGAAAAGCAAGATAAAACGGGGTTCTAAAAAGTTAAACAGATATAAAAATAACTAAAAATAAGCTTCTAGGGTTGTTCTAGGTCAAACGGATCAAACCGGTAAAATTTGGATCAAAAGTCAACATGGGGTCCAAAAAGTCAACTCTAGGCCGAAACTAGGTCAAAGGTTGACTTTGACGGTCAACCGGGGCAATTACGGTCAACTCTAGGTCAAACTAGGGTGCCCCTAAAATTCTAGGTCAAAACTAGCTCATTAAGCTAGTAAACCCTCAAACTCGCCTCTTTGAGATACCGGGATACCCTCGGTATTCGATATATCAACCTACGCTATACACCCCGCCTATAGCCTCTAATATATATATATATATATATATATATATATATATATATATATATATAAAACCAACTCTAACACCATTCCTAGGCAAAAGCCCAATATCTCGCCCCGATACCCATTACCTCAATTGTCACGACCCGCACCCAAAAATCGGGCATGAGTCGTGGGTACGTCCAGCCTACGCCGCAGCATCGGCGGTAGAACGCTGTCTAGGTCAACTATCTAGATAATAATCTCACACAAAAATCGGCCATGACCTCTCCAAAAGGAGGGCAACCACACAAACAATATATAAACCTATCAAGATCTCAACTCCAAACGGAGGAGCAAATATCACAATGATAATCAAGTACTCAATCACGAATCTAAGCACGATAAGATAACACAGAGATCTAACATTATAAAGTCTAACCAACAACAACTACTACAACAACCACAACATCAAATAATAATACAACAATATCCAAAATAATATACAAACAAGGTCTCAATCCAAAATCGGAGACAAATCCGGTGCTAAAGCTAATAAAAACAACAATAAGGTCCCAGTGATCCCGGCTACCAACCCGGAAATTACCCCTAAACTAGAGGGTCCCTGTCTGCACCATCGACAGGTTCAGGTCCATAAAACGTCGGACACCAATCCTCCGGATACTCTGAAAAATATGTCCAGTCAGGACTGGAGCAAGTACATCTCTAACAGCAGTTCCATTTAAATGATAAAAACTATAAAACAGTTATAGCAAGTAGCAAGAAGAATGAAGCAAGTATGAAACAAGGAAATATGTATAACTGGTGCATAAAGGTAAAGATGCATGGATATCAGAGCAAGATAGTAATAACTACAAGATACAGGAAATCTAAGCTAAGATCAAGTCCGTGCACATGAACGTGTAGTGAGTCCAGCATGAAAAATATGTAGTGAGTCAAGTCCAGAAACATGTAAGTGAGACAAGTCAAGAAATGCATGAGAGTCCAGACTATAAAGAATGAACTCGGTGTCTTTGAAATACTTGTTTTGACATGTAAACGGCTAGGGGTAAGTACGGCTCACCGCGCACTGGGTGCGCGGCTGCTATCATTCCAGATTAGACCAGAGGGAGTGATTCCTGATGATGCCAGATAGGAATGTTTACATGTCTACTCGAGTATTTCTCCGCCCCGACTAATACAAGTGGATCCAAGACCCGACACGTAAATCAAGATGAGTCCAGCCTGAACATGAATGATGCCTGTAGGTGATGCCAGTAGTGATTCCAGAATAGAGGCCAGAAACATGAAATGTACGTGTCGCAAGTAAATAAATCCAAAAATATCAATCAGTGTCCCGTGTTGTGCCAGAATAATCAGATGATACTATACTAGAAGCTGAATCATAATAATCATGAGATAATGAAAACTATCAGAGAATGTACTCGCCTGACGTCCTGAGCAACTGGCGATCCGAACCGGTGTCGCAAGGACCTAATACGAAAAGCAAGGTTAAACAGGGTTCTAATGAGTTAAACAGATATAAAATAATTAAAAATAGGCTTCTAGGGTCGTTCTAGGTCAAATGGGTCAAACAGGTGAAATCTGGGTCAAAAAGTCAACTCTGGGTCCAAAAAGTCAACTCTGGGTCAAAACTAGGTCAAAAGTTGACTTTGGCGGTCAACCGAGTCAACTACGGTCAAGTCTGGGTCAAACTAGGGTGCTCCTGAATTTCTAGGTCAAACCGAGCTCATTAAGCTAGAAAACTCACAAACTCGCATCCTTGAGATACCGGGATACCCTCGGTATCCGATACCTCAACATAGGCTATATACCCCGCCTATACCCTCTAAAACCTATGCTAGCACGCGTAAAACATATACATATAAAAATCACTCCAATACTATTCCTAGGCTATTGCTCAAAAACCCCGCTCGAAACCCAATACCTTGGTTATCTTAAGGTATTGAGATACCTCGGTATCTCAAGGTATTGAGATACCGCTCTAAACTCAACCCGACTACCCCTCTAGCTAGCTAACTATGCATAAACATATATACCTAGCTATAATCTAGGCTAAAATATAGATATCTAATACATATAGGCATATACCTATATATCTATACCCAATACCTTACCTTACCTTGCCCTTTCCTCAAATATATATATCTATACCTAGATATCTAACTATCTATCTAGCTATGTATATATCTATATATATATCTATGCATATAGATCTATATATCTAGCTATCCCTCTACTTATCTATCTATCTAGATATATACTATATCTATCTATCTATCTAATATCTAGCCATCTATCCATTTACCTATCTATCTATCAAACTATTTATCAATCCGGCCATCTAACATCTATCTATCCATCTAGCAACCTATCCATGGGTTTATATAGATATCTATCTATCTATTTATATCTAGCTATCTACTTACCTATGTATCTATGTATCTATCTATCTATCTATTTATTTATCTAACTTATCTATCTATCTAACTATAGATATCTATCTATTTACCTAACTATCTATGTATCTCTTTACCTATGTATCTATTTAACCATCTATGTACCTATTTAACTATCTATCTAAATATCTAACAATATATCTATATATATATATATATATATATATATGCATACCCCTCTCTCTCGCATTGCTCCTCACCTTGCTGCTGTTCCTGCTGCTGCAAACTGCTGCTGTGGCTGCTATGCTGCTTCTAGAGCTGCTGGTTATGCTGCTACTGCTGCTCCTTGCTGCTGCACCTGCTGCTGGTGCAGCTGCTTGCTGCTGCTGCAGCTCCCTGCTGCTGGTCCTGCCCCCCCTCTCATCTCACATACACACACACACACCCCTATATATATATATATATATATATATATATATATATATATATATATATATATATATATATATATATATAACTAGATATCTATATATATATTCACACTCATCTACACACTCTAACACACACACTAGCACACTCACACACTAATACACACACACACTCACAACACTATCAACACACACACATAAGCACACACATATATCTATACATATATAAACACACCTCTATATATATATATACACACATATATATCTACACTCATATATTTATATATATATATGTACACATACACACTCACACACTCAAACATAAATACATATACCCTCACACACACTCACACTCACACACCCTCACACACACTCTCACACACACTCTCACAAACACACAACCCCACACACAAACACTCCTACATATATATATAAATACATATATACATAAACTGAAACTCATATATATATATATATAGGCACTCACTCACACTCACACTCACACACACTCACCTACACACTAGCACACACTCACACAAGCACTCACCTACACACATACACTAGCACTCACTAACACACTCATAAACACATAACCACACATATATATATAAATAGAAATATATATATATATATATAGGAACACACACACAAATAAATATATATATAGAGACATATATACACAAATACAACACTACCACAACGATGCACACAACGCTTACAACGCCCCACCTACGCATGTCCAACGACCCCGACACTCACCAATGCCTATAAATATATAAAATATAACTCGAAAACTCTAGCACACACTCCCCGATACTAACCCAACGTGCGCACAAGCCCGAAACGAGAAAACCAAGTCGAAATGGCCGTTCGGTTATTTCGACGAACACGTGGTGCGCGGCTCAGAAAACCTCTTGAAACGCACACCAAACGAACTCGGAATCGGCCCAAAATTTACCCACGCATCCTAAACGATGTCTAGATCCTAGAAAATGCACTCCTGCGTCGATTCTAGGCCCGTGGCGGAAACGTACACGCACTTAGAATCGGCGACGAAGAAAAACCCCAAATTTGCCCGAAACGCCCGTTTCTCCGCGACACGGCTTCCCGTGTCCGAACGGAGACACGCACTCACCCTCAAGACACCCGACAACGTCTACCTAGGTCCGTCTAACCTAGGGCATCACCCAAAATTGGGCTAAATTCGGATTCCACCCGAAATTGACACAAAACCTAGTGTTAAAGTCTCCAAACACTACCCAACTAGTTCCAACTTCCTCCCACGGGTAGCCTAAGGGTCTAGGAAGGTTCTAAACTATTAATTACACTATATAAAAGTAATTACAAGGGAAAAATTAGGGTTTACCTCTTGGGAGTTGGAATCCCAAGCCAAAATCTCCAAAATGCTCCAAATCCTCCAAACCAAGCTTCCAAGCTCCCAATCCAAGCTCCAACACAAAATCTAGGCTCTACCCACCTAGGTTAGGGAAGAATGTAGGGTTAGGGTTAATCATAAAGAAGAATAGAAGAAGAAAGAGGAGAAATGGGAACTTACTTGAGAGTGGGAAGAAGAAAAGAAGAAGGAAGAGTGGAGAATGGAGAAGAAGAAGAAGAAGAATGAAGAATGAAGAAGAAGAGGAAGTGGGGATGCTGTGAAGCACGGTCTGGAAGGGGTTTTTGGGGCCGGCCATGGTAAATATAAGGTTACACTAATCACCAAATGCCCAAAATGCCCTCCCAACTCTCGGTTTTGGGTTTTGGGTTCAAAAACACTCAAACTAACTCCAAATCTCTCCCACTAACCTTCTAAAAATATAATAAATATTCTAAAACCTAAAATAAGTCTCACAGGGGTGTGGGCTGGGTCGGACATGGGTCCACTAGGGTCTGACATGGGTCCAGGCTAGCCAAAATCCTAAAACAAACAATAAAAATATAATACAATCAATAATTAAATATAAATACAATTAAATATAAATAATCCACAATTAACTAAATTAAAAATAAAAAAATACCCGGCTCTGGAAATGGGGTGGTGACAAGCCTATCCTCCTTAGAAAATTTCGTCCTCGAAATTTAAAGTCAATCGCACTCTCTCTAAGTCAAACCCCCAACAATCACAGTCAAGAAATTCTACCTAAACAACATGCAAGATCAGGGTCCTACTGGTCGTGTTATCACAGTCTTAATCAGGGTCACTACACTATCTACCACAGCACAAAGAAAAGTCTAACAGGTACTAATGAAGCACACCACCGGAATGGAAAAGGACAGGAAGAAGAAACAAGAGACAGACCTGCTAACCCGACACCCGTAGCATCGGCCTCCTCGACCGTCAACGCATAAGCCCTGCCCTGCTGGGGTGTATCCCTCTGCTGGTGTGGGGCATGATGCTGTGCCACAGGTGGCCTAGCTCCAACTGTCTGATCCTGTGCTCCACCCAATGGAGGTGCAGTAGGGCAATCTCGCATCTGGTGAGCAGCGGATCCACAGAACAAACACACCTTCAGCCTCCTCCTACAAACATCCCAGGTGTGTCCTGCCTTCCTGCAGTAGGCACAAGTGGGCACCCTCTGATCCTGACCCTGTTGCGCTGCCTTCTGCACATAGGGACGCTTAGCTGGTCCCGTACTACCACTGGCACTGCCTGAATCATCCCTGCCTCTCTTGGACTTGAGCTCCAAGTCATCCTCTGCTCTCTGAGCATCTCCTACTATCTGCTCAAAAGTCGTCTCGCGGTCGCTCCTGGTCAAAGACTTGACCGCCATAACCAAGCCCTTGCAAAACTTTCTCGCCTTGGCTGCCTCACTCAAGCCATCTATAAATCTGCCCAGACGGCATAACTCTGCTGCGTACTCGTCCACTGTCATGCTCCCCTGGACGAGTGCCTCGAACTGGCTCTCCAAAGCACTGAGCGCCACATCTGGAAAAAACTTCTCCTTAAAAAGCCTCTTGAAAGCCTCCCAAGTAAGCCCTGGCGCTGTAATCCTCGTATCTGTGCGATACCATGTCAAAGCGAGGTCGAACATCTGACTGCCCGCTGCCTCTATCTGCATGCTGTCTGGAATCTGCGCCAGCCTGAAGATCCCCTCGATCTGCTCTATCCAGTCATCCGCGTACAGGATCCCTTCTGTACCGCGGAACTCCTTGGGCTGCATCCTTTGGAAGTCGATAATACTGCCCGGCCTCGGATGTTGAATCTGATCTGCCTGTGGCTGAATCTGTGCTACCCTATCCACTGCCATCATGGCCACCTGGTGGGCGTTCTCAATGTCCAGCCTCATCACATCCACCTAACGGTGCTGCACGTCCATCATCTCCCTGAAGAACGCAAACAACTGCGCGGCATCTACTGGAGCAGGAAGTGGTGGAGGAACCACCGGAACGACTGGGGTAGTCCTCGGATCGACAGGTGAAGGAGGATCCCCGAAAGAAGCAGATGCTCCATCAACCGCAGGAGTGGTGAGTGGAGCGGTAGCAACTGCCTGAATACGAGCTGGACGAGAGGTAGCAGACCTCTCAGTGGCAACTGCTGGAACGGTACGATGGGATCGTGTCTTCGGAGGCATCCTGAACACAGATCAAAAGAAGTCAATACGGTGCAAGATACGATATCATCAAAGAAGGACAGTAATATTTCAAAAGAAGCAATTTCAGAATAATTAGATTGGAATTGTTCCTAGTCGTGATTGAGTACACTCTCATCCTAGATCCTAGATCCTATAGCAGGCTCGCAGCAGTACAACTAAGTTATTGTACCACTACGACATCGCACTAATTGTGAATCAGGACCTGCATGGGCCGCCACCAAAAATGTGTCACGACCCGCACCCGAAAATCGGGCATGAGTCGTGGGTACGTCCAGCCTACGCCGCAGCATCGGCGGTAGAACGCTGTCTAGGTCAACTATCTAGATAATAATCTCACACAAAAATCGGCCATGACCTCTCCAAAAGGAGGGCAACCACACAAACAATATATAAACCTGTCAAGATCTCAACTCAAAACGGAGGAGCAAATATCACAATGATAATCAAGTACTCAATCACGAATCTAAGCATGATAAGATAACACAGAGATCTAACAACTATAAAGTCTAACCAACAACAACTACTACAACAACCACAACATCAAATAATAATACAACAATATCCAAAATAATATACAAACAAGGTCTCAATCCAAAACCGGAGACAAATTCGATGCTAAAGCTAATAAAAACAACAACAAGGTCCCAGTGATCCCGGCTACCAACCCGAAAATCACCCCTAAACTAGAGGGTCCCTGTCTGCACCATCGACAGGCTCAGGTCCATAAAACGTCGGACACCAATCCTCCGGATACTCTGAAAAATATGTCCAGTCAAGACTGGAGCAAGTACATCTCTAACAGCAGTTCCATTTAAATGATAAAAACTATAAAACAGTTATAGCAAGTAGCAAGAAGAATGAAGCAAGTATGAAACAAGGAAATATGTATAACTGGTGCATAAAGGTAAAGATGCATGGATATCAGAGCAAGATAGTAATAACTACAAGATACAGGAAATCTAAGCTAAGATCAAGTCCGTGCACATGAACGTGTAGTGAGTCCAGCATGAAAAACATGTAGTGAGTCAAGTCCAGAAACATGTAAGTGAGACCAGTCAAGAAATGCATGAGAGTCCAGACTATAAAGAATGAACTCGGTGTCTTTGAAATACTTGTTTCGACATGTAAACGGCTGGGGGTAAGTACGGCTCACCGCGCACTGGGTGCGCGGCTGCTATCATTCCAGATTAGACCAGAGGGAGTGATTCCTGATGATGCCAGATAAGAATATTTACATGTCTACTCGAGTATTTTCCCGCCTCGACTAATACAAGTGGATCCAAAACCCGACACGTAAATCAAGATGAGTCCAGCCTGAACATGAATGATGCCTGTAGGTGATGCCAGTAGTGATTCCAGAATAGAGGCCAGAAACATGAAATGTACGTGTCACAAGTAAATGAATCCAGAAATATCAATCAGTGTCCCGTGTTGTGCCAGAATAATCAGATGATACTATACTAGAAGCTGAATCATAATAATCATGAGATAATGAAAACTATCAGAGAATGTACTCGCCTGACGTCCTGAGCAACTAGCGATCCGAACCGGTGTCGCAAGGACCTAATGCGAAAAGCAAGGTTAAACAGGGTTCTAATGAGTTAAACAGATATATAATAATTAAAAATAGGCTTCTAGGGTCGTTCTAGGTCAAATGGGTCAAACCGGTGAAATCTGGGTCAAAAAGTCAACTCTGGGTCCAAAAAGTCAACTCTGGGTCAAAACTAGATCAAAAGTTGACTTTGGCGGTCAACCGAGTCAACTACGGTCAAGTCTGGGTCAAACTAGGGTGCTCCTGAATTTCTAGGTCAAACCGAGCTCATTAAGCTAGAAAACTCACAAATTTGCCTCCTTGAGATACCGGGATACCCTCGGTATCCGATACCTCAACCTAGGCTATATACCCCGCCTATACCCTCTAAAACCTATGCTAGCACGCGTAAATATATACACATATACATATAAAAATCACTCCAATACTATTCCTAGGCTATTGCTCAAAAATCCCGCTCGAAACCCAATACCTTGGTTATCTTAAGGTATTGAGATACCTCGGTATCTCAAGGTATTGAGATACCGCTCTAAACTCAACCCGACTACCCCTCTAGCTAGCTAACTATGCATAAACATATATACCTAGCTATAATCTAGGCTAAAATATAGATATCTAATACATATAGGCATATACCTATATATCTATACCCAATACCTTACCTTACCTTGCCCTTCCCTCAAATATATATATCTATACCTAGATATCTAACTATCTATCTAGCTATGTATATATCTATATATATATTTATGCATATAGATCTATATATCTAGCTATCCCTCTACTTATCTATCTATCTAGATATATACTATATCTATCTATCTATCTAATATCTAGCCATCTATCCATTTACCTATCTATCTATCAAACTATTTATCAATCCGTCCATCTAACATCTATCTATCCATCTAGCTACCTATCCATGGGTTTATATAGATATCTATCTATCTATTTATATCTAGCTATCTACTTACCTATGTATCTATGTATCTATCTATGTATCTATTTATTTATCTAACTTATCTATCTATCTAACTATAGATATCTATCTATTTACCTAACTATCTATGTATCTCTTTACCTATGTATCTATCTAACCATCTATGTACCTATTTAACTATCTATCTAAATATCTAACAATCTATCTATCTATATATATATATATATATGCATACCCCTCTCTCTCGCATTGCTCCTCACCTTGCTGCTGTTCCTGCTGCTGCAAACTGCTGCTGTGGCTGCTATGCTGCTGCTAGAGCTGCTGGTTATGCTGCTACTGCTGCTCCTTGCTGCTGCACCTGCTACTGGTGCAGCTGCTTGCTGCTGCTGCAGCTCCTTGCTGCTGGTCCTGCCCCCGCCCCTCTCATCTCACATACACACACACACACCCCTATATATATATACATATATATATATACATATATATATATCTATATATATATATAACTAGATATCTATATATATATTCACACTCATCTACACACTCTAACACACACACTAGCACACTCACACACTAATACACACACACACTCACAACACTATCAACACACACACATAAGCACACACATATATCTATACATATATAAACACACCTCTATATATATATATACACACATATATATCTACACTCATATATTTATATATATATATGTACACATACACACTCAAACATAAATACATATACCCTCACACACACTCACACTCACACACCCTCACACACACTCTCACACACACTCTCACAAACACACAACCCCACACACAAACACTCTTACATATATATATAAATACATATATACATAAACTGAAACTCATATATATATATATATATATATATATATATATATAGGCACTCACTCACACTCACACTCACACACACTCACCTACACACTAGCACACACTCACACAAGCACTCACCTACACACATACACTAGCACTCACTAACACACTCACAAACACATAACCACACATATATATATAAATAGAAATATATATATATATATATAGGAACACAAACACAAATAAATATATATATAGAGACATATATACACAAACACAACACTACCACAACGATGCACACAACGCTCACAACGCCCCACCTACGCACGCCCAACGACCCCGACACTCACCAATGCCTATAAATATATAAAATATAACTCGAAAACTCTAGCACACACTCCCCGATACTAACCCAACGTGCGCACAAGCCCGAAACGAGGAAACCAAGTCGAAATGGCCGTTCAGTCATTTCGACGAACACGTGGTGCGCGGCTCGAAAAACCTCCTGAAACGCACACCAAACGAACTCGGAATCGGCCCAAAATTTACCCACGTGTCCTAAACGATGTCTAGATCCTAGAAAATGCACTCCCGCGTCGATTCTAGGCCCGTGGCAGAAACGCACAGCACTTAGAATCGGCGGCGAAGAAAAACCCTAAATTCGCCCAAAACGCCCGTTTCTCCGCGACACGGCTTCCCGTGTCCGAACGGAGACACGCACTCACCCTCAAGACACCCGACAACGTCTATCTAGGTCCGTCTAACCTAGGGCATCACCCAAAATTGGGCCAAATTCGGATTCCACCCGAAATTGACACAAAACCTAGTGTTAAAGTCTCCAAACACTACCCAACTAGTTCCAACTTCCTTCCACGGGTAGCCTAAGGGTCTAGGAAGGTTCTAAACTATTAATTACACTATATAAAAGTAATTACAAGGGGAAAATTAGGGTTTACCTCTTGGGAGTTGGAATCCCAAGCCAAAATCTCCAAAATGCTCCAAATCCTCCAAACCAAGCTTCCAAGCTCCCAATCCAAGCTCCAACACAAAATCTAGGCTCTACCCACCTAGTTTAGGGAAGAATATAGGGTTAGGGTTAATTATAAAGAAGAATAGAAGAAGAAAGAGGAGAAATGGGAACTTACTTGAGAGTGGGAAGAAGAAAAGAAGAAGGAAGAGTGGAGAATGGAGAAGAAGAAGAAGAAGAAGAAGGAAGAATGAAGAAGAAGAGGAAGTGGGGCTGCTGTGAAGCACGGTCTGGGAGGGGTTTTTGGGGCCGGCCATGGTAAATATAAGGTTACACTAATCACCAAATGCCCAAAATGCCCTCCCAACTCTCGGTTTTGGGTTTTGGGTCCAAAAATACTCAAACTAACTCCAAATCTCTCCCACTAACCTTCTAAAAATATAATAAATATTCTAAAACCCAAAATAAGTCTCACAGGGGTGTGGGCTGGGTCGGACATGGGTCCACTAGGGTCTGACATGGGTCCAGGCTAGCCAAAATCCTAAAACAAACAATAAAAATATAATACAATCAATAATTAAATATAAATAATCCACAATTAACTAAATTAAAAATAAAAAAAATACCCGTCTCTGGAAATGGGGTGGTGACATCAATACCTTGATATCTCAAGGTATTGAGATACCTTACCTTACCCTTCTCATCTCACTAACTATATATCTAACTATATATATATATATATATATATATATATATATATATATATATATATATATATATATATATATATCTAATCTCTCTCTCTCATCTCTAATAGCTAAAGGGGGTGTTATTGTTGCTGTTGTTATTGCTGTTGGTGTTGCATGCTGCTGCTAACTGTCTGCTGCTGCTACTACCTGCTGCTGCTGCTGCTGTTGCTGCTACCTGCTGTTGCTGCTGCTGCTACTACTACCTACTGCTGCTCCCTCTGTCTCAATCTCACTCCCTATCTCAATCCCTCTCTCAGTTCCTCTTCCTTTCCTCCAATCTCACTCACTCTTCTTATCTCACTCAATCAAACACACACCTATCCTCAACACTCACACACTACACACAAACACACACACAACCACACCTATACACACTCAAACACACTCACCCCCAAACACACCAATACACACATACTCACCCATATACAAATAAATACATATATATATACAAATATAAACTCGAAAACCCTAATACACACTCTCCAAGGCTAAACCAACCCGCGCACAAGCCTGAAACCTAGAAACCAAGTCGAAATGGCCATTTGGTCATTTCGACGAATACTTGGAGTGCGGCTTGCGATACCTCACGAAACGCACGCCAAACCTAATCAGAATCGACCCAAAATTTATCCATGTGTTCTAAACAACGTCTAGAACCTCATAAAAATGCTAACTCTTTGATTCTAAATCCGTGGCAAAATTCCACATGCACGTGGAACCCACGGAGAAGGAAAACTCTCAAATCGCCCGAAACGCCCAAAACTCCGCGATACGAACTCACATGTCCGAACGGAGACATGAACCTACCCTCAAAACACCCAAGCATGTCTACCTAGGTCTATCTAACCTAGGACAACCCCCAAAATGGGCCAATCTCGGATTTCATCCAAAATTGACACAAAACCCTAGGTCAAAGTCTCCAAACCTATCCAAACAAGTTCTAACTTCCTCCCATGGGTAGTCCTAAGGTCTAGAAAGGTTCTAAACTACTAATTACACTATATTAAAGTAATCACTAAGAGAAAAGTTAGGGCTTACCTCTTGGGAGTTAAAATCCCAAGGCCAAAGTCTCCAAAAATCCTAGAATTCACCACACCAAGCCTCCAAGCCTCCAAACCAAGCTTCTACACCAAATCTAGGCTCTACACACCTAGGTTAGAAAGAATGGAAGATTAGGGTTTGCATTAATGAGAGAAGTAAATAAAGAAAGAGAGGAAAGGTGAAAATACTTACTTGAAATTGGAGAGAAGTAAATGAAAGAAGTAAAGAAAGAGAATGGAGGGAAAAAATAAAGTGGAAGGAAATGAAAAGGAAAGGGGGGCGTCTATATAGATGAAATAGGGTTAGGGTTAGAAGCCTAACACAAAGACCACAATACCCTCGACTTAAGTCTTCCAAACTAGGGTTTTAGGTTTAGGGTTTCTTAAACCAATCTAACTAATCCAAAATAACCCAGCTAGATAATTAAAGATAAAATAACTATTCTACACCAAGGGTTGAGTTTCACAAGGGTCTAACAAGGTCCAATAGGGTCTGACACGGGTCCAAACAAGCCAAAACCCTAAAACAACCAATAATAATAAATACATCCAACTAATTAAATATAAATACAAATATTTATGATCAATACATAATTTACCAAATTAAAATAAAAAGAAATCCTATTTTTAGAATTGGGTAGTGACAGACACGTCGGAAAAGAACTTCTCCTTAAAAAGATCTTTGAAAGCCTCCCAAATAAGTCCTTGAGTAGTAAGTCTCGGCTCCGTACGATACCACATGAGTGCGATATCGAACATCAGACTGACAGCCGTCTCGATTTGCAAGCTCCCTGGAATCTAGGTCAATCGCAGGTTTTTCTCCATATCCGCTAACCAGTCATCAGCATAGAGTATCCCCTCGCTACCCTTGAACTCTCGAGGTACCATCCTCTTGAAATCAACTATAGTGCCTGTAAGCCCCTGATTTTTCAAGAATATTAAAATTGGGATTTTTCATAATTTTCTGGAATTTTCTGGGAATTTTCTGTAATTAAAATCAGGGTTTTGAATTATTACCTAATTTTTAATTGATAATAAACAAACATTAAAATATTGTGAAAATATTATTTTTGGGTGTAAAATGGAAAATTGGACTTAGGGTAATTTTTTTGGATTTTTCTGGGCCTCAGACCTATTTTTAAATGCCTAAAAACTAATTTTAAATTAATTATTATTATTATTATTATTATTATTATTATTATTATTATTATTTTATTTTCTTTTATTTTCTCCTGCCCGTTCCCCAGCCCGGCCCATTGGGCCTGACCCCCGGCCCAGCCTGCCAACCCGCTACCGGGTCGGTTCGGGTCGATCAAACCCGAACCGCCCGCCCGCTGACCCGGTCACCGCTGCCCTCCCCACGACCTCCGCGTGGCCGCGTTTCCCGCCACCTCCGGCGGCCAGCCACCCCTCGACCTCCCCCTCTTCCGCTCCACCACCAGCCCCCCTGCACCGGCCGCCACGACCTCCGGCCCCTCCGCCTTGCCCGGCGCCACCCTCTCCCTCATTCTCCCTATATAACCTAGCCCCCGGCCGTCGACCTCCCCCTCCTGGCCGTCGACCACCCACCGCCTCACCGCCGGACGACCTCGCCCCGCCGTCCTCCTCCCCTCCAGCACCGCCACCCCCGGCAGCAGCGGCCGCAGCCGACTTCAGCAGCTGCAACAGCAGCGGGCAGCGCCTCCTGCCGGACTTCGGCGCCGCCCCGCCTGCCAGTGCCTCCGCTCCGCCCGTCGCCGGCGAGCCGCCCTCGGTCTCCCTCCGCCTCAGCTCTGGCCGGCCGCCCTCCACCGGAGAGCCAAACCCTAACCCTAACCCTAATTCGATTTTCCCTGTGTCCGACACGAGTCGGACACGTGTCGGACACGGTTCGAACCCGGTTTTCGGGTCCCCTTCAGGTGCGTGTATCTTTTTGCTCGTAGCTCCGTTTTCGATTCCGTAAATTGCGTTGTGAAGCCTGTATGACCCTCTCGGTGTCCGGACAAACTGTTCGGGGCATCGCGTCCTGTGGTGATCGCACACCGCGATCCAAAAAAGGAAAAACCAGACCCTATTTCACCCCGGAACTGAGTCCGCCCCGCCAAACGGGACGACTTGGTCACGTGCGGTCTTCACAGATACGTACGCATCGTCGATACGGACGTGCGAGTTTTCGTGGAAGCTGATTCGGGTGTGCGTGCACACCGGAATCAACGCGTATCCGCGGACATCGCCCCGTATTCGCCTTTTCTGCAATTCGACCTAACTTTGTGTACACACGTCGGATCGAGACGAAACTTGTGCCATCGGACTCGTAGCGATACACTGGTCCTGTGGGTCAAGTTTGGTTTGATTCTGAGAACGTTGACGAAATCGCGTGTCGTGGGCCCCACAGGCCCTGCTCGACGGGCGATTTTGTGAACGGCTCATCGGAATTCAATTCTGAAAGTTCCGTTTGGTTCGTATCAGTATTTCTGACCTGTTGACACTAATTTTGGTGAATTTGGAGACCTTTGACCCTGACACGCTTTTCGGTGCAAAGCGGGCCCACCGGCGGACCCCGTTTTGACCCGAAACTGTCGTTTTTGCCCTTGTCTCCAAATCGGACCCAAGGACAGGCATTTTTAGCTATTTGACATCTTCTGAGCGTGATGGTAATGTCTATTTCAGCTTTTGGACTCATCTCTGGAAAACTTCCCCGAGACACAAAACTATATTTGGATCCAAACATCAGGCAAGTACCTGCACTTCAAGTTTAACCTTTATATTGTGATAAATAAATTCCCTGCTTTATTAGTACCATTGATGATTATATGTAGAGTTAGAACACTGGATTTCATGTCTTGAATAATGTATTTCGTGTCTTGCTTTTCGTGTCGGGCGGGAGAATACTAGGAGGCATGTAGTTTACCCTTTCCCCCTGTAATCACTGTGTGCCAGCTGTTGGTACGCGATTGTACCATCAGCCTTATACTTGATTATTCTCATAATCATTGTGTACTAGTCGTCTATGACGGCCCTATTAGCCTTATAAACCCCTACATGCCAACTAGGTATTCTAAATATACAAGTTCACGCACATAAGTTCCTGTCTTGTTACAGTTATATTTCTTGTCACATTTTATTCTTGTTTTACTCGGATTTCTGGTTTATAGCAATCAATTATATTTTACTTCTAGTCTTGTTTTATAACATTGTTTCTCAGTTAATTTCACTACTTACTTACGCATTTCTCAACATAATGCTTAGTCAGTTATTTTCTACCTGTCACAAATATTTAGTTTAAATCTTGTTGTGCATTGTGTACTTTGCTCCTTTCCTGACTGGATCCGTTGTTTAGGCGATGACGAGAACCTTGCCCCCACCTATTATGGACCCTCTGAGACAGCAGGTGATACAGTTCCAGAGCCGGTTCCCACCCAGGAGACTACTCCTGCAGAGTAGTTAGCCTTAGTTATTTATTTCCTTTCATCTTAGTAATCGGGTTTGTCCCCGATATAATCTTTGGTTCTGTAATAAACTCTGGATCTGATTATCATATTCTGGTTATAAAATCTTAGTATTCTTTTCCTGCTATTTTTTCTTGCCTATTTAATTATTGTGAATGAGCTAGATTTATCACCTGTGATCATGCCCTAGACAGCGTACTACCGCCGACACTGCGGCGTAGGCTGGACGTACCCACGCACTCGTGCCCGAATTTTCGGGTGCGGGTCGTGACACGTTTTTGTGGTGGCCCATGCAGGCCAAACGACTAAATTTTTCGGTTTCAACTTAGGGACCGAACAGGCCTGCAATAAGATTGAGGATTCTAGGAAAAGCTCATTCACAGTATAGGGTCCTTATTTCAATTCTTGATATCACTTCTGATCAATTTTTCTATCGCCCTTGATTTCCAAGTAATCTATTCTGATCTCCCTATTCCTTCATCTTTCAGAATGGTTCAGACAAGGAACACAGTAGGAGGCACATCAGAACCAGCTGAGCAGACTGTGCCCGAAACTCTTGCACTCCCTCCACCTCCATCTACTCCGGCAATTACTTTAGATGGGGCACAACTACTTGGAGTGTTTCAGGGACTAGTGGAATCCCAGAAAGAACAGACTGCACTTCTGCGGACCAGCCTCTCAGAAGCTATTAAGTCCCAGGAGTCGCCACTCAAGAGGCCAGGGAGTGCCAAAGACTTCAAAAACCTCAGACCCCTGGAATTTTACGGAACTGAAGGCATTCTCTATGCCGATGAATGGATAGAGAACGTAGAGAGACTCCTGAAGACTGCTCGGGTTCCTGATGATCTCAAAGTGGAGTCCGCAAGCCTGCAACTGTTCGACATAGCTCGGACCTGGTTCAGAGATGAACCCCAACTATCTGCTCCTGACCTCACCTGGGAGGAGTTCAAGAGGCTATTTAAGGAGAAATTCTACCCCGAAGTGGCTCGGGAAGCTCTCGAAAGCCAATTCGAGAGACTGGAACAAGATAACCTATCTGTTGATGAGTATACTGCTGAATTTAGCAGGTTAAGCCACTTTGCGGAGTACATGGTTCGTACCCCGGAGGACAGAGCCCGTAGATTCAAGAAGGGGCTGTCTCCGGATATTCGCCTTGCTGTCACCACCAGCCGAGCCCGCACCTATGAGGAAATCTTGAACGTGGCACAAGGCGTTGAGAGAGACATGGGGCATAAACTAAAGCGAGAGAGAGATACCAAAAATGCGGGACCCAACAAACGCCCTTTTCAACAACAACAGCAGAGGTCCCCGCAGCAAACCCAGCGTCCTCTCCCTCAAGCTACAGCACCCCAACACCAAGCTCAAGGACAGAATCAACGAGTTCCCACTTGTGGCTTTTGTAAAAAACAAGGTCACACCTGGCAAGTTTGTAGGAAGAGACTAGGTGCCTGTCTGTATTGTGGATCAACAGCACATCGAGTGAGGGACTGTGCCGCTGCTCCAGGACGCGGACAAGCTTACGTGATGACCGTGGAGAACGCGCAGACCTTGGGAGCAGCCAATGTGCGTAAGTGATTCGTAGATACCTTTTCCTAGTATTATTTTTGTGCCTGTTGGTTCGTGACCTCAGCCCCAACCTAGTAATTTTAAACTTGCTAAATAACCTGGAATGCTTTTATATTTGATAACTGTAGAGATTTTGAGGTTTTTGCTATTGTGCTTATTATATGTGTCTTGTGAACTTCAATAAATTTGCACCTCCTTTTCATCATCATCTGGCACTCTTAATTTTGCTGAACTTGACTTATGCTGCTATTTTATAGCCTAGTTTTGTAAGCCTGCCCTTTATCGGGCTTGTTCATGACACATGTATTATTGAGGCCTGATCAACCCCACTAATACAAGTGTCTACTCAGAATCAGTGTACTACGGTCTGATCAACCTTAGTGCATTTTGATTCGTACTTCGCACGACTACTTTACGTGGATTGAGATATATAGTTGACTAGTATACTTGCCCCTAAATACGTCTGAGCATATCGTATCAGTTACATAACTGTACTAATACGAGCATGCGAATAAATGATTACCAGAATAGAATCTTAATCCATAACCGCCTGACCATTCCCATTAGAATTCTTTAAACGCCTTGATCCCTATACCTCTGTTCTACCACCTCGCCCTTAAACTCTTTATTATTGATCCTCACCTTCCCTTACTTCGGAAGGACAGAATCCTGTGTTTGGTATAAGTTTGATTTATAGTGCTAGATGATAACCCTTTATGACTAAGGCAATACCCTAGGTGATGTGTTCTGTGTTGCAGACTTAAAGATTCAATACCATGATTTATTAAGTTGGACCTAGCTTTACTAGTTGTACAGCCTTAGAGGATATATGGGTAAAATTATAAGTTGGGTAGCGACCGCAATGTTCACCTGAGAGAAAACCGTTGGACTGTAATCAAGTGAGATTGGACAGAGAGAACCCTGCCATATTTTTAAATTTCGAGGACGAAATTTTATAATTTGGGTAGATTGTAAGCCCCTGATTTTTCAAGAATATTAAAATTGGGATTTTTCACAATTTTCTGGAATTTTCTGGGAATTTTCTGTAATTAAAATCAGGGTTTTGAATTATTACCTAATTTTTAATTGATAATAAACAAACATTAAAATATTGTGAAAATATTATTTTTGGGTGTAAAATGGAAAATTGGACTTAGGACAATTTTTCTGGATTTTTCTGGGCCTCAGACCTATTTTTAAATGCCTAAAAACAAATTTTAAATTAATTATTATTATTATTATTATTATTATTATTATTATTATTATTATTATTATTTTATTTTCTTTTATTTTCTCCGGCCCGTTCCCCAGCCCGGCCCATTGGGCCTGACCCCCGGCCCAGCCTGCCAACCCGCTACCGGGTCAGTTCGGGTCGATCAAACCCGAACCGCCCGCCCGCTGACCCGGTCACCGCTGCCCTCCCCACGACCTCCGCGTGGCCGCGTTTCCCGCCGCCTCCGGCGGCCAGCCACCCCTCGACCTCCCCCTCTTCCGCTCCACCACCAGCCCCCCCGCACCGGCCGCCACGACCTCCGGCCCCTCCGCCTTGCCCGGCGCCACCCTCTCCCTCACTCTCCCTATATAACCTAGCCCCCGGCCGTCGACCTCCCCCTCCTGGCCGTCGACCACCCACCGCCTCACCGCCGGACGACCTCGCCCCGCCGTCCTCCTCCCCTCCAGCACCGCCACCCCGGCAGCAGCGGCCGCAGCCGACTTCAGCAGCTGCAACAGCAGCGGGCAGCGCCTCCTGCCGGACTCCGGCGCCGCCCCGCCGGCCAGTGCCTCCGCTCCGCCCGTCGCCGGCGAGCCGCCCTCGGTCTCCCTCCGCCTCAGCTCTGGCCGGCCGCCCTCCGCCGGAGAGCCAAACCCTAACCCTAACCCTAATTCGATTTTCCCTGTGTCCGACACGAGTCGGACACGTGTCGGACACGGTTCGAACCCGGTTTTCAGGTCCCCTTCAGGTGCGTGTATCTTTTTGCTCGTAGCTCCGTTTTTGATTCCGCAAATTGCGTTGTGAAGCCTGTATGACCCTCTCGGTGTCCGGACAAACTGTTCGGGGCATCGCGTCCTGTGGTGATCGCACACCGCGATCCAAAAACAGGAAAAACCAGACCCTATTTCACCCCGGAACTGAGTCCGCCCCGCCAAACGGGATGACTTGGTCGCGTGCGGTCTTCACAGATACGTACGCATCATCGATACGGACGTGCGAGTTTTCGTGAAAGCTGATTCGGGTGTACATGCACACCGGAATCAACGCGTATCCGCGGACATCGCCCCGTATCCGCCTTTTCTGCAATTTGACCTAACTTTGTGTACACACGTCGGATCGAGACGAAACTTGCACCATCGGACTCATAGCGATACACTGGTCCTGTGGGTCAAGTTTGGTTTGATTCTGAGAACGTTGACGAAATCGCGTGTCGTGGGCCCCACATGCCCTGCTCGACGGGCGATTTTGTGAACGGCTCATCGGAATTCAATTCTGAAAGTTCCGTTGGGTTTGTATCAGCGTTTCTGACCTGTTGACACTGAGTTTGGTGAATTTGGAGACCTTTGACCCTGACACGCTTTTCGGTGCAAAGCGGGCCCACCGGCGGACCCCGTTTTGACCCGAAACTGCCGTTTTTGCCCTTGTCTCCAAATCGGACCCAAGGACAGGCGTTTCTAGCTATTTGACATCTTCTGAGCGTGATGGTAATGTCTATTTCAGCTTTTGGACTCATCTCTAGAAAACTTTCCCGAGACACAAAACTATATTTGGATCCAAACATCAGGCAAGTACCTGCACTTCAAGTTTAACCTTTATATTGTGATAAATAAATTCCCTGCTTTATTAGTACCATTGATGATTATATGTAGAGTTAGAACACTGGATTTCATGTCTTGAATAATGTATTTCGTGTCTTGCTTTTCGTGTCGGGCGGGAGAATACTAGGAGGCATGTAGTTTACCCTTTCCCCCTGTAATCACTGTGTGCCAGCTGTTGGTACGCGATTGTACCATCAGCCTTATACTTGATTATATCCGTAATCATTGTGTACTAGTCGTCTATGACGGCCCTATTAGCCTTATAAACCCCTACATGCTAACTAGGTATTCTAAATATACAAGTTTACGCACATAAGTTCCTGTCTTGTTACAGTTATATTTTTTGTCACATTTTATTCCTGTTTTACTCGGATTTCTGGTTTATAGCAATCAATCATATTTTACTTCTAGTCTTGTTTTATAACATTGTTTCTCAGTTAATTTTACTACTTACTTACGCATTTCTCAACATAATGCTTAGTCAGTTATTTTTTACCTGTCACAAATATTTAGTTTAAATCTTGTTGTGCATTGTGTACTTTGCTCCTTTCCTGACTGGATCCGTTGTTTAGGCGATGACGAGAACCTTGCCCCCACCTATTATGGACCCTCTGAGACAGCAGGTGATACAGTTGCAGAGCCGGTTCCCACCCAGGAGACTACTCCTGCAGAGTAGTTAGCCTTAGTTATTTATTTCCTTTCATCTTAGTAATCGGGTTTGTCCCCGATATAATCTTTGGTTCTGTAATAAACTCTGGATCTGATTATCATATTCTGGTTATAAAATCTTAGTATTCTTTTCCTGCTATTTTTTCTTGCCTATTTAATTATTGTGAATGAGCTAGATTTATCACCTGTGATCATGCCCTAGACAGCGTACTACCGCCGACACTGCGGCGTAGGCTGGACGTACCCACGCACTCGTGCCTGAATTTCAGGGTGCGGGTCGTGACAGTGCCTGGCCTCTGCTGCTGCTGCTACTGGCCAGGATGCTGCTGGACAACTCTCTTAACTACCTATAAGGCCACCTGATGAGCATTTTCCATGCTCTCTCTCATCAGCCCAGTCTGTGCTTGGTGCCCCTCTATCTGCACCCTCTGAGCCTCAGCCGAAATACGGTGGGCCTCCGTCGCCACCCTTTGGGCCTCTACCATGCCTTGGATTAAAGTAAAAATATGTGCCACATCAGCAGACACATCTCCAGGAAAAAGAATTTGTAGCGGGGGAGGAAGATCCTCCGAAACTGTCATGACCTGCACCCGATGTAAGGATGCAAGTCGAAAACAACGCCCAGCCTACGCCGCAGAATCGGTGGAAGAACGCTGTCTGGGTAATCTATCTAGCAATATATAGAACCACCAATAATAACAATATACTCAATCACAAAACTAAGATATATATATATATATATATATATATATATATATATATATATATATATATATACCTAATAATAGAAAATCTGCCAAATTGTCGCTAAAAATCCTGCCCGCTGTCACTGAAGACTGATGTTGATGCTGATACACTGCTCTTTTAGTGACAGATTCCTGTAGTTGTTGCCAAAAACCGTTATTGTATCTTCTGATACGGTGCTGATACTCTGTAGTATCAGTGACAGATACCTGCAGTTGTTGCTAACTGTCATGACCCGCACCTGGTTTAGGGGCACGAGTGCGTGGGTACGTCCAGCCTACGCCGCAGCATCGGTAGTAGAACGCTGTCTATGTCATGTAACTATCTAATCAAACTCACGTGAATACCCAACTCCATAAGGAGACATGGATATCATAAAATAATGCTAGAAATACTCAATCACATAAACTAAAGCACGATAAGATATCAAGGCAAGCAAGAAATACAAGACAAGTCTAACGACAAAATAATCATACCTGCAATCATTAACTTCCAATCCTCAAGTGTGTTAGAAACCAGTCTACTAAGGTCACAGTCTGGAAAAATATTTTCCAGTCAGAAAGGAGCAAAGTACATCTCTAAATAGCAGTTCTATATTAATGATATAAACTATGTAGCAGTTCTAGATGGAAATATACGAGAAGCATGTATAGGTACGAGAAATAAAAGAAATACTGGAAATACTGTAAGTAAATGCAGGAGAAGAAACAATATGTCCATGAGCAAGAATCCTATGACTAAGTGCGTGAGTACTAGCTTTAACATGTGATCGGCTTAGGAACTTCATCAGGCTGGTTATATGTGATTAGCTATGATTCATGTAAGGTCAGGCTAACCGTTGGTTAGATATGATGCATATAGAGGTCAGGCTAATCACACGTAACAGCTATGAAGCATGTAAATGGTCAGGCCGCAGCCGACGTGAGATGTGGGGTGAGCTATGATGCATATAGAGTTAGGTATGATCACATATCTATACTAAAATACTCCCCTCTCCCGATTGGTATAGTAGATCCAATCATGGTACGCTATGGCACGGGATTCCCTAGGGAGGTAGCAAGTCTCCCCGGGAATCAGTGTCTGTACATGCACAAGATAACAAGGAAACAAGTCTTGTACAAGCTACACCATGAATAAGGAATAACATCTCATGACGAGATCCGTGTATACCAATCCGTGTAACCAACGTGTCAAGAGCATGTATATCTACACTAGATACAGTCAATATAGGAGATATCATAAATTAGAAACTAATCAGAGAATGTACTCGCCTTGGGTCCTTAGCTGTCAATACCAATGTCCTGTCCCAGAGTATCGTCTGGAGAATCCGACAGTCCTATAAACATATAATAATATTACTTGTATCAGATGCTACACTAACACACAATAGAATTACCCTGGCCCCAGGGCTATGCCAGACATGGCTCTAGTCAACTAGGGTCATCTAGTAGGGATACGTATATAATACACATTTACACTCAAAGTATATACCAATAAAACGTATATAATATATATATATATAAGTGTCTCTTAGTAATTGTACAAAATACGTATTTATGTATGTACACTAAATAGATGTATATAAATATATATTTATACACCAAAATGCATATTTGTATATATATATATCAATCAAATATTTATATATATATAACTAATCAGAGAATGTACATAATGCCACACTTCTCAAGGTGATCCCAAATGAAGTAGCAGTTAGTTCCAATGAGTCCGGAGCAGTCCAAATAGCTAGAAACTATATAAAGAAGTCCAAGATCGGAGTTCGGCACGAAAATCGAGATAATGATACCGAGTCCTCAATACATAGAGAAAACATACGGGGGTTAACAAGTTTAGCTAAAAGAGAAAGGGTCATTTGTTTGTTATTAAGGTAACACCTTAATTTATGAAAAATTATTTCGAATTTATTTTGAACAATAATTTCAAATAAAAGTTTATTTATAAAAATCTAAAATTTATGTAAAAGCCATCATATATTTTTATATCTATAGTAAAATTGGTCACCAGCCCAAATAAACAAATTTTGATCTTATTTTTTTTTTTTTTGAAACTATATTTTTAATTAATAATATAAACCCCAAAAATTATTATATTTTTGCATAATCAAAAACCCTTTTAATTTTTTACAACTAAACTAAGTACATGAAATTACTAAACTAATTACATTTATTTACTAAACTAATTAGAAATTAACTAATTGATCAAGAAATTACTAACTGATTAATAATTAACTAATGATTAATAAAATAATTAACTGATTAAGAAATAATTAACTAAACTAACTAATATAAATTAACTAATTATATATTAACTAACTAATCATATATTAACTAACTAAAACCGTAACTTAACCTTAACTAATACAGTGAACAAAAGAAAAGAGGGAAGAGGGAGGCTCACGATGGGGTCTTCCGGCGTCGACGGTCGGGGAAGTCCGCCGGGTCACGCGGTGGTCGATGGTCGAAGCTCGGCGGCGGATTTGGCGCTCGTCGACGGTCGGCGGATCTGCTGTGGCGGCGGCGGACTCGGCTCGTATCGAGGAGGCGGCTGGTGCTCGGCTCGAGGCGGCGGCTGTCGAACTCGGAGGTGGTCGACGGATCCGAGGCGGCGACGGTAGAACTCGAGAGCGGCGGCGGAGCTCGACGACGTGGAGGGGATCCGCGGCGGCCACCGGCGGTCGAGATCTAGGTTAGGGTTTTGGGATTCTGCGAATCGTGTCGGTTTGGATCGTGTCCGGGGCTGGACACGACGGGTGATGTACAGTGGTGGATGTGTCCGAGGCTGGATACGGGGATTGGGTGTACTGTGGTGTGGGGGTTGTGTCCAGATGGTGTCGGACACAAAAATTGTAATATTGTAATAACTGGACACAAAAATGAATGGATACGATAGGACACCCGGGGTCGGACCCGAGGCCAACACGGCTGACACAGCAATGTTGGACACACGGACACGAGCACACAAAACAATGGTGATGGCTTGTTGGCTTGTGGGAATTTGTGAGGGCTAGCTAGGGTTTCTTGGGAATGGTGTGGGTGAGAGACTTTAAATAGGGAGAGAGGGTGTGGGATAAAGGGTGAGGATTGGCCCAATAATGAATGGCCCAGATTATATAAAAATGAGTTTTTCATGTGAAAAAAAAATGAGGGTGTGAATGGGAGATGGCAACTTGTAAATTTTAAAAGAAAGATTATAATTTAAGAAAAATATTTTAAGAGGCTTCCAAGACTAACTGATTCCAAATTAGCTACTAATTAAACCCATATTTCAAAACCCTAGAAATTATGTAATTTATTTATTTACTAATCCAAAATGGATATGAAAATTTATTATGAAAATAACTAGTCCTTCAATAATTTTATTAAACAAATAATTTTATGATTTCAAGCCAATAAATATTCGAAGCGAGAGTATTATATATATATATCATTATTTATCTATTTAATTTATAAGAAATCGACATTTAGGAAAAATGATTTTTTTATAAAAGATTTTAAATCACCTTCTAAAATCAAACATTGTTCAAAATCAAATAAAAATTTTAAGGAGAAAATATTTTATAAACTTGATATTTAAAATAAATTAAAAATCTAATTATTTCGGAAATTTGGAAATCGGAGGTTACAAGTCTACCCACCTTATAAAAATTTTGTCCTCAAAATTTAAGGTTCTCAATAATTGCCTTTACTTATCATATTATTTCTATCAAATTTAAATTTCAAACCAAATAATCATGAAGTAATTCCATATTGCTATTTCACAACCTTTCAAAATTTTATAACATCATATTCCTGAAAATCTTCAAGTTTAAAAATCAAATCCCCTTTGTCATAATCTCCTCCAAAAATTTAAGTTTGTATCTAAATACTCAAGAATTTTAATATCCAATCCTCTAATTGAAATACAATCAATGCATATTTATAAAATTGTGTCCCAAAATTTAAATTTTAACCACTAATCCATCAATCATCTTACTCCTCTAACTCAATTTCAATTGATGCTTATTCAAATCTAAATTCTCCTCCCGAGAATTGAATTAGACACTATTCCATTAACGATTTTTATTTTCCTGATTTCCTTTTTCCTCAAATACTCAACGATGCGATACTTTCAGAAACTTCAATGCAACATTCATAATATAAAATTTTAAATTTCTATCTTGTAATCAAATAGATATAATGATAATTCCCTAAATTTTCTCAAATTTTTAATAACCAATCATATCAAGACCTTCCTAAAATTAATAAATCCTTAATTTTGCCCTGTGAATTTCTTAACTCTCTATTTAAGTTAATGTTTATCCTCGAATTTTAATCATACCTCGATTTTCGTAAAATCAATGATCCATCAACTCTGTTATAACAACCCCTAAATTCTTTATTTAAATTAATGCTCATCCACAAATTTAATCCTCTTGTCTCTTTTTGTCGGTCATAACCTTGTCATAGATCTTTGCTATGGTCAAAACCCTAATGATCATGGTTTAAGAAAATTCTACCTACAGACATGCAATCTAAGAAAATATATAGGTCATGTGTCTTCTGTCATGGTACTGCAGTCTCTGTCAGGGTGTACTACCAATTTTATTCTAACAAGAAATCATGCATACAACTACAGTACTAGAAAAATCAATCAATCGAAAGACGGAAAAAGAACATTAGGAGGGAAAGGAAGAACCTGCTAACATATTACTTGTAGTATCTACTATCTCTAACAAACACTTAACTCTAGCACATTCACTAACTAATTCCTATTCATGTACACTGGTACCCATATCAACTAATCATTAATCCACAAGATCCATGAATATATCCGTATTGCACACACCTGTCTATTAATACCAAAATCTGGTACCAAGAACCTCTGACACGATTATAAATCAATTAGTGCATGTAAAGTTTGATACCTCTATCTCTTTAGGTACCCCTGTTCTACTTTAGTACACCCACTGCTAGTTCTCGTTCCTACTACAATTGTCCATACTATTTGTTCTCATCACTCCAGTGCACACCAAGTATAACACCATACTAAGTGCTAAACCCATTTTAATACAACTCTAGATGGACACCCAAGTCAGTCTGCGGTGCCATCTCAATCATGCTCAAGTCACTAGATCCTTACACATGTATATCATCTACTCATATATTAATATCCATATCTCTCATCTACCCTAAAATTAATCCTCAAAATAATTATCAAGGTTTAACTTCTCGATCAACTTAAAATAAATGTATATGCCTCCTCAAGGTCAGATACTCAACATCGAAATAAAATTTTAATTATTTCTAAAATCCTTGTAGCCTTGACCATGTTTATTGAATCAATATTTGAAATCCTCAAAAATTTATGACACAATCTCAACTCCTCAATAATTCTCAAAGTAAAAATTCATTTCCACTCTTTAATTTATAAATCCACCAATTTACATATAAGTGCTCGTAGTCTCTAATACTCGAGGTGCACTCAATACCTCTATTGTCTACAACTGTGTACTAAATTTGTACTGCCCGAATCACTTGCATTATTACCTCCAATGATCAAAGTTATCATCACCTGTAATTTCTTTCATGATTTCAATTTATGTCAACTGGTATATCATCCGATTATCATCACGCAGAGTGCTTACTGTTTTGAGCGTCGTTCTCGACTAATCCTCGATATAGACACTCTTGGTATTATATCACTAGTTGCATTAATAGATTATCTCATCAAGCTCATTAGAACTCATGATCACCTGAATCCTCTATTATACTCATGTTTCTTTACTCTCATGGGTATGTGTATGGTTCCTCATCTCAATTGATGTATATATATTTTCCTTTAACCTTTCATAGCCTGTTACACTAATCTGTGATACGCTTCACCATCTTCATTACCGATTCCGATATTTCTCTACTCATGATACCTCATTAGAACTCCTCATGCATATAAATTTCTTTACCTTTAACACGCCCGATATCAATCATCCGATTGAACGTTATGCTCCATTAATTCTTAACACAATTCCTTGATACCTAATTGTTTACATAGATCACTTAATTACAAAATTATGATTATCCAGGACGGGTATGCTGACTCTGATACTAACTCTTGGAACCATCATTGATACTCTTACTCCTTCTTCTACCTATAGTACCAATATTAACTATAATAACACCTATCATAGAACTATTGCTATAAGGTACTATGCTATGGGTATCTCTAGATTAAAGCCTACTGCTCACATGTCCAACTAAGAAACACTTACAAACTCACAAGTCACACTCAGTCAAACTAATACAAGACACAACCAAAATTGTAAGTCACTAATTATCACACTAACAAGGATCCTTAAAGAAATAAGGCTCAAAAGAACTGGGTTAAGGACTGAAGGTATCTTTACTGCTAGTAAAGAAAAGAAGCGATGGAACAAAGTCTTGGAATAACAGAAATAGATAAGTCTTGAGATGATACTTTAAGAACCAATTTAAGATACAACCTGATAATCATACACGTCTGTCTGAAATCATGACACTCAGAATCCTCGCCACGCCAGTAAGCATAGATGCGATAAACGATAGGTTCCGTAACTAAGGTATGCAACTCTATAATCATGTCATCTAGAATCTTCGTCATGCCAACCGGTATGGCTGCGTGAGACTCTAAGTTTCATAACTATAGTATGTACATCCAAGTCAGGTTCCTACGTTCTCGTCACGACAGCTAATATGCCTGCGATAAACTCTAGGGTCCATAACCAAAGTAGACGTTTTACCTTTCTCACTGTCCTCATCAACATATGTCATCAGATGATACCATAAATTTTAGCCCATAAAATTCATCTCGATATGAAATTAACTCAACAACGATACCAAGAATTAAATTTAACAACTGGTCAACAAGAATCAAACTCAACAATGATACCAAGATTTTAATTTAATAACTGATCAACAAGAATCAAGTTCAATAACAACAAGCGAGAGCGGACGGAAACAAGGAAAGATTTAAATTATAAATTATAATAAGATTCTCAAGGGGTCATCCCAGGAATCTCTCAAGAATTATTGTGATTGAGTATCCTCTCTCCTCCTAGTATCCTATGTCCTATATTCTATAGCAGGCACGCAGTAGTACAACTAAGACGTCGCACTACCACGATATCGCATAACTTGCGAAGTCTGGCCTGCATGGGCCACCACTAAAAACGTGTCACGATCCGCACCCGGTTTAGGGGCACGAGTGCGTGGGTACGTCCAGCCTACGCCGCAGCATCGGCGGTAGAACGCTGTCTAGGTCATGTAACTATCTAATCAAACTCACGTGAATACCCAACTCCATAAGGAGACGTGGATATCATAAAATAATGCTAGAAATACTCAATCACATAAACTAAAGTACGATAAGATATCAAGGCAAGCAAGAAATACAAGACAAGTCTAACGACAAAATAATCATACCTGCAATCATTAACTTCCAATCCTCAAGTGTGTCAGAAACCAGCCTACTAAGGTCACAGTCTGGAAAAATATTTTCCAGTCAGGAAGGAGCAAAATACATCTCTAAATAGCAGTTCTATATTAATGATATAAACTATGTAGCAGTTCTAGATGGAAATATACGAGAAGCATGTATAGGTACGAGAAATAAAAGAAATACTGAAAATACTGTAAGTAAATGCAGGAGAAGAAACAATATGTCCATGAGCAAGAATCCTATGACTAAGTGCGTGATTACTAGCTTTAACATGTGATCGACTTGGAAACTTGATCAGGCTGGTTACATGTGATTAGCTATAATTCATGTAAGGTCAGGCTAACCGTTGGTTAGCTATGATGCATATAGAGGTCAGGCTAATCACACGTAACAGCTATGAAGCATGTAAATGGTCAGGCCGCACCCGACGTGAGATGTGGGGTGAGCTATGATGCATGTAGAGTTGGGTATGATCACATATCTATACTAAAATACTCCCCTCCCCCGACTGGTATAGTAGATCCAATCATGGTACGCTATGGCACGGGATTCCCTAGGGAGGTAGCAAGTCTCCCCGGGAATCAGTGTCTGTACATGCACAAGATAACAAGAAAACAAGTCTTGTACAAGCTACACCATGAATAAGGAATAACATCTCATGACGAGATCCGTGTATACCAATCCGTGTAACCAACGTGTCAAGAGCATGTATATCTACACTAGATACAATAAACATAGGAGATATCATAAATTAGAAACTAATCAGAGAATGTACTCGCCTTGGGTCCTTAGCTGTCAATACCAATGTCCTGTCCCAGAGTATCATCTGGAGAATCTGACAGTCCTATAAACATATAATAATATCACTTGTATCAGATGCTACACTAACACACAATAGAATTACCCTGGCCCCAGGGCTATGCCAGGCATGGCTATAGTCAACTAGGGTCATCTAGTAGGGATACGTATATAATACACATTTACACTCAAAGTATATACCAATAAAACGTATATAATATATATATAAGTGTCTCTTAGTAATTGTACAAAATACGTATTTGTGTATGTACACTAAATAGATGTATATAAATATATATTTATACACCAAAATGCATATTTGTATATATATATATCAATCAAATATTTATATATATATAACTAATCAGTGAATGTACATAATGTCACACTTCTCAAGGTGATCCCAAATGAAGTAGCAGTTAGTTCCAATGAGTCCGGAGCAGTCCAAATAGCTAGAAACTATATAAAGAAGTCCAAGATCGGAGTTCGGCACGAAAATTGAGATAATGATACCGAGTCCTCAATACATAGAGAAAACATACGGGGGTTAACAAGTTTAGCTAAAAGAGAAAGGGTCGTTTGTTTGTTATTAAGGTAACACCTTAATTTATGAAAAATTATTTCAAATTTATTTTGAATAATAATTTCAAATAAAAGTTTATTTATAAAAATCTAAAATTTATGTAAAAGCCATCATATATTTTTATATCTATAGTAAAATTGGTCACCAGCCCAAATAAACAAATTTTGATCTTATTTTTTTTTTATTGAAACTATATTTTTAATTAATAATATAAACCCCAAAAATTATTATATTTTTGCATAATCAAAAACCCTTTTAATTTTTTACAACTAAACTAAGTACATGAAATTACTAAACTAATTACATTTATTTACTAAACTAATTAGAAATTAACTAATTGATCAAGAAATTACTAACTGATTAATAATTAACTAATGATTAATAAAATAATTAACTGATTAAGAAATAATTAACTAAACTAACTAATATAAATTAATTAATTATATATTAACTAACTAATCATATATTAACTAACTAAAACCGTAACTTAACCTTAACTAATACAGTGAACAAAAGAAAAGAGGGAAGAGGGAGGCTCACGATGGGGTCTTTCGGCGTCGACGGTCGGGGAAGTCCGCCGGGTCACATGGTGGTCGATGGTCGAAGCTCGGCGGCGGATTTGGCGCTCGTCGACGGTCGGCGGATCTGCTGTGGTGGCGGCGGACTCGGCTCGTATCGAGGAGGCGGCGGGTGCTCGGCTCGAGGCGGCAGCTGTCGAACTCGGCGGTGGTCGACGGATCCGAGGCGGCGGCGGTGGAACTCGAGAGCGACGGCGGAGCTTGACGACTTGGAGGGGATCCACGGCGGCCACCGGCGGTCGAGATCTAGGTTAGGGTTTTGGGATTCTGCGAATCGTGTCGGTTTGGATCGTGTCCGGGGCTGGACACGATGGGTGATGTACAGTGGTGGATGTGTCCGAGGCTGGACACGGGGATTGGGTGTACTGTGGTGTGGGGGTTGTGTCCAAATGGTGTCGGACACGAAAATTGTAATATTGTAATAACTGGACACAAAAATGAATGGAAACGATAGGACACCCGGGGTCGGACCCGAGGCCAACACGGCTGACACAGCAATGCTGGACACACGGACACGAGCACACAAAACAATGGTGATGGCTTGTTGGCTTGTGGGAATTTGTGAGGGCTAGCTAGGGTTTCTTGGGAATGGTGTGGGTGAGAGACTTTAAATAGGGAGAGAGGGTGTGGGATAAAGGGTGAGGATTGGCCCAATAATGAATGGCCCAGATTATATAAAAATAAGTTTTTCATGTGGAAAAAAATGAGGGTGTGAATGGGAGATGGCAACTTGTAAATTTTAAAAGAAAGATTATAATTTAAGAAAAATATTTTAAGAGGCTTCCAAGGCTAACTGATTCCAAATTAGCTACTAATTAAACACATATTTCAAAACCCTAGAAATTATGTAATTTATTTATTTACTAATCCAAAATGGATATGAAAATTTATTATGAAAATAACTAGTCCTTCAATAATTTTATTAAACAAATAATTTTATGATTTCAAGCCAATAAATATTCGAAGCGAGAGTATTATATATATATATCATTATTTATCTATTTAATTTATAAGAAATCGACATTTAGGAAAAATAATTTTTTTATAAAAGATTTTAAATCACCTTCTAAAATCAAACATTGTTCAAAATCAAATAAAAATTTAAGGAGAAAATATTTTATAAACTTGATATTTAAAATAAATTAAAAATCTAATTATTTCGGAAATTTGGAAATCGGAGGTTACACTAACTGCTGTCACTATAGGGCTGCTGCTGCTGTGCGTTTATTGCTGCTGCGACACTTGCTGCTGCGACACTTGCTGTTGTCGCTAAAGCGGCTGGTGCTGCTGATATTTCTGCCTGCTGTTGCTGTTGTGACGCTCTTGCCCGCTGTTGTCGCTAATAAAAATATATGTTTATATATACAATATATATCTAAATACCATATATATAAACCATAATATATATATATATATATATATATATATATATATATATATATATATATATATATATATATATATATATATATATATATATGCAATATGCATATTAAACTATTAATAAATATACAGACTCTCGTACATAGTAAATTGTACAAAATACCACATAGTAACACACACACACACACACACACACACACACACACACACACACATATATATATATATATATATATATATATATATATATATATATATATATATATATATATATATATATATATATATATATATATATATATATGTATGTATGTACATATAATCATTCCCCATATATAACACACATTATATAAATATAATCATAACACATGTAATTATACTTAACATATACACATATATATATATATATATATATATATATATATATATATATATATATATATATATATATATATATATATATACATGTAGAAGAATAGTTACATACAATATATACACCTATAGTATATACATAGATACATAGATCTAAGACACAACATTACATAAATATATATACCACATTATATATATATATATATATATATATATATATATATATATATATATATATATATATATATATATACATGTAGAAGAATAATTACATACAATATATACACCTATAGTATATACATAGATACATAGATCTAAGACACAACATTACATAAATATATATACCACATTATATATATATATATATATATATATATATATATATATATATATATATATATATATATATATATATATATATATATATACACACAATTATATTCTCCATGAAATAAGAACACAAGATCATAGATCAATAATTAAATTGCACACACATGGAACGTATCACCCCATATCCCACTAGATCTAGGATATGCTTGCGACATGAGTCCACCACACATCCAAACGTACCCTGAAGGACACGAACAAGTCATATATATTATTTATGAACAATACGAAGAGTCAAATACAAACCTACGTGTCCGTGTCAAAATGTGACATGTACAAAGTCCCGTGTCGGAGGAAAAACCTTCAAATCAACACGTATCACCAAATTATTGGGATACGACCTACACGTACCCAATTGTGGATACAACACTAGTCCCAAATATACAAGCACATGTCAAATTGATCTATTGGACCAATTGGCACACACAACAAATGTCAATATCAAAATTCCCCCAAAATTGATACAAAAAGTACCATAACTTTCTCAATAGGCCTCATGTGAACACAAAATCAAATCCTGTGGGTAGACTATGCATATGGGTTGATTTCTCATAGTTAAATCTCAGATTTAGAACCTAAATTAAGGGGAAAAACTGAATTATACCTATTGGAAGATGGATTTCCAATGCAACCTCCAAATATGATAAAATTGGCCTCCAACTTGTAGATCCTTGCTTCTCTTTGTAAATCCTTACTTTCTCCTTCTAGATCCTTGATCCACTAGCCTCTAATGGTAATTTGGAAAGGAATTAGGAGAAAATTTGGTAGGAAAATAAAGTGGGAATAAAGGAATTTGGTTGAGGAAATTTCTAGATCTAGTTTCCAAATGAAAAGAGGAGAAAGAATTAATTTCCCCGCCTCTAAATAGGCCGCCCCCCTTTCCCCTTCCTCAAGATACTATAAATTGTCCAATATACCCCTTGGGGCCTCTCATGAAGAAATAATTAAGGAGGGATGCTTCTAGTCTAATGGTTTAATTAATTTAATCCATCTCCTTAACAATGGGCTTTCTAAATGGGCTAAAATCTATCAATTAATACATATTGGTCCATGAGTCTAAACTAAACTAGTTAGGTCCACTAACACAAGTCTAAAATAAATAACTAACATCTAACAACAATTAAATAATACAACAAATAATTATTTATCATACATAATATTTAATTAAATATGAATTTACTAAAATATCCTTTCCTAGAAAATATGGTAGTGACAAGTCTACCCTCCTTAAATAATTTTATCCTCGAAATTCAAAGACAAAAACTACCCCAGAAAATAATGGATCATAACAAAAGAACAGAACTAAGAAACAGAACTAACTATGAAAGAACATAACATATTTAGGAAAGAATATACCTCAAGGCACAAACAAATATGGGTAACGCTCTCGTATTTCATCCTCCCTCTCCCAGGTAGACTCTCCCGGAGAGTGATGTCTCTATGCGATGCACACCAAAGGAATAGTCTGGTTCCTCAACACCTTCTCTCTCCGATCCAGAATCTCAACTGGCTGCTCTGGATAGCTAAGAGTAGGGCCCACCTCTATCTCCGAGTGATCCAATACATGACTATGATCTGCCACGTATTGTCTCTACTGCGACACGTAAAATACGTTGTGCACTCCCTCCAATGCAGGAGGCAATTCTAGCCTATAAGCAACTACACCGACCCTCTCTAGAATAGTGAAAGGTCCGATGAATCGTAGACTAAGCTTTTCGCCTCCACTGAAGCGAATCGTGCCTCGTGTCGAAGAAATCCTCAAAAATACCAAACCACCCACTAGAACAAAACACAACCTTAAGAACTTAGTCTATAGCAAACAACCAATAACAAGCACAAACAAAATTTAAACTATACCTCGAACTCCAAAGGTCTCCGGTGGCTATCGGCCTAATGCCGCCGTCTGTCCTGCACCACACGAAGTCTGTCTCTGATCAACCGAACATTCTCCGCTGCATCCACAACCATCTCTGGCCCAAGCAAAACCCTTTCTCCAATATCGTTCCATGACAAGGGAGTACGACACCTCCGACCGTACAGAGCTTCAAAAGGTGACATCTCTATACTAGCCTGGTAACTATTGTTGTAAGCAAACTCTACCAAATGGAGATGGTCCTCCCAAGAACCCCCAAAATCTAGTACACAAGTGTGCAACATATCCTCGAGAGTCTGAATATTCCTCTCTGACTGCCCATCTATCTGGGATGATATATAGTACTGAACTTGAGCTGAGTGCCCAACCTCTCCTACAAAATCCTCCAGAAATGAGAAGTGAAATGACTATCCCGATCCGAGACTATGCTAACGGAAACTTCATGTATCATAACGATCTGCCTCACGTATATCTCTGCCAGCTTCTCCATAGATAAACCCTCCTTGAAAGGCAAAAAGTGGGCTGACTTGGTCAACCTATCAATGATGACCCAAATTGTGTCTTTCCCTCCTAGAGATCGTAGAAGTCTGGACACAAAATCTATAGTAATATGCTCCCACTTCCACTCTGAAATGGTTAATGGCTGAAGTAAACCTCCTAGCCTCTGCCTCTCAGCTTTCACCTGCTGGCACACTAAGCATCTAGATACAAATTGTGCCACTTCCCTCTTCATGCCATACCACCACACACTCTCTCGCATATCCCGATACATCTTTTTGGCACCTGGATGCATGGAATACTGAGAGCGATGCACTTTCTGCAATACCTTATCACGCAGCTCCCCACTAGGTACATACAATCTAACTCCATAACTCAAAGATCCATCATCAGCAATAGTAAAATCATCCTCCAATCCTGCTCTCACTTGAGCTCTGATACTCCTCAGAGATACATTCTCATACTGTGCTGCCTTGATCCTGTCCATCAAATCTGAATGTATCTGCAATCCCCATATCTGCATAGCACAACAAGGAACTATCACCTTGATGCCCAAGCTCTCCAAGTCCTCCAACAAATATCGATCCTGCGTGAAGAACATAGCTACCGGATACCTGCTCAAAGCATCGGCAACTATATTAGCTTTCCCAGGATGATACTGCAAAGATATATCAAAATCCTTTATCAGCTCCAACCATCGACGCTGCCTCATGTTCAACTCCTTCTGCGTGAAAATGTACTTCAAGCTTTTATGGCCTGCGAATATCTCCACACGCTCTCCGTACAAATAATATTTCCACAACTTCAGAGCGAAGATGATTGCTGCCAACTCTAAATCATGGGTAGGATAGTTCTTTTTATGAGGTCGTAATTGCCTGGATGCATAGGCAATCACTTTTTTATTCTGCTGAAGAACACAACCCAAATATTTCCTCGATGCATCACTATAAATAGTGAAACCTCCAGACCCTGATAGCAACGTCAAAATAGGAGCAGACGTCAACCTCTTCTTCAATTCCTCAAAATCAACCTGGCAATCCTTCGTCCAAACAAACTCTATATCCTTCCTGGTGAGTCTGGTCATCGGCTCGGCAATCCTCAAAAAATCCTGCACAAACTTCCTGTAGTAGCCTGCCAATCCCAAGAAACTCCTGATCTCTGCTACCGAACTCGGGGTCTTCCAAGATTCTACTGCTGCGATCTTCTTCGGATCTACTGAAATACCATCACCAGTCACAACATGCCCCAAGAATTCCACCTTGTCCAGGAAGAACTCACATTTGGACAACTTCCCATACAGCTTCTCCTTCCTCAGCACATCCAATACAATCCTCAAATGCTCCTCGTGCCCCTCCGGTGTCTTCGAGTATATGAGTATGTCATCGATGAACACCACCATGAACTTGTCAAGGTACTGATGGAACACCTTGTCCATCAAGTTCATAAATACCGCCGATGCATTAGTCAATCCAAACGGCATCACCATAAACTTGTACTGACCATACCGAGTTCTAAAAGCAGTCTCTGGTATGTCCTCTAGCCTCACCTTCACTTGGTGGTAGCCTGATCTCAAATCTATCTTAGAAAACACCTTGGCACCACTCAACTGATCGAACAGATCATCAATCCATGGCAAAAGATACTTATTCTTGATAGTAAGATTATTCAAAGCCCTGTAATCAATGCACATGCACACCGATCCATCCTTCTTCGGTACAAACAATACTGGGGCTCCCTACGGTGAAGAACTCTACCTGATAAACCCCTTATCCTGTAATTCGTCCACCTGCTTCTTCAGCTCGACCAGCTCGTTGTTGTTTACTCTATAGACATGTTACGAAATTGGTTCTGCACCTGTCACCAAGTCTATAGAGAATTCAACATCTCGATCTGGAGACAACCCTGACAATTCCTCAGGAAACATATCCAAGAATTCTGCTATCAACGGATGCGATAACTCCTTGTCTTCCACCATAGCTCCACAAATAATGCCTTCACCCTGCTCTGCAGCTCCTCTAGCAAACTCGAACTCTGGCTCTCCCGACGGACCAAACAAAACTCTACCTCCTCTACAATCTATGCTAGCACGGTGCCTACTCAACCAATGCATCCCGAGTATAATATTGTAGCTCAAAAGTGGCATTACAAGTAGACACGCACTCAACTCCCGGCCTCCCAGAGTAACTCACCGATCCTTGCAAATATTATTAACCAGGATAATGCCACCCCCGGTCATGATCATTTTGTAAAATTACGCCGAAGTTTAATTGGGTGGCTGGGATTCGCGAGGAGCTGGGCCTCCGGCGCGCTCGGCCGGAAAAGCTGGAAAAGCTTGTAGACCAGCACTGTTAAAGGCTACTCCCAGCCATGTTCCCGCTCGGTTTCAAGTCTACTCTGTAGCGACTGCCCCGGGTCCTTGACCCGACCTACTCACGTAAGTCCAATACTTGAAGTCTTGCAAGTCCTAAGCAAAGACTCAGCTACCAAACCATGCTTCAGAGAAAAAGAAATAGATAAAAAAACTATAGGAAGCACCACTATCAAACAAAGCTAAAGCTGGAATAGAATCAAGAAGAATAGAACTTGTAATGACATCTCCGGTGGGTTCGTCCTCCTCGACGGTCATAGCAAACGCTCGTCCCTGACATGTATCTCCCTGCTGATGCTGGACATAACATTGTTGTTGTATTGGAAGCGGTCCCCTCGGTTGTACTGCAGGTGGTCTCGTTTGTGCCCTTGGAGCTGAAGCTGCTTCCTGAATTGCACGATGAGGACACTCTCTCATCTGATGCCCTTCAGTTCCACAGTACAAACAAACTCCCAACCGCTTCCTGCAAACTTCCCAGATGTGGCCGGGCTTCTTGTAAAAATGGCAAGAAGATTGTTGTAACTGTCTCTGCTGCTGTGGTGCCTGGTAAAAAGGTGCCCTAGCTGGAGTCTGGTGGTGCTGTGGCTGCTGGAAAGGTCTGGACTGGAAATGAGGATATTTGGCAGATACTGTACTGCTGTTGGCCCCCATAAAAGAATTACGGTCTCTCTTGGGCTTCAAACCCAACTCTCGCTCAACCTTGCGTGCCTCCGCAAGTATCTCCGAGTAGATCTCATAAAAAGACGGAATTTGGAATCAATATGGCACATGATATAAGACACTCAAGGAAAGGACATTTTAAGAGATCAAGTATCAAATATCAAAGGAGAATAGTTGAATTAAAAGAATTTTCCTAGATGTGATTGAGTATTCTCAGCCTATAGCCTATATCCTATATCCTATCGCAGGCTCGCAGTAGTACAACTAAATCATCCCACTACCACGACATCGCACAACTTAAGAAGCTAGACCTGTATGGGCCACCACTAAAAATATGTCACGATCCGCACCCGATGTAAGGTTGCAAGTCAGAAACAATGCCCAACCTACGCCGCAGAATCGGTGGTAGAACGATGTCTGGGTAATCTATCTAGCAATATAATGAATCACCAACAATAACAATATACTCAATCATAGACTAAGATAAAAAAATAGCACGAATCAGATAAAGAATAGAAAAGTCACATACAACTCATGAGTCTAAAATAATACATCAATGAGTCTAAAAGAATACTAACAAATAAGCAGGATACAAATCCAGTACAAGAAATACTAAGAAGGTACTAATCCCGGGTCGTCTGTCTCAGTCGGGATAAGTCCCTCCTGAGCCAGGGTCTCTGACTCTAAACCCACAACATCCTGAGGTCCATAATGTGTAGGGTACCAGTCTTCAGTGCATCTGAAAAAAAAATATATCCAGTCAGGAAAGGAGCAGAGTACATCTCTAACAGCAGTTCTAATTAATGATAAAAACTATGTAACAGTAAATAGATGTGAATATACAAGATGCAATAATAGATACAATAGATATACAATAAGAAAATACTGGAATAAATACAATAATGAACAATATGACAATGATCAAGAATACTAATGACTAAGTGAGTGAGTACTAGCTTTAACATATGATCGGCTTGGGAACTTGCACAAGAATAATGGCCTGGTTAGTCATACGCGCGGTGCATGACCAACACTCACAAGAAAATAATACTTGCACAGGAAGGTATGATCATATATCTACAATATAATACTCCCCACCCCCGACTGGTATAGTAGATCTAACCATGGTATGCTATGGCACGGGATTCTCTAGAAAGGTAGCAAATCTTTCCGAGAATCAGTGTCTGTACATGCATAAGATAATCAATAAAACAAGACTTGCACAAGATACACCATATTCAAGGAATAATATCTCATGACGAGATCTGGATATACCAATCCGTGTAACCATCGTGTTAAGAAACATGGATATCTACACTAGATACAATGAACATAGAGGATATCATAAATGAGAAACTATAAGACAATGTACTCGCCTGAAGTCCAATGAATAGTCTCACAGATGTCTGATACGGTGCCTCGAAGACCAAGATATGGAATACAACATCAATACAAGGTTCCGAAAAGAAAATAAGTTTAAACTAGTCAACTTCTAGGTCAACAAGTCAATTCTAAGTCAAAAGTTAAACTAAGTCAACTCTAAGGTCAACTATGGTCAACTATGGTCAAACTATGGTCAACTACCTATTTCTAGGTTGCACAAGTCTAACACAAAGATATTGGGTTGAAATACTAAAGTCTAGGTCACAAAACCCATATCTTAAATACTAGGATACCGTATCTCCGGATACGTAAATCCAAAAGGAAAATATCACATACAAATGCCAAAATAATATTATTAAATAAAATCTTAAAGACAACCATTAATTAGGTACCTTGGTTTTGAACCAACTTGGTATCACAACATAAACCCATAATCTTGATACCCCAAACTGTCACGCCCCAGTCCCAAAATACGTAGGACTAGGACACGTAAGCATGCCAGCCGCATGTATATGGCAACTCCAATTTATGGAACCATAACACATGCGTACGCTGTATAATAAATAATAATTCACCAGTGGTAAAACTATCACAAGTCACAGTGTATAAACTAATCTCATCCACAGAAAATCAAATATAATGAATAACCAATATCTATAACTAGATCCCAAAATAAAGTATCTAAATATGACAGTCGGATGGAAACAAATCCACTGCTGAACTAGAATAAAGAATAAACAAGACAAATACAATGTAAGTACCATAACTAACAATCACGAGGCTCGAAGAGAAGAACTGTACGGAATATAAGTAACCAGTCCGGATCTGCGCTCCTGCGAATACTCATGAACATCTACACCTGGAAAGGGACCAGGTCCTCAGACGGACATAACAAGATACATAGAAGCATGCCATAAAGTAAATACTGAGTAAATAAAAGGGGTGCGCTAACCATCTAAGTGAATGCAAATTTGAGGACAACTTTGAGTGTATGGAAAAGTGTAGGCTAGACATATGCTGACATAATTCACCAATCGTGACAATTGGCTAGTATATGTCACATATGCCCCTATAACACAGGTGCAAGAATATAATAACGTCCAACGTCCTATAGAGTATGGTATCTGTAAAATCACCAAGTAACGTCCAACACTCTAAAGAATGTGGTATCTGTAAATATATACGTCCGTATTATTTCGTCGAGTACGGTATCTGTATAAAGGAGGTGGGTGTCCCATACGCCTACTAGTCGTCCTTCTCGTCCAATGATCTATGCATGTCGTATCCACAACACGCCTTAGCTACTACGCCTACTAATAACTGCTAAGTCTTCTAACATGCATCACTATTAGCAGTTATACCCTATCAGTCGCACGCCTACACGTACAGGTGGCCAACCACATACGCAAGTTCGTGCCCTACATGAGACTCACAACATGTGTAAGAAATATGTCAAGGCCTGGGGAGTTATGCCGATAACTCCACAAATTTAGGTGGTTCTACTAGGCACTAGGTCAGACATAAGTCCTAACTGTTTCAGGATGTAATATAAACGAGAAAATATTTGATAAATGCGGAAAATGAGGTCTTGTACGAAGACCCGCCCTTCTTTTATGTTTATAAACAAGATTGTACAAATTGGATCCTACACGAGGATGTCTAAGTACAATTTATTTAATCTGGGTGAATATTGCTATAGGTGTCTGATCTGCTGTCGATCACTTTAGCCCTTGGATCACACGATGTTGAAGAAGTGTCGTGGAAGACAGGTAGCAGCTTCGAGGGTTGCTAAAGAGGGTGGATGCCCGATGCCAAAGTCGTCGATCCCTTCTCTTTGCCTGAGATCTGGACGCTTCTCTCTCTCTCTCTCTCTCTCTCTCTCTCTCTCCTCTATTTCTTCTTTCATTTTGTCGGCCTACTTCTGATTGTTCGACCAATTCTTCGGCCTTGTAATTCTTCGACCTTGTAATTCTTCGACCTCGTAATTCTTCGACCTTGTCCTCTATTGATAGAGGTCTCTATTTATAGAGTTTTGGTGACAGTGACCACTCAATCGATGTAAAAACCGAGTAGTAGAAAAGTACAGCACCCTTTTACACAACGGTTAAAATAACCAATGCCTGCGTATAGATGATCCTTTGAATGAGCGTGTGACGTGGGTCCAACTAAGGGACAAAACGCGTATAATCGCTACGAAGATCACGGCGTAAAAGCCACGTAGGTAGGTAACCTTCGTGTAGAAGAGGTTGGCATAGAAGCCAGTGTCTGTCACCATGGCATAGACGCCAAATAGTTATCAAACCGACATAGAAGCTGAATAGGCGTAGAAGCCGAGTGGTCATAGAGGCCGAGTGGGCGTAGAAGCCGAGCAGGCACAGAAGGCCGAGCAGGCACCGAAGCTGAATGGGCGTAGAAGCCGAGCAGGCACCGAATCTGAATAGGCACAGAAGGCCGAGCAGGCACCGAAGCTGAATGGGCGTAGAAGCCGAGCAGGCACAGAAGGCCGAGCAGGCACCGAAGCTGAATGGCCTAGAAGTCGAGCGTAACATGCCAGAGTGATGATGTGGACATTTTAGCCGGAATTATGGCTCTTGGAGATAATCAGATCTCTTGTATTGAATGCAGAGATCTGCCCCCATCCTGTGCATTAAATGCAGATGCTTGTCTTTAAGATTTGCCATCATTATGCGCATTAAATGCAGATACGCACCTTGAACCCTGTGCGAAGAGTAACCGCTGTCGTGGCAGTCTGTTCGTCTTCTGCGGAGCGTAATGAGCTCATGTTTGCCTGTATAAAACTAGGCAGCGTATTCCCTTGTATGCGTAGGAGCAGCTCTCGCAAAGGGGATGTCACTAAATGATGGTTCGGTGACATTTAATCAAATCTCCTGCATTAAATGTGGAGATCCGCCATCATCCTGCGCATTAAATACAGAGGTATATTTTGAAGGTCTGCCACCCTTCTGTGCATCAAACGCAGAGACGTGCTTCAGGCATCTGTCACTATTCGGCGCATTAATTGCAGAGACGTGCCTTGAGAACCTGTCACCGCTCTGTGCATAAAAATGCAGAGACGTGCCTCGAATCTCGTACGAGGTGAAGCTTTTGACGTGGCAGGCAGTTTATCTTCCGCGGAGCGTAAGGAGCTCTCAACTGCCTGTGTAAAACTAGGGAACGTATTCCTCTGTGTACGTAAAAGCGGTTTACGCAATGGAAATGGCAGTAAATGACAGCCTGGGTTGCAGTACCGCGCCATCATTATAGCCGTCGCCTGGGTAGTCGAGCAGTATCCCTTTGTCAGAAGTCGAGACGTCAGGTTCATTGCAGGATCTGACAGGTTTATTGTAGGGAATACGAAGCGTCCCTCGTACACTTCAATGCTGCATTGAAAGAGGATGAGTTTTACGCCATAAAGGCGATGAAGCACCCTATTTACGCCGAAGCAGCCTGGGCATACTGCCCTACGCGGATGGTCCTCGAGCCTATATTTCATGCTACGCCAGGCGGAGAAGCTCTGATTGCACGTTGAAGGCTCTGAAGTCCTCTGTTTATGCTGTTTTGCATCAATATGCTGTGTAGAGGTATCTAGCGTATTTTTCATGCTTCAACAAGACCCCCTTCAAAGCTTTTAAATTCCTCATAATTTGAAATGCTTTGAATGAAGCATGACCCGCTCCTCGTAACTCGAAACGTTTCTGAATGGAGTTTTAAAACGGTCGAGGCTGACTTTATGGCAGATTTATTGGGGATCGGTGCTCTCTCTCGCCTATAAAAAGGCTGAGGAGTTCTCCTGTTCTTCCCACACTTCCTTCATCATACAGAGATGATGGCCAGAGTTCGTCGGGTCAACCTGAGGAAGAAGGAGATCATGCTCTTCCAGCATGTAAGGAGCCAAAAAAGACGGCGTCTTCGAGCAAATGTCCTCTGCAACGATGGATCATGGAAGGATATCATAGCCTCCTTTGCTCGGGATAATCAGCAACTTTGTATGGTGGTTCTTCGGGAGAGAAGAAGAATCGTATTTCACCACGCTGCTTGCAAGTGGCACATTCTCCCGTTACCTCCGGGGACGAGAGTCAGATAGACTATCTCTGTCCCAGTTTGAGTGGCGGTGGTCTGTAGGTAAGCAGATTTACCCTGCTTTCCTTCTGTTGGAGGATGGGTCTATGCCTATTTTTATATCCTTCCGCCACTGATCATCTTCTTGGAAGAAGAGAAAGATCTCCACCAATGTGAGAACCTGTCAGAACAGCTTCTCGGTGCGATCTTCTGCGGACGATGAGGAACCCCTTTGTCGACGGGATTTCCCTCATATGTAGTCATGAAAATGAAGAAAGAAAACCCTTGTAGACTGGATTTCCCTCATATGTAATCATGACTTTAATCTTAATAAAATCGTCTTTCTTCTTCATATGATCATCTTGCCATACTTTGCTGTGAAGTCTGAATATGTGTAGCTTCGACACGTCTGATTCTTTACGCCGACTCTGTTTACAAAGAGTGTTAGGTCCTGTCCTGTCTTTTACGCATAACTAGGGATGCGTAGAAAGTCGCTTTAGCATTCGAGTGTTCGAACTGTCCTGCTGTCTTAGGAGTGAGGAACCACGTAGAATTCTGAACTGTTACTTCTGATAACAGAATTTCTTTGTTCAGACATTATATTCAAGAATGATTTCTCGGAAATCCCTTGGAACTGGGCGAGAAATGGCTGTCAAACTGATTTTCCCTCTCGGTAGATAAAATGTTCAGACTGGAGTCTGGATGAACTTCGAATCGACCCGTGAAGAAAAGTAATTTTTTAATGTTAAACTCTGTATGCTTTGGGTACTTGGGATATCTTGAGGTCAAGAAGGAGTATCTTTTGTGTGAACTCCTGTAATTGACCGCCTTGAGGATCGTTCAGATGTACGCGTACTCTGGCCTGCATATTTTTCAGATATACGGGAAGTCATGGAGCACGAAATCATAAGTTGGCAGCCTCTGAGCATAAACTAAATACCATCGAGCGTGAAATCATAGATTTGTGGTTCCTGAGTGTGAAGTCGTAGGTTTGTAGTCTCTCGAGCATAAAAGCTACCGAGCACAAAGGCATCCGGGCGTAAAACCTGACTTGTAGCTGTCGAACGTAAAGTCGTAGATTCGTAGCTGTCGAGCATAGAAAGCTCCTTAGCGTAGAACTATAGATTTGTTGCTTCTGAAAAGAAAAGTCTTCCGAGCGTGAAGTCGTGGATCTGTTGCCTCCGAGCGTAAACTAAGCGCCACCGAGCGTGAGATCATCGATTTGGTATCTGCTGAGCGTAAAGTCGTAGGTTTGTAGCCTCCCGAGCAAAAAAGCTATCGAGCACAAAGACATCCGGACGTAAAACCATAGACTTATAGCTTGCGAGCGTAAAATTGTAGATCTGTAGCTGTCGAGCGTAGAAAGCTCCTTAGCGTAGAAACCATGAACCTGCTTTACGCGAAAAACTTTTCGAATTCGCTGACTGTCCGCCTTCTCTGAATAAATAGGCTGACGTGGGACCCAATCATAACCGAATATTAATTAGGAGATTTGGTTCGGGGTCCGAGGAGTCCATCCGAACTCTATATATATCCCAAGTTTTCTGAGGGAAAAACTTTCCATCCATTTTCTGCGAGAGAAAGCTTTCGACTGTTCGAGTTCTTCTTTGTTTCTTCTTCAAAGTTTCCAGTAACGGCTTCGAAGCAAACTTCCTCCGCTAAGGGAAAGAAGGTTGATTCTTCTTCTCGTTCCTCCGCTCAAGCGAGAGCGTCTCTGGTTGGACAAGGCGAACTTCTTTCTGAGTGGAGCATCCCGCCGACTAGTAGTGCACCCGGCCTGGAAGGTAGAGCTTTTGGGAAAGAGAGAATGACTGAAAATCCTTCGCACACGTTGAACGTGACCGCGCTAGGTCGTCTTCTGTGCTGATAGCCTCTTTGAGGAAGATGATGTACGGAGACGTTTCATCTTTTTACGCCTACATTCCTAATGTGTCAGCGTAAAAACTCTATTTTTCCGCAGTCGAGCGTAAAACCCTTGACCGCCGAAAACTTGGTATTTAAAATCTGAGTTTTATGCTCGTAGATGGAAATCCTGGCGTAATAACTCAATTTAATCAATCTGGCGTAAAGCACAGACCGAATACTGGCAATCTTGACTTTTACATTAAGGAAATGGATTCCAGCGTAAAGGTTCAAGTTTCACAGTCTCGGCATAGAGCACGGACTGTTGATTGGATGCTGCAAGTCCCGAAATGTCTAGTTTTAGGAACTGACGTGTTTCTTTTGTGCTTTTGCAGTTAACTTGCATGAGTCTCCGCTGGCTGAAGTGATGGGCTCCGCCACCAGGATGTTGCACTCCAACTATTTAGAGGATCTGTCACACGTGACATTTCCTATCTCCGGGCCCCAGTATCCCGAAGGAAGGGCAATTCTGATATTGGCTCAGGGCGAGCGAACGCTGCTGAATTTGATCAACGGGGAGCCCCTAACGTATGTAGACGGGGAGCAATACCTGAAGCCGGCTTTCCTCTTTGGGGACATGATTGACAAGCAGTCCCAGACAAAGCCCAAGAGAGAACTCTGGGTTTTCCCTGCCGAGGGTTTGGTCTTGTATCTGCCCAATATGCCGAGAGACTACCCCATCTCGGCCTTCTTTCATGCTACGCATCCCAGGAAGATGTCGTGGATGCTGATCCCCGATCTTTACGGCAAGCCGGAAAAGATCTTTCATCTAAGAGGAGCTGACCAGGGGTCGTTTGTCAGCCGCCCTTCTGGCTCTGTGATGCTGTTCAGGGGGCTGTACCCGGGCAGTGTCCCGAGTGAAGACAGTTTGGTGATCCAGCCGGTCCAGTTATCGACTTTCTGTAATAATTTTATGGGGCATGGGGTAGTATACCCTAAGGTGAACCCTCGGTATGGCGGGTGGATCACCCCTTCAAATCTTCGATGGGCTCGCTTGGTTGATTGGGCCTTAAAGCATTTTCAGACCGAGTTGGAGAACATCAGTCTGTTTGCAGTTGTGAGTGCGACCAGTGTTGGGTTACCTCCTAACCCTAACCTATTTCTGGCACTGATGGAGCGATATATTTTGCTTACCGGGACCTTCACCACTCCACTGGGGGAGTTGGGATTGGCCCTGCATGAGATGGTAGAGATCTGAAGACTGCCGATGGGGGATACTCCATACGAAGAGTATGTTCCCATGAACCAGGAGCTGGGGGGTTCAGACCCTCGGGTAGTGGAAGTGTACCAGGAGTTGATGTGCCACTACCTCGCCTGTACTGCTTTTTATGATGAGCCCTCAGATTTGGCTCACATCAGCAAATGGACGTGCTACCTCTTCTTTCACCGGTCCAGGACTGCTAAGCCGGAGAAGGTATTGGAGGGCAAAGATCTGCCTGTGAATCCCCTGAGTGCGCTTAATGCTCAGGTAGTTGACGATCTCATAGTGGATGCTGGTACTCCGGACCGATTCCTCGACGAAGGGACGGGAAAGTATCCTGAAGGCACTAAGGCCTATAGCTATTTGAGGCGCTGTCGCAGGCCTCTGCCTGGGAGGCTCAACTGGCTGGCTTCCTTTCCATATGGTTGCGCCGAGTAGTAGTGCCTGTCGTTGCATCTGCGGACCGCATTCACCGTAACACGCTATGGCCTGCAGTACGTCTGGTGTTCGGGGCAAGACTGGGCTTGCTCCCTGCCATGGTGTACCGTATACAAGCTGGCCTGAGGGCCATGATTGACGGGCTGCTTGTCGATGAAATTCGGCGTGATAGCTTTCCCCGGATAGAATTACCATACCTGTATTTGATGGGGTGGTTAATTCTCCATAATCCCCGGGTGATGTCTCCCGGTTCTGGCAGTAGTTCGGGGGGTAGTTTCTTGTTGAACTACCGGAAGTCTTCCTGGAACGTGAGCACGGTTATAGACTGTCGGCGGGCGCTAGGCTTCAGTCATAGTTGGAAGCTTTTCTGCACCGTCCCTCCTGTACATCGCAATCAGTCGGGGATTAGGCTCGAGGATTCGGGTAGAGAGAAGACCATTCTTTCTCTCGAAGCTTTTAATTGGTTGGTATGTATTAGACCATCCCATCTGTTGTACAGAAGCGAAGATCATTGCTTCTTGGAGCCCTACTTGCCCAGTCGGTTTGCCCGGCAGTTTGGGTATGATCAGTTGCACATGGGTAATGCTGTCACCAGCTTCAGGTCCAGAGATAGACTCATTGATGGAGCACGGGGATGGCAATATTTTATCATGGGCTGCACTGGGGCAATTTTTATTGTGCCCGTTATTACACTCTCCACGGAGCTGCGCATCCTGCATTCGTATGCCCAGTTCTACGTGGCAACGAACACCTTCCATCGTGATTTTGATATGCATGGAAGCTTTAGGGTGCCCTCTTCCAAGCCTGAGGGAAGAGTTGAAGTCCCCTCGATTTCTTCCGATGAGGGTGAGTCCGTTACTCAGGATGAGCCTCTGGTGTCGGTCCCTAGGGGTGAAGTACCTCCGCCTGCAGGGGCTTTGGTAGTTTCTGGGAAGCGAAGGGCTCCTGCTTCCATGGAAGCTTCCCCTCGTAAGAGAAAGAAGAAGGTGGTAAATCGTTCTCTCCGGATTCCTGACATTGATGCTCCTGGAGGTGAGCTTGTATCTCCCCGTGCTGGGGACGATTCTTTGATTGGAGGTTCCTCGCCTTTTAGAGAGGGATCTTCCACAGTTCCGGCTGGTAGTGCCGGAGAATCTCAGCTGGATGCCGCCGTCGCTGCTACTGCTTCAGGTAGTGGAATGAGGTCGCCTTCGGGGCTGAGTATAATAAAGTTTTGTATACCTCTAGTCGGATCGGCATCGGGAGGGACTTCTGCCGCACCTGCGAGCGCACCTAGCATGATTCCAGCCGATGAGCCTCGGTTGGATTTTGAGGAGGACCTGGAGGACTACCTGGCAGTGTCAGTTCGCAGACCCCTTTCTCCAGGTATGACAGCTCGCCTAGCATTATTACGAAATGATTTAGCTATACAGGCTGCAGATACGACGTATATGCCGTCGGCCAGGGGTAAATGTCGTCTTTTATGCCTCTTCTTTGGGAAAATTAATATTGCATTGATCTTAACTTCCTTTTGTCTTCTTTTTAGGGGAAGACCTCTTCGGAGAGGGTGATGTAGACGCGCCCGTTGGCTCTGTGTCAGGTCCTAGTGGTGACACAAAGGTACCTGATTTTGAAGAGGAGACATCTTCGGGTGCTGGCTTGCCTGTCGAGGAGACTCCGATATCTCAAGAGGAGGACGAGCCTGTTATTGCGACAGTGCCTCTTTTGAGCACGCCGGTCACTTCGTCCGGTGTTGGCGATTCTTCTTTCGTTGCACCTCCTGTTGAGGCGACAGCCGTGGCGACATCGTCTGTGGTTATTCCTGGAGGGGAAGTTGCCATGATCGCGGACACTCCCCGCGTTCATGCGGACCTAGTTGCGCTGACCGAGCAGTACACCGGGATCTTCTACACCACTTTGAGAACGCTAATGTCAATGGTGTTGGCGAAGAAGCAGGACTTTGCGTCTCTGAAGAGGTCCTCTCGGTTCTCGATAGAGGCGGTCAGGGAATTCGGTGATGCCGGGGTAGCTGACGCGCTGGAGGCGATGGTTAATTGCTTGGAGCAACCCATTAATGAATACCTGCAGCTAGCTCAAGGCAATATTAAAGCTCTGGTCCAGGCCAGATACGACTCCTTGACTGCGCATCTTGTTGAACAGATGGAGCCCCTGAATAAGTCTATCGTGGCTCAGCAGCAGGAGATGGACCATGAGCATGTCCAACTGGAGTATATCGTCCCCGAGTTGACCCGGTACGAAGTCGAATATGAGGAAGAGGTAGTGAGGGTCCGCATATTAAAAGATGAGCTTGCTCGTGCAGAGGCGAAGGCTCTGTCTTTGTCGGCAGCCCGAGATGTGCTGAAGGAGCGACGGGCGGCTGTTCAGCAGAACCTGACACATATGGTTGTTATCCATGTTGATTTTGTGCAGGCTCGGTCTGAGCTAGTTGCCTTGAACAATGATGCAGCAAGGTTGGAGCGGGCTCGTGCCGACGTCTTGAACTTCCGGGATGAGAGGATGGTCGTACTGGCGCAGCAGCTTCGTGACCTGACATCTCCCCCTTCCTGATGTACTTTTACTTTTTGCTTTTCAAATGTACTTTCACTCTTTTCTGGGAATAATAAAGAGGCTTTTTATCTGACTTTGTGGACCTATCATTTTGGAATGTAAATGACAGGTTTGGGTGAAAGTGATATCAGAGGTAGTATGGACGTGATATACTTTCGGTAAGCTTTAGCAGAGCATATCTATTCAGAGGTCATATGGACATGATAGAAATATGATCCAACTAGTTTTATTTTGGAAGTAGTTTTGTCAGAATGAGATTATCTTATTCCACTTGAGCAGAGGAGGTTTAAGCATAGTACCTTTTCAGGAATTTGCCATTGATAGGAGCCATTAGCAGGTCTCCATTAGGCTGGGCTAACCTGTAAGCGCCGTTTGAGAACGTTGTCTCGATCACGTAAGGGCCTTCCCATTTGGGCTAGAATTTGCCTTTACTCCTGTGAGTAAGAATCATCGGCCTTCTTACAGCCAGAACCAGCTCGCCGACTTTGAACACTCTTTCCTTTACTTTTTGATTAAAAGTTCTGAAAATGCGTGTTTGGTAGAGTGCGATGCGCTGCTGAGCTTGAAGGCGTTTCTCGTCTAATCCTTCTAGCTCTTGAAGCCTTAACAGGTCATTATTTTCTTGAGTTAACTCGTTGGCCACGGCTATCCTGAGTGACGGAATTTGAATCTTGATGGGGAGAACTGCTTCACTCCCGTAGACCAATGAGAATGGCGTGCAACCTATTGGTGCTCGTACCGTTGTACGGTATGCCCAGAGACATTCTTCCAGCTTCTCATTCAAATCTTTTTTGTTCGAAAAGACGACCTTCTTCAAGAGTTTGATAATGGTTTTGTTGAAGGCTTCCGCCAACCCATTAGCAGCTGGATAATATGCCGTGGAGGCCACATTTTGTATTCGATTTTTATCGCAGAATCGGTAAAACGCATGGCTGATGAACTGAGGCCCATTGTCATGGATTATCCTTCGGGGAACCCCGAAGCGGTAAATAACGTGATGCTTGATGAAGCTGGTCACGTTAGATGTCTTTACCTCAGCAAGAGGGATCGCCTCTGGCCATTTGGAGAAGTAATCCGTGATGGCTAGTATGAACCGGTGACCTCTGGAAGAAGACGGGTGAATAGGGCCAATGATATCCATACCCCATGCTTCGAAAGGCCAGGATGCAACCGTAGGATATAGATGTTCGAACGGTTGATGTATGAAGCCTGTATGGACCTGACAGGCCCTGCATCGTCTGGCATACTGGATTGCGTCTGCGATCATAGTAGGCCAGTAATAGCCCATTCTTCTGATACGATCCTGTAGCTTAGGACCGGGTTGATGCGCCCCGCACACGCCATCGTGAGCTTCACGGATAATCCGCTGTGCTTCATCATCAGAGAGACATCGTAATAATATCCCGTCATAAGACCGGCGATATAGGCATTGTGACGATGCGTCGAAATAGAAGCGTAATGATCGTCTTTTGACAGATATTGCTTCTTTAGGATCTTCTGGCAAGATTTCGTATGCTACAAAATCTATAAAGGGACTTTTCCAGTTTCTCCTGGGCGGATCTGCGTTCACCGTGTAGCTATTTCTATGTGAAAGTTGTTTTTCACACAGAATAAGTCTCTATTAAGAAGGATTACCGAATTTTGCCTTCTTACAGGGGTGGCTAAATCTGCAGCTAGACTGGCTAGGGCATCAGCTTCCAGATTCTAAGATCGAGGTACATGCTCAAGGAAAAAACCTTTGAATGTCATGGCTATCTCGATCGTTGCTCGGTGATAGGGGATGAGGTCGGGATTCCGGACTTCATATATTCCTCTGACTTGGTTGACGATCAGCAGAGAATCACCGAAGGCTTCCAGTCTTTCGACCCCCAGCTATTTAGCGACTAGGAGCCCGATGAGTAGAGCATTGTATTCCACCACATTGTTAGAACAGGGCTCGCTAAGAGAATATCCTCGGTAGATAACGAGTTTATCAGAAATGACTAGGACGATCCCTACTCCTGACACCACATTTCCCTTGGGACCGGTCCTGGAGGCACCATCGAAGAATAGTTTCCATGCCTCGCCTTCCGTTGCGGAATTATACTCCGCAACTTCGTCGGGAATATCCTCGTATAGTTTGGAGGCCTCCGGGATGGGATGAGCAGCTAAAAAGTTGGCCAATGCTTGGCCTTTGACGGACTTCTGAGGGACGTACACCATGTCATATAGCGTCAATAACATCGCCCAAGTCGCGAGTCAAGAATTAAGGACACTTGGCTTGCTCATCAGTACCCGAAGAGGATTGATCCTGGAGATGATATGAATGGTTTGGCCCGTGACATAGTGTCATATTTTTTGAATAGTGAATATCAGAGCCAGGCATTCTTTCTCCACAGGGTTGTACCGGTGTTCGGCTCCGACCATCATCCTGCTGAGGTAGTAGATAGTCTGCTCGTGGCCCATATCATTCTTTTGTGCGAGAAAGCTCCCAAAGAATGATCCATTGCTCGAACGTATATCACGAACGGTTTTCCTATGACGGGAGGTACCAGAACTGGCGGACTAGTGAGGTAGCGTTTGATATCCCCGAACGCTTGCTGACAGGCTTCGTCCCATACGAAGGATACACCTTTCTTCATGAGACGAGAAAAGGGCTGGCATCTCCCGGAGAGGTTGGATATAAATCTTCGGATATAAGCCAGACGACCTTGAAATCCCCCGAGTTCCCTCAGATTGCAGGGCGGCCGCATTTCTAGGATGGCCTTGACTTTATCAGGGTCTACTTGAATGCCTTTGGCGGTGATGACAAATCCCAAAAATTTGCCGCTAGATACCCCCAGAAAGGACTTGGTAGGGTTCATTTTAAGTTGATGTTGGCGCATCAATTCAAATACTGTCTTCAAGTCTTGGATGTGATTATCCCTGAGATGGCTTTTGACAGCTATATCGTCCACGTAATACTCTACTGTCTTGCGTAAATGCTTATGGAAGATGTCACTCATAGCTCGTTGGTACGTAGCCCCGACGTTCTTTAATCCGAAGGGCATGACCGTATAGCAGTATACCCCCAGAGGTATCCGGAAGGCGGTATGCTTCTCGTCTTCAGGATGCATCTTGATCTGATTGTATCCCGAGAATCCATCCATGAAAGACATGCGTTCAAAACCGCATATATTGTCGATCATAACGTCTGTGATGGGGAGAGGGAACTCATCCTTGGGGCAGGCTGCGTTCAGATCTCGGTAATCGATACAGATCCATAATTTTCTATTCTTTTTCATGACCGAGAAACATTGGCGACCCAGTCGGGATGTTGTTCTTCACGGATGAAGCCGCAGGCTATCAACTTCTTGACTTCAGCTTCAATGGCGTCCATCATGTCCGGGCCGAACCGGCGTTGGTGCTGCTTCACAGGCTTTGAATCAGGCAGTATATTGAGTTTATGAGTAGCCACCTTTGGATCAAGACCTGGCATATCCTCATAATTCTATACAAAGACGTCGATATATTCTTTTATCAGCTGGGTAATTTCTTCCCTTTCTTCTTCGGAAAGGTCGTTACTGATAAATATCGGCTTTGGTGAAAGTTCATCCCCTACGTCAATCTGAATAACTTCATCTTTAGTGGGAGGTTCTCTCTGCTCGAAGCGGAACTCCTATTGTGTATCCATCTGCTGAGCCCAAGCGTCATTCTCGAGTGGTTCGGATTCTTGTTCGTCTGATTCGAAGGAATCCGTTGCTACCATATTTGCTGATAATGTTTGCTCGAGGACATGAGATGAGCCGGAGGGCGATGAGCCATCTTGAAAAGAGGAAAAGATATCCTCGTTCGACTTGAAAGTCGTAAGGGAGGTGGCGTACCCTAACCCGGAACGGGTTTGTTGATAGTAGGGATTGCCGAGCAGCGGTGTTCGTCTACCTTTCCCATAGTTGAGACCTGGGTCCATCCTTAAGTTATAATCCATATTTTGCATGATCTTCAAGGCTTGCGGGCTGTACCTGTGAACTTGCATTTCACCAGAGTCGTCATCAAAGGAATCCTCTTGTATAGTCTGTTCGTTGCGCATGCGGCCGAAGACTATTGAATGGTGACCGTTGCGGACAGGTGGAACAATAAAGATAGAATCCTCATGTGGTCCATACGACGTGGTGACATTGGATGATGATGTCACGTCCCATATGTACGGATGATAGGAATCTATAGCTGCCAAGAATTTTTGTACTATAGGCTCTATATCGTCATGGGGAGAGGATTCCTGATTTGGAATCCGAGCGTCGATATACTGGAAAAGAGGTCATTTATTATCATCAGAAATTGCACTTCTGGTTGCATTTACATCACTCGGCTGCTTGTTGCGCCGAAGGTTGATGATCAAGGGCGGAGGCTTCTGGTTTAGAGTGACCACTAGAGGATCACCCCCTTTCCCTGACCTGGTCTTGTTCAGGTGGATAGCCATAGGCTCTGTGGCTTTTGGACGGGTAGCCCGTCCTTTCACCTTGATTGACAGAGGTTGCTTGGCAGAAGGTTCTTCAGGCTCCCGGTGGGATTCCTTCTCTGCTTGGGCTGACACCTCTTCCGTGTAGTCTTGAGAGTATAACACGGCGTCGGAGTAGTAGGATTCTACTTCTTTAAACGGGTTTAGGTCAGCAACCTCCGTTTGTACTGTCCCTTGGGCGTCTACAGATTTGAAGCATTGATGTAGAGTCGAAGGAACGATGTTGTGGTCGTGGATCCATGGTCTTCCCAGCAGGATGTTGTAGGATACCTCTGAATTGATGACGTAGCATGTAGCCACCGATCTGAGGTTGCCAATCTGGATCCTCAGATAAATTTTTTCCAACGGCTTACTTCTTCAGGCGTTGAAACCCATGATAGTAGTGGTGGTGTAAGACAGTTCGCTGGTAGGAATCCTCAGTGGTCTGAGCAGACTATGAGGAATGATGCTGATTGAGGATCCCTGATCTATGTGAATCCGATCGACCTCCATGGAACCGACGTACCCAGTGTGGTAGAGAGGTCTGTCGTGCCTGTTATATTTTAATAGCATGTCGTCTTGAGTGAAAGTGATGTTTGGGACCACCTCCATCACACTGTGGCATCGGGGACACGCTGCAGGTTCTTCGTCGGGGGACTTGAGTTGGGTCAAGTATGTATCCGCCTGCATCAATGCTTCACTCAGGGCTAGACGAGTGTCTTGGGAGAGCCTGAGTAGCTCGAAGATGGATAACCTGGCTGGTGTATTAGCCATTTGGGCCAGGATGTCGAAGTTGTACGGCTTCTCTAAACCTTTGTTTTGAATATTCTTTTTTATAGGTTTATCGAAGCGCACTTCTTTTTGCTTCCCCTTGTCCGCCGAAGTTGGTCTCGAAGGACCGGCCTCTGGTACGACGGGCTCTGGTTCCGAAGGCTTGGCAGCTGAAGCGTCTTCAGGTGCATCTTTCTGACTTGCTCCGTAGTCCTTGAGGTAAGCCTTCCCTGAACGGGTTGCTGTGGCCAAAACCTCGTCTTCGTCTGATGTCGAAGAAGTTGTAACCATATGGCATGGCTTGCATTTGGAGTTCTTCCTGGACTTAGCTTTAGTAGCATTAGTCTCTTCTTCGAGCTCTAACACCAAGTCTGGGTGCACCCACATAATCTCACCTTTCCGGGTAGTTAGGGGTAACAGGTCGTGATTTTGACCCCTAGCCGGAGGGAGATTAACGATGTTCATCGTTGTCCGGAAAATAGGTGTAACACCGTCCGGTATTTCTTGGGGAGGTAGATTGCCAAATTGCAGAGAGATCATGTTGGCCGTGACCGTCTTCTCGCTATTGCACAGAGTGATGGCTTTAGCATCGATCAGCTCTTGGATCTTCCTTTTCAGTATGTAACACACCTTTGTTGGGTGGTGTACGTATCTGTGGAAGATGCAGTACTTGGGGTTATTGGCGCTGCCGGCCTCACTAGGCCGCCTCTCCTCCGGAAGGATGATTTTGCCACTTTTGACGAGACACTCGAATATACTCGGAATATCGTCGTCGTCGAAAGAGTATACCTCTACAGGCCTGGAAGTCCCCGGTTTTGTCTGCATGGTTGCCACAGTCTTCTGTCTGGACGTATTGATCGCCAGAGCTTCTTTCCCTTTGGAACTGCGAGGATGGTCACCGTTGGGGGATGACCTTTTGCCTCTGTCAGAGGTAGAGATCATGATGCCGTTGTCATGCGCCTTGCGACTGTTGTCCTCGACGGATACCGCTGAGATGATGAACGAGGGCCAATCATGGACTGATATGGTCATGTGAACACCGAGATCACGGAAAGAAGGTTCTTCCTGTAAATGCCTACCAACGCTGAGTCTGGAACTCCTGGAGGCATCTGTAAGGTGGCCTGATGAAAACGTTCGACGAAGGTGTGAGCGTCCTCATTCTGCCTCTGCTTGACTTCAATGAGAGAGGACATAGACATGTCCATTCCTCTCTCGTAGAATATTATGAAGAATAAAGCCTTGAAGTCTTCAAAGGAAGTAATGCAGTTGTCTGCCAGGCTGTGGTACCACTGGTAAGCTACTCCTGAGAGACAGCCCTTGAACATCCGGGTAAGGAGGGCGTCATTCCCTTGTAGCAACACCGTCATCATACTGAAATAGTTCATGTACTGACTTGGTGATATTTTTTCCTCGAACAGGGCCATAGTCTGAGGTTTGTACCTCAGAGGAAAAGGGACCTCTTCCCAGATAGCTGGGTATGGCTGGTTGATTCTCAATTTCTTGAGCTGATCTTTGTGCTTCAAGGCGTCGAATTGGGCTTTCAACTCCCGCACTGCTTGCATCAGCGTTGCTCAGCGTTCCCTGATGGCGAGGCTTCCTCGTGTTTATCTCCAATGGCATAAACTTCCATCTCCCTGGGCGTCATTGAAGGATGAGTATAGGTCGCTGCAGAAGTTGACTATATACTCTCAGTATCTGATTCGGGAGACTGGCGACCCCCAGCATCGGAATCAGAAGAGCACGAAGTCAGTTGTCGTGACGTTGAACGAGTGTTCTGGAACACCCCAGCTTCGGTGTCCCTAAGGAGCATGTTGAACCTTCTTCTGCTCGGAGTTCTAGAGGACGGACGCCTTGAGTCTGAGCTTCCTCCAGGTATATGTGAAGCCATGTTCACAGATGCATGCTCGGGCTCTTATTCTAGGAAAGATAGAGAGTAGCTCAGTCGGTAGAAAATTGGCCGTTCTATTTTAGAACAGCAACAATTAATTACAATCCTGTGACTATTACAGCAGTGCTCGCTAGGAGGCGTAATAGTCACGCTGGAAGATCCCCTCTTCTTGCGTTTCCAGATTAGATATTTGGGCAGGTCAGGAGGAGTTGCAGAAGAAGAAGATGATGGCTTGTTCCTTCTGTTCCTATTGGTGGGCATGCGGATGATGGGAACCGTAGTCTTCCCTGTGCCACCCGTATACAACAGGTTGGCCATCTGGGTGGCGGATAATCCCCGAGGAGGGTGTCTTTCCGCAACTGGAGCCTTCTTTGCGCCTAGGGACTTCGCCTGGCGTAATTTGGAGCTTCGCTCTAGTTGGCGTAAAGCTGAGGATATCCTCAGTCGGCCATCAGCGTCTCGCATAATTCGGAGGGCGTGCAGATTGTTCCCTTGCTGGCGTAAAGGCCGAGAAGTTGAGTAGTCCGCCGCTTGCTTTCCCTTACGGAGATCACAGGGATCATCTGGTTCTCCATAGAGGTCAGATGTTATTTTACGCGCAGAGCGTGCCTTGTACTTCTGATTTGGCGTTGAGGATCTACCAGAAGTTTTGTCTATTCCGCCAGGGATGAAAGACTAAATTTCACGCGCAGAGCACGGAGTATACTTCTGGGTTAGCGCTGAGGCATTGCTAGAAGTTTTGTCTGTTCCGCCAGGGACGGGAGACCGAATTTCACGCGCAGAGCGCGGAGTATACTTCTGGGTTAGCGCTGAGGCATTGCCAGAAGTTTTGTCGGTTCTGTCAGAGACAAGCGACTGAATTTTACGCGCAGGGCACGGAGGGAGCAAGTCATTAGTCGGAGAGATCGCAGAGATCGGAGAGTCCACAGGAATGGTAGAGGATGTCTTGGGCATCCAGACCTTACACAGCTTCCTATTATTTTGGTGAGAGAGAGAGTGAGAGCTGCCCTTTGTCCGGAGCATATCTTCGTAGGCAGATTGGTCGAACTGGACGACCAGTGTCTTCTTCACGGATCGCACGGATACCGTATCGTGTTGAGCAATAGCTTCCTCATCAGAAGAGAAAGATGTCTCCAGCAGAGTCGCCATCTTGTTTCGGGATGTAATATAAACGAGAAAAGATTTGATGAATGCGGAAAACGAGGTCTTGTACGAAGACCCACCCTTCTTTTATGTTTACAAACAAGATTGTACAAATTGGATCCTACACGAGGATGTCTAAGTACAATTTATTTAATCTGGGTGAATATTGCTATAGGTGTCTGATCTGCAGTCGATCACTTTATCCCTTGGACCACACGATGTTGAAGAAGTGTCGTGGAAGACAGGTAGCAGCTTCGAGGGTTGCTAAAGAGGGTGGATGCCCGATGCCAAAGTCGTCGATCCCTTCTCTTTGCCTGAGCTCTGGACGCTTCTCTCTCTCTCTCTCTCTCTCTCTCTCTCTCTCTCTCTCTCTCTCCTCTATTTATCCTTTCAGTTTGTCGGCCTACTTCTGATTGTTCGACCAATTCTTCGGCCTTATAATTCTTCGACCTTGTAATTCTTTGACCTCGTAATTCTTCGACCTTGTCCTCTGTTGATAGAAGTCTCTATTTATAGAGTTTTGGTGACAGTGACCACTCAATCGGTGTAAAAATCGAGTAGTGGAAAAGTACAACACCCTTTTACACAACGGTTAAAATAACCAATGCCTGCGTATAGATGATCCTTTGAATGAGCGTGTGACGCGGGTCCAACTAAGGGACAAAACGCGTATAATCGCTACGAAGATCACGGCGTAAAAGCCACGTAGGTAGGTATCCCTCGTGTAGAAGAGGTTGGCATAGAAGCCAGTGTCTGTCACCATGGCATAGAAGCCAAATAGTTATCAAACCGGCATAGAAGCTGAATAGGCATAAAAGCCGAGTGGTCATAGAGGCAGAGTGGGCGTAGAAGCCGAACAGGCACAGAAGGCCGAGCAGGCACCGAAGCTGAATGGACGTAGAAGCCGAGCAGGCACCGAATCTGAATAGGCGCAGAAGGCCGAGCAGGCACCGAAGCTGAATGGGCGTAGAAGCCGAGCAGGCACAGAAGGCCGAGCAGGCACCGAAGCTGAATGGGCGTAGAAGCCAAGCGTAACGTGCCTGAGTGATGATGTGGACGTTTTAGCCATAATTATGGCTCTTGGAGATAATCAGATCTTTTGCATTGAATGCAGAGATCTGCCCCCATCCTGTGCATTAAATGCAGATGCTTGTCTTTAAGATTTGCCATCATTCTGCGCATTAAATGCAGATACGCACCTTAAACCCTGTGCGAAGAGTAACCGCTGTCGTGGCAGTCTGTTCGTCTTCTGCGGAGCGTAAGGAGCTCATGTTTGCCTGTGTAAAACTAGGCAGCGTATTTCCTTGTATGCGTAGGACCAGCTCTCGCAAAGGGGATGTCACTAAACGATGATTCGGTGACATTTAATCAAATCTCCTGCATTAAATGTGGAGATCCGCCATCAACCTGCGCATTAAATGTAGAGGCATGTTTTGAAGGTCTGCCACCCTTCTGTGTATCAAACGCAGAGACGTGCCTCAGGCATCTGTCAGTATTCGGTACATTAATTGCAGAGACGTGCCTTGAGAACCTGTCACCGCTCTGTGCATAAAAATGCAGAGACGTGCCTCGAATCTTGTACGAGGTGCAGCTTTTGACATGGCAGGCGGTTTGTCTTCCGCGGAGCGTAAGGAGCTCTCAACTGCCTGTGTAAAACTAGGCAGCATATTCCTCTGTGTACGTAAAAGCGGTTTACGCAAGAAAAATGGTAGTAAATGACAGCCTGGGTTGCAGTGCCGCGCCATCATTATAGCCGTCGCCTGGGTAGTCGAGCAGTATCCATTTGTTAGAAGTCGAGACGTCAGGTTCATTGCAGGATCTGACAGGTTTATTGCACGAAATACGAAGCATCCCTCGTACACTTCAATGCTGCATTGAAAGAGGATGAGTTTTACGCCATAAGGCGATAAAGCACCATGTTTACGCCAAAGCAGCCTGGGCATACTGCCCTACGCGGATGGTCCTCGAGCCTATATTTTATGCTGCGCCTGGCGGAGAAGCTCTGATTGCACGTTGAAGGCTCTGAAGTCCTCTGTTTATGCTGTTTTGCATCAATATGCTGCGTAGAGCTATCCAGCGTATTTTTCATGCTTCAACACTAACGTCAACGCATTTGTTGACTACACCCGAGTCTCTCTCGGACGCGCACAGTTATATAATCTAAAATAATAAACATGCAACTAAATATATAACTGAATTTAAATAGTACAACAAAGGCAAGGTATACTTGCCTGGCAAGAGAGCTGCAAAGTGTAACATTCAGATGTCAACTACCAAGAGTCAAAAACTACAGCCTCAGAATGAATGTCTTCGGATACTGAAATAAACATCACCAACGTTCCCAAAATAAGAAAAATAGCTAGAAAATACTCCCCTTTCGTCCAATTTGGACACAGAAACAAAACGGTAATTCTGGATCAAAGCGGCTCCACATGTGGGCCATTTTGCACTAAAAAGTGTACCAATGGTAAAGGTCTCTAAATGGGACAAATTATAGGTCAAACAAACTCTAAATGTCAGTACAAACTCAACGGTATATCCAAATGTGGATTTCGGTTAGCCGAACACAATTTCGCCAAAAAAGTCAACAATGGGGCCCACAATTAGCGACTTGGTCAACTGTCTTAGAATTGCGTGAAAATTGGGTCACAGAACCAGCTTGATACCACGAGTCCAGTGGCGCAAGTTTCGTCATATTTTGACGAGCGTACACTAAATGCGCAGGACTTTTACAAAAGTTGCAACAAGGGGAATTTTCTGCGGATACGGGCTGATTTTGACGCGCACACTCGTCCAAATTAGTTTTCGCGAAATCTCACACGTCCGGGTATACTGTGCGCAACTTTTGGTACATTTGGTACACGACGGGGCGGTCCCGTTTGGCGGGGCGCACTCCATATCGCAATTTCTAGAAATATGGAAAAGTATATTTTTGGGGTTTGCCATCTAATTTAATTCTACACACAGTAATTAATAAATTATTGTATTTGACAGAAAATTAACTAGGTTAGGTGGTCTTCGCATACCAATAAGAAAAACCGAATTCAGATCTCTGTGGTGGGAGATACGAATCCGTGAACATAGGTAGTTACCGCAGTTTTCTGCGATACCCAAAAGTTGTCATTTTTTGCCAACTTGGTCGTTGTTTTCGCCTAGGTTTACGTGCTGTTTGAGATCAACTATCATACAAATATGGAAGGGGGATAGGTGAGGATCATACCAGTGAAGATAGGGTCTAGTTTGGTCGAGCAAGGGCGCGGGAATCGAGACATGAACATAGGTAAACTGTTCGATCAAATTTTGTCTCGCGCGCGCAGCGTCGTGGTTATGCGGTCGTGGCGTCGACGGTGTCTCCGGAGGCTCCGGGCTTGCATCATCAGGTCGGCAGTGGCGTGGCTAGGTCGAGGGGGTTGTGGAGTGGTTAGGGTTTGCTAATGATACAACTTATATATAGAGAGAGACAGCGGGGGGGTGAGTCCGCTCACGCGGGAGGGGATAATTTAGCATGTTGCCGCTGCTGCTGTTATATATAGGGCGGGTAGGAATAAGTTATGGGTTAGGGTTTGATAAGTTGTGATGGTATATATAGAGGTAGATGGCAGCAGGGGGTTCTCAAAATCGTCGAGGGGGGGGGGCTTATGTGCTGCAGCTGCTGCTACTTATTTGCATTTGCGGGCAGGTAGACTAAGGAATCAATGCGGGTTTGGGTTCAAGTGGTTAACGGGTTTTGGGTAGACCCATTAGGAATTTTTTTTTTTCTTTTTCTTTCTTTCTTATTCTTTCTTTTATTCTAATTTCCATTTCAAATTTCTTTTCTATTCTTAATAAATTCTATATATATATATATATATATATATATATATATATATATATAATAAATTCTCGAAATTATTATTAGCACATACAATAAATTTATCAACGGGCCATAGGGTCTCCTACATGGAATAAATTAGAAAAAATTTATAATGACTCCATAAATCCCCTAAATGCACAAACACCTAAAATAAAAATTAATAAAAAATTTATTTCCTCTACTTAGCTCATAATTACTATAATTTAATTATTAATTAATTAAAAAGGTAAAAATATGGTTTTTAGAATTAGGGGTTTTACATTCTACCCAACTTATAAAAATTTCGTGCTCGAAATTAAAACTGAGTTACGATAGAAGGTCAAGGATGGTATAAGATAGAGATTTGTAGCTTATTATGTACCTTCCTCCATCCTACCCTCCATGATTTTCCAATTGTCATGGGGATGTTTGGAGGGCTATAATTTGCATTATAAAATGCAAGGCTAGGTTTAAATGAGTGGGTGATGTTGCGCGTCGCACATTTCGAAATTCATGGGGAAAAGATTCATATGGAGGAGAATTAGGTTTCTTCATGTGTCATGTCCAATGGTGTAGACACCTCAATGCACCTTGCATAAAAGTGCCCAACAACTGAAAAATTGCACAAAGATAGAAATTGGGTTTATACGAAATGGGTCAAGATTGTGTCTCTAATTTCAATTGGAACGCACAAGGGTAGAAAGTTGGAATTATAGAATTACATAGAAACGTCCGCGACGAATATTGTGCGACTAAAATCTAGTACAAGAGAGCATAATTACAAGTTATACCAAGGTCAGAATGGAAGGCGGTCATGTCTAGGGCAAGAGTGTAAATTTTGTAGGTAGGCAATGGCTAGTGTAGTGCCCCAATTATTGAAGCAATAAAAAGGTGCAGTAAGTGATATAATTATTGTAAAATTAAATAGAAATGTCGTGTCCTATTTTTAATTGGATACAAACTAGCCCTAGTTTCACTATCTAAGCCAAGTAGGCTTAATTTTGGGTGAGGGAGGGTTTACAATCTACCCAACTTAAAAATATGTCATCCTCGAAATTAAAATAAGGCATAATTTGTTAGTTCTTCACATTCGCATATAAGGCAAGTCAATCACAATCTCTTCCAAGATTTGAAATATATTCTAATCCATCGCAATCACTTTAAAAATTAAGGTAACCTCTGTTTAATCAAACTTTATATATTGTAATCTCTTCTCGATTTTTAAATCATCAATATCCAAATTTAAATTAAATCCATATAACATCTTCAAGAATTAAATAACGCATCTTAATTTTATATCACGAGCTCCAGCTATCATAATCTCCTTTAGAAAATAATTTTAGTCCAATATTATTCCTATTTTCACTTATGAATTTTTGTATTCTTTAAATTTTTAAATTCAATTCGCATCCTCAATATTTCAAATAGGTGATCTAACAATCAAATTTTAACTCTTAATTTAAATCATCAAATTGTAAAAAAAATTAAATTCAATCCACCAATGTTCAAGTCTAAAATTCTATATTTATCCTCAAAATTCAAATTGATGATTTATCTTCAATATTCAAAATTTAAATCATGTACTTAAAGTATAAATATTTGGTCCGACATATCAAGATTTCAAAATTCATTGCATACTCATCATCTAACTCCTTCTTCTAAAATTCTTCACATTTAAAATGACTTAATCTCTCAATCTAATCCTACTTGATCACAATCTAAAAGAATTTAACCTCAAACTAACAATGCGACTTCTACCCAACTTAGAATTTACCCATCTATCATATAAGGCTATACACTTAAGAAAAATATTTCCTCAATTTATTCAATCATGCTATTCGATCCTCAAAAATTTGAACACCAACATATTACCTATAATATGCCCTTAATTATAGAAAATTATCATCAAGTAATGCGGTTGGCCTATGGGGTATATCTAGTACTATCTGTATATCAAACTTATACCAAGTACGAGGTTTCGTCTTTCCGAAATAAGAGAAGATGGAAAACAATGATGAAGAGTTCAAGGGGGAGGTAATAGAATAGAAGTATAGGGATCAAGGCGTTTAAAGAATTCAAATAGTAATTGTTATGGCAGTTGTGGATTAAAATCCGATTTTGGTAATTCCTATTCACATGTTCGCATCAGTACAGTTATGTAACTGATACGTTATGCTCAGGCATATCTAGAGGGCAAGTATATTTTTCTACTAGACACAATATATCTCAATCCACGTAAAGTAGTTATGCGAAGGGCGAACCAAGCGCACCAAGGTTAGCTAAACCTTAATACATTGATTCTGAAATGTATTAATGTATGCATCCACTAATACATATATCGTGAACAAGCTCGATAAAAGAATAAGCTTACAAAACTATGCTATAAAATAGCAGCATAAGTCAAGGTAGTATATAAAATATAAATGAGCTAGATCATGATGAAATAAGGTACAAATAATTCAAGTTCACAAAAAAACAAAAAAATAAGACTCTACAGTCTCTACAGTTGTTGTACTAAAACCTTGTCTAAGATGCTAGTCGACAAAATAGGGGCATGGACCTCTAAATATCACAGTCGGGATAAACACTATTGTCTTATGCAAGCATATAGTTAATGTCATTCAATTATACTACATTAATGGATCACAAGGACTATGTGATACTAGGTTATGAGGCATACTGCCCAACTTATAAAAATAAACTAATATTGTAACCATCTTAAAAGGAATTCCATAAAATAACCTTGCACTTGCAAATAAAGTAAAACTCTTATTAGGGTATATGAGGAAAGATCTTGGTACTCATTAAGGTCTCCTATTGCATTATATAGGTAACAGTCATCTTAAGTCTTAATCATGGTACTTATAAAACAAGTGTCAATATTAAGAATGGAAAAGTTACTGGCCTTCAAGGGGAAAGGGAATATAACTCGTATTGAGGTGTGGTACAAGTTACGCAATTTGAAAACTATGGGATAATCATCAGGTCGTCATCTACTAGAATAACTTAAAACTATCAAGTTCTAACTGCCAAACACAGAAATTTAAAATTCAAGATTACAACTATAATCCTAGCAAGCTATATATCCTAACATAGAATAAAATCACTTGGTCTATAATCAGAGGTGTCAAGTGGCACGAGTCGAAAGAAAAAAAGGGAAAAGCATAATCAGTCGTCGCACAAATAGCGAACGCTAAGTTTTCAGAGGAACAAGATTGAATTTAAGTAGAAAGTCTCTAGACAATATCATGGTTTTCTAAGGGGAACGGGGCATGCTAGTCTCTATGTTTGAGGTATGATCGAGGATAATATTATATTCATTCCTCTAGGTTTCCTTAGGTGTTGTCTGCTAATACCAAGACAAAAATCTAAATTTATAGTTCTAATACTATCTTACTATGAAAGTTAGGTTTAGTCCTAATGTTAAATCTTGGATTTCTATTGGTTCCTTAATGCTAGGGTAAAACAGTGTGGTTAAATTTATAATTAACCCTAGTAGTGTCTGTACTACTCTCAAGTCATTCATAACTATATCAAGGGATAATGGTAACCAATCTATAGATGGGGGATGCTAGGGTTCACTAGATATTCTAAACTTAGTAAGGTGTCAATGTTCTAGTTGTATTCTTAGTAGGTGTGTTACCCTAATTATCATTATAACAACAAGGATTCCTATATTCTAGCAGGCGCTATACTCAAGGAACTATTAGGGAAGCACACGAATTAAGCAGGATGCAATTATGTAAATAAAATAGACTGGAAGAAAGATAAGTCATAGTCAATTGTGGATGAGTTCCTATACTATAATCCTATCTGCAGGCTTGCTCAGTACAGTAACGTAACCGAGATAATATGCTCTTGACCTGCATGGGCCACCACTAAAAACATGTCACGCCCTAGTCCCAAAATACGTAGGACTAGGACACGTAAGCATACCAGCCGCAAGTATATGGCAACTCCAATGTATGGAACCATAACACATGCATACGTTGTATAATAATAATAATTCACCAGTGGTAAAACTATCACAAGTCACAGTGTATAAACTAATCACATCTACAGAAAATCAAATATAATGAATAACCAATATCTATAACTAGATCCCAAAATAAAGTATCTAAAGATGACAGTCGGATGGAAACAAATCTACTACTGAACTAAAATAAAGAATAAACAAGACAAATATAATGTAAGTACCACAACTAACAATCACGAGGCTCGAAAGAAGACCTGCACGGAATATAAGTAACCAGTCCGGATCTGCGCTCCTGCGAATACTCATGAACATCTACACCTGGAAAGGGACCAGGTCCTCAGAGGGACATAACAAGATACATAGAAGCATGCCATAAGGTAAATACTGAATAAATAAAATGGGTGCACTAACCATCTAAGTGAATGCAAATTTGAGGACAACTTTGAGTGTATGGGAAAGTGTAGGCTAGACATATGCTGACGTAACTCATCAATCGTGACAACTGGCTAGTATATGCCACATATGCCCCCTATAACACGAGCGCAGGAATATAATAACGTCCAACGTCCTATAGAGTGTGGTATCTGTAAAATCACCAAGTAATGTCCAACACTCTAAAGAACGTGGTATCTGTAAATATATACGTCCGTATCACTCCGTCGAGTGTGGTATCTGTATAAAGGAGGTGGGTGTCTCATACGTCTACTAGTCGTCCTCCCCGCCCAATGATCTATGCAAGTCGTATCCACAACACGCCTTAGCTACTACGCCTACTAATAACTGCTAAGTCTTCTAATATGCATCACTATTAGCAGTTATACCCTATCCGTCGCACGCCTACACGTACAGGTGGCCAACCACATACGCAAGTATGTGTCCTACATAAGACTCATAACACGTGTAAGAAATGTGTCAAGGTCTGGGGAGTTATATCGATAACTCCACAACTTTAGGTGGGTCTACTAGACACTAGGTCAGACATAAGTCCTAACATCAACGCATTCGTTGACTGCACCCGAGTCTCTCTCGGACACGCATAGTTATATAATCTAAAATAATAAACATGCAACTAAATATATAACTGAATTTAAACAGTACAACAAAGGCAAGGTATACTTGCCTGGCAAGAGAGCTGCAAAGTGTAACGTCCAGATGTCAACCACCAAGAGTCAGAAACTACAGTCTCAGAATGAATATCTCCGAATACTGAAATAAACATCACCAACGTTCCCAAAATAAGAAAAATAGCTAAAAAATACTCCCCTTTCGTCCAATTTGGACACAGGGGCAAAACAGTAATTTTGGGTCAAAGTGGCTCCGCTTCACATGTGGGCCACTTTGCACCGAAAAGCGTGCCAAGGATAAAGGTCTCTAAATAGGATAAATTATAGGTCAAACAAACTTTAAATATCAGTACAAACTCAACGGTATGTCCAAATGTGGATTCCGGTGAGCCGAACACAATTTTGCCTAAAAAGTCAACTTGGGGCCCGCCAATTGGCGACTTGGTCAACTGTCTCAGAATTGCATGAAAATTGGGTCATAGGACCAACGCGATACCACGAGTCCAATGGCGCAAGTTTCGTCGCGTTCTGATGAGCATGCACTAAATGCGCAGGGCTTTTGCAAAAGTTACGACACGGGAGATTTTCTGCGGATACGGGATGATTTCGACGCGCACACGTATCCAAATCAGTTTTCGCGAAATCTCACACGTCCAGGTATACTGTGCGCACCTTTTGGTAGACTTGGAACACGACGGAGCGGTCCTGTTTGGAGGGGCGCGCTCCGTATCGCAATTTCTAGAAATTTAAAAAAAGTATATTTTTGGGATTTTCCATCTAATTAATTCTACACACAACAATTAATAAATTATTGTATTTGACAGAAAATAAACTAGGTTAGGTGGTCTTTGCATACCAATAAGAAAAACCGAATTCAGATCTTTGTGGTGAGAGATACGAATCCATGAACATAGGTAGTTACCGCAGTTTTCTGCGATACCCAAAAGTTATCGTTTTTTGCCAACTTGGTCGTTATTTTCGCCTAGGTTTACGCATTGTTTGAGGTTAACTATCATACAAATATGGAAGGGGGATAGGTGAGGATCAAACCGGTGAAGACGGGGTCTAGTTTGGTCAAGCGAGGGTGCAGAACTCGAGACGTGAACACAGGTACGTTGTTCGATCAATTTCTATCTCGCGCGTGCGACGTCGTGGTTATGCGGTCGTGATGTCGACGGTGTCTCCGGCGGCTCCGGGCTGGCATCGTCAGGTCGGCGATGGCGTGGCTAGGTCGAGGGAGTTGTGGAGTGGTTAGGGTTTGCTAATGATATAACTTATATAGAGAGAGAGACAGCGGGGGGGTGAGCCCGCTCGCGCAGTGGGGGGGTAATTTAGTGTCACTACCATAATTCCAAATAAGGGCATTTGTGTAATTTCACTATTTTTGAATAATTATGTGTTTAATTTATCTGCTGAGTTTTAAAACTATTCATATGTGTTAGTGATATTTGGTTTTAGGTCAAACCCTAGAACCCATTAGGACAAACCCTAATGGCTGAACTTAATTTGAAAACCCAGTTCTAGAGAAACCCTAGAATTCAAACTTTAGGTTTGGACCTCAAACCCTAGACTGACTAAACCTGAGTTATTTGGGCTCTACATGACCTGACCTGGGGGTTTAACCTAAAACTGTGCATTAGAAACCCTAACCTAGTTTTATTATAAAAGGGAACCCTCTTTTCTTCATGTAGAAAGAAGAAACCCTAGCCTCCATCAAGAGAGCCACCTCCCTCACCCCAAATTCGGAATTTAAGCCCTAGGATTCCATCTTCCTCCTCCAAAGCAAGGGAAGCAAGGAGCTTGGGTCAAGGAACCTTGGGGAAGAAGAACTTCATAGGGAAACCATCTCCCTATAGGTAAATCCGAATTTTTAATTCTTTAATCCTGTTTTTCTGATGTTAATGCCCATAGGGAACCCACCCTTGCTGTAGATTTTGGTTTTAGGGTTTTGGTTAGGTTTTGTGTTCATACATTGGTTTCCCCCCAATTTTCATGAACCCTAACCCTAGGGGTTTACATATAGGCAGGTTTCATCTCATATGTGTAGGGTTGATCTCGATTTTTTGGGTTTTCGAGTTGAGGATTCATGGGTACTTGTGTGGATCCGATTTCAGCCCCCTAGGTGTTTGTAGAAATGCCCTTAGGGATTACCTATCTATTTCTTTCTGATATTGCAAGTTTTAATATATATAAATATATATACACACATATATTGCACATGTATTGAATATGTTGTGTGATTTGGTGAAGTATTGGACTGTGGGGGATCTTTCCTGTGCACAGTCGGGTTTGGTCCAGATCTGTGCAGTGGATACTGTGGGCTCGTGTATGGTTATGGCATTTGGTTTTAGTATCAGTGTCAGGAATTATGCATCAGTGGATACATGTGTATGTGAGGACATAAGAAAGCATAGTGCCAGTGTGAGTTTGTGTGTAGGTGTGTTAGAGCCTTGTATCAGTGTGTAATTGGTGTATCCAGATCAGTGAGGACTGAGTGAACTTGTGTGTTGAGCAGTAGGGTAGGTTGTATCTGTGTATTGGAAAATACATGTGTGTGCATTGGCTTAGGTTTAATGCAACTGTGTGTGTGAGAATACCTATGTTCAGTGAGTATCAGGAGTTTCAGTTTATTACCTTAGTGTCAGTTAGTCCCAGGCTAAACCTGTGTGTGGATGAGACTGTGTGTAGGTCTTAGAGTTTCAGTTGGGGGTTTCACTTCACAAGTAATGTATCAGTAGGTTGTAAGTATTTAAACTCAGTGGAGAATGTATCCCTGAGTTCAGTTTCTGTGTATATTTCTGAGAGGAAATGCACATGTGTGTGCTGTGGGTGTGAGCAGTCGGGTTGGAGAGCAAATCAGTGAGTTGTACAGTGTATTCAAATTCTGTGTATTGGTGCAAGGTTTTACCTATGTGTTGATGTGTGATTCTGTGAGAAGAGAGACTAGTGTGCAGTTCCTGATACTGAGTGCAGTTAGGACGTGTATCAGTGAGTTATATGTGTCCATGTATGTGCTAGTATAATTTCAATGTGTATGTGTTAATAGGTAGGTTGTGATGCATTTTAGTTCCTGTGTTCTTGTATCAGAGTGTCTAGGTTATTAGGTGCCTGTGTGTGTAGCTTATGTTGCCTGTGAGTGAGTGTAGTGTGTCTGCCTATGAGTACCAGTATGTATAGGTACCTGTGTATGCTAGCTGAGTGTCTCAGTGTATATGTATCAGTATAGGTCTAATGTATCAGTGGATTTGGGGGTTTCACTACAGTGAGTGATCCTGACAGTAGCCCTAAGTTTGTCTCAAGATTAAGCCATGTATGTGTAGTGTGTTTGTGTATCAGTTAACTGTGTGTATCCTAGAACCTAGTGATTAGTGTATCAGTAAGTGTAGTGTAGGATGACTGAAAACCTGTGTCACAGTGTAGTAATACCTGTATGTGTAGCTGTAGGTAAATTTTAGTATGTGTCTCAGAAAAATTCCCAGGTCAGTGTGTGAATACTGATAGTTTTAGTGATGTGTTTGGGGAAGAGAGTGTGTGACTGTGTGTGTGTCCTAGGTATTTCAGATTTCAGTTACCTGTGTGTACAAACATGTATATTAATGCCTGTGTACCTGTAAGTGAATTAGGTGAGTATCCCAGATTTCAGTTGCATTTGAGAGTGTTAGTAAACAGTAGGGGGGGTATTAGATGACTGTGTCAGTGAGCAGTGAGAACCAGTGTGTATCAGTGAATACATGAGTGTATACTGTGTGTTGTGTATCAGTGTATTCAGTAAGTTATGTGTAGTTCAGTAGCTAGTTAAGTCTGCTTGTGTGTGTGCATAGTAGCATTGATTTCTGTGGGTGCCAATGTAGCTGTATGGGTATGGTAGTGTAGGGATTTATGGTATCAGTGACAATATCAGTGAGTCTATCATTAGTATTTGGTATTGGTCAATTGGTATCATGTATAGTTGGTAAGGTTAGATATCAAATAAGTATTAGGTATTAAGTTATCAACTAGTATAAACTAGGTATCCTTAGTATGGTCAAATAAATAGGAATAAGACTAAGGTTGACTAGTAGACCTAGTATAGACCTAGAAATAGGTTAGAAACATCATCCTAGTTATTATTTATAATTATCTTTCCACACCACCATTTAACACTTATATTTCATTTATATAGGTCATTGTGATCCCACTTTGGACATCGATCCTCACATTTTGCTCAGGACCACAGGCGAGTACATTCTCTGACAGTTTTCATTGTTGATTACTTCTATAAATTGTAGTGTATTACATACTTGATTCCGACACTATGGATACACGGGTTAGCACCCTAGATCCCCATCATGAGGAGTCGTGATTGGAATCCATCGTGCTAGCTGGGGGATGGGGAACTATTAGTAGATTATGTGATCATATCCAAATCCTTTACATGCATCATAGCTCACCCCACTTCTCACGTTGGGTGCGGCCTGACCATCTTACATGCATCATAGCTGTTATATATGATTAACCTGACCACTACATGCATCATAGCTAACCATATGGTTAGCCTGACCTACAAGAATCATAGTTAATCATATATAACCAGCCTGATCAAGTCCTAAGCTGATCACATGATAAACTGATAATTCAAACACTTAGCTAGATGTCTATTTTATTCAGATTCACCTGTTCCAGCATTCACTACTTATTGTCTAGCATTCACTATTTATTGTTCATTGCTAGATGCTCTATTGCCTATTTCCATTTTCTCCAGTACTTTACATTTCTATCATTTATTTTCCATCTTGTATTTCTTACACTGTTTATAGATTTTGTTAATTTAATGAAACTACTGTTAGTGCTTGTGCTTCGCTCCAATCCTGACTGGATAACATTTTTCAGAGGACCTGGAGAGCTTGTGCCCCACTCATTACGGCCCAGGATTAGAGGGTGATTTTACTCCAGAAACCCCAGAGGAGTTGCCTAGCCTAGAGGAAAATTTACCTGGCTGTTCTTAGATTATTTTTCTGTATTTATTGTTTTAGACTGAGACTGAGTTGTATTTATTATTTTGTGACTTTGTGAGGTCATTTAGACCCAGGATTTGAGTTGGACTTATTGTGGTTGGTTTTTATTAGAACTCTTTTCTATTCTCATCGTGCTATTATTTCTATTAGCTTGTGATTGAGTATATCATAGAACTATGGATTATTATCATTGTCCTCTGTACGGAGTTGAGACTATTGTCAGGATATATTATATGTTGAGACCTAGACAGCGTTCTACCGCCGATGCTGTGGCGTAGGCTGGACGTACCCACGACTCATGCCCAAATTCCGGGTGCGGGTCGTGACATTTAGCATGCTGTCGCTGTTGATGTTATATATACGGCGGGTAGGAATAAGTTATGGGTTAGGTTTTGATAAGTTGTGATGGTATATATAGAGGTAGATGGGAGCAGGGGGTTCTCAAACGCGCCGGGGGGGGCTTATGTGCTGCGGCTGCTGCTGCTTATTTGCATTTGCGGGCGGGTAGACTAAGGAATCAAGGCGGGTTTGGGTTCAAGTGGTTAACGGGTTTTGGGTAGACCCATTAGGAATTTATTTGTTTTTCTTTTTCTTTCTTTCTTATTCTTTCTTTTATTCTAATTTCCATTTCAAATTTCTTTTTTATTCTTAATAAATTCTATATATATATATATATATATATATATATATATATATATATATATATATATATATATATATATATATATATATTTTTCCTATATGAAAAAAAAAATATATATATATATATATAATAAATTCTAGAAATTATTATTAGCATATACAATAAATTTATCAACGGGCCATAGGGTCTCCTACATGGAATAAATTAGGAAAATTTTATAATGACTCCATAAATTTCCTAAATGCACAAACACCTAAAATAAAAATTAATAAAAAATATATTTCCTCTATTTAGCTCATAATTACTACAATTCAATTATTAATTAATTAAAAAGGTAAAATATGATTTTTAGAATTAGGGGTTTTACACAAACCCAATACCTTGGGTATCCCCAATACCTTAGTACTTACCTTCGTATCTCAAGGTAATACTCAAATACTGGTTATACTATCTACCCATAGATATATATATATATATATATATATATATATATATATATATATATATATATATATATATATATATATATATACCTATTAATAGAAAATCTGCCAAACTGTCGCTAAAAACCCTGCCCGCTGTCACTGAAGACTGATGCTGATGCTGATACACTGTTGTTTTAGTGACAGATTTCTGCAGTTGTCGCCAAAAACCGTTGTTGTAGCTTCTGATACGGTGCTGATACTCTGCAATATCAGTGACAGATACCTGTAGTTGTTGCTAACTACTGTCACTATAGGGCTGTTGCTGCTGCTGTGCGTTTATTGCTGCTGCGACACTTGCTGCTGTCGCTAAAGCGGATGGTGCTGCTACTATTTCTGCCTGCTGTTGCTGTTGTGACGCTCTTTTCCGCTATTGTCGCTAATAAAAATATATGTTTATATATACAATATATATCTAAATACCATATATATAACCCACAATATATATATATATATATATATATATATATGCAATATGAATATAAAACTATTAGTAACTATACATACACTCATACATAGTAAATTGTAAAAAATACCACAAAATACCACATAGTAACATACACACATATACATAGTGATACATATATATAACTATACATATATATATATATATATATATATATATATATATATATATATATATATATATATATATATATATATATATATATGTATATGTTAAATATAATTACATTTTATGATTATATTTATATAATGTATGATATATATGGAGAATGATTATATGCACATATATACATATACATATATATATATATATATATATATATATATATATATATATATATATATATATATATATATATATATATATATATATATATATATATATATATATACATGTAGAAGAATAGTTACATACAATATATACACCTATAGTATATACATAGATCTAAGACACAATATTACATAAATATATATACCATATTATATATATATATATATATATATATATATATATATATATATATATATATATATATATATATATATACACAACTAGTATATACGCACGTGCGTTGCACGTATTTCATATTACTTGAAAAAAATTAATAGTTCATTAAAAGAGCAAACGACAATTTCTTAATTTTATTATAGGTGGAAATATAATAGCCAGAGCATGAAAGTTGGAAGAAATTAAATGACGGGAATAGGAAATGTTTCTCTTATCTCTTGGGTTCATGTGCCTACTTTGCATGCATTCTTTATTAACTTTTATTTTATTCTCCAAACTACCTCCTTTGCATAAATGCATATCTTTGTTTTATTAAGTATCATTCCCCAAGTTGCCTCATGCATGCATACATACATTTAATACGTATTTAATTACTGTTTTTAATTACTTAGATATCCTTATCAATGTTAATACATATTGAAATGTAATGAAGGGTATTTTTGGAACGAAATTTTTTTACGCTGAAGCCTAGTTTTGGCATTATATAGTAGAATAGATTACATTCTCTATGAAATAAGAACACAAGATCATAGATCTATAATTAAATTGCACACACATGGAACGTATCACTCCGTATCCTACTAGATCTAGGATACGCTTGCGACATGAGTCCACCACACATCCAAACGTATCCCGAAGGACACGAACAAGTCATATATATTATTTATGAATAATACGAAGAGTCAAATATAAATCTACGTGTCCGTGTTAAAATATGACATGTACAAAGTCCCGTATCGGAGGAAAAACTCCCAAATCAACACGTATCACCAAATTATTGGGATACGACCTACATGTACCCAATTGTGAATACGACACTAGCCCCAAACACACAAGCACATGTCAAATTGATCTATAGGACCAATTGACACACACAACAAATGTCAATCTCAAAATTTTCCTAAAATTGATACAAAAAGTACCATAACTTTCTCAATATGCCTCCTATGAACACAAAACCAAATCCTATGGGTAGCCTATGCATATGGGTTAATTTTTCATGGTTAAATCTCATATTTAGAACCTAAATTAAGGGAAAAACTGAATTATACCTATTGGGAGATGGATTCCCAATACAACCTCCAAATATGATGAAATTGGCCTCCAACTTGTAGATCATTGCTTCTCTTTGTAGATCCTTGGTTCCTCCTTCTAGATCCTTCCTCCACTAGCCTCCAATGGTGATTTTGGAAGGAATTAGGATAAAATTTGGTAGAAAAATAAAGTGGGATTGAAGGAATTTGGTTGAAGGAATTTCTAGATCTAGTTTCCAAATAAAAAGAGGAGAGAGAATTAATTTCCTCCCCTCTAAATAGGCCGGCCCCCTTTCCCCTACCTCAAGCTACTATGAATTGTCCAATATACCCCTTAGGGCCTCTCATGAAGAAATAATTAAGGAGGAAAGCTTCTAGTCTAATGGTTTAATTAATTTAATCTATCTCCTTAACAATGGGCTTTCTAGATTGGCTAAAATCTATCAATTAATACATGTTGGTCCATGAGTCTAAACTAAATTAGTTAGGTCCACTAACACAAGTCCAAAATAAATAACTAACATCTAATAACAATTAAATAATATAACAAATAATTATTTATCATGCACAATATTTAATTAAATATGAATTTACTAAAATACCCTTTCCTAGAAAATATGGTAGTGACAGAAACAGCTGGAGCAACCCTCTGGAAAGGTAGGAAAGGAGGACCCCCAAAAGATGCTGAAACTCCTATGTGGATAGAAGGTGAAGGAACAATCCCTGCCACTCCCTATGTAGGAGGTCGAGAAGTCGTTGACCTCTCCGACATGACAACTGCTCCCGATCGCTGTGATCATGTCTTTAGTGACATCCTGAAGACAGATCAAAATAAAAAGAAGTCAATCATAGCACAAGATAAGATTTTATCAAAGAAGTCAATTATAACAAGGTTGAATGGTAGAGATGATATATTAAGAACCAATTTAAGATACAATCTGATAATCATACACGTCTATCTGAAACAATATTACCCAGAATCCTTGTCCTACCAGTAAGCATAGCTACGATAAACTATAGAGTCCGTAACTAAGGTACATACCTCTAGAACCATGGTATCTAAAATTTTTGCTCTACCGCATGCTTGTGTGCAAAAATTATAAATTCCATAACCAAGAGAAATATATCCAAAATCAGGCTCTATGTCTTCGTCACACCAGCTAATATAGCTGTGATAAACTCTAGACTCCATAACTAAGGAAGACGGTTACCTTTCTCTTATTCTTATCCATTTACATTATCAGAATATACGTTAACTTAGTCCATATAATTTATCTTGATACAGAATCAAATTCAATAACAGACGAGTACAAAGGTAAAGGTGAAATAAAACAAGTGGAAATAGATTCAAAAATAAGATTCTCAAGGGTCATCCCAGGAATCTCTCAGGGAATCCTAATTTTTGATTGAGTATTCTCTCATCCAAATATCCTATCAATCATATTTATTTTAGGCTCACATCAGTGCAACTAAGCCATTACACAACCACGATATCGCATTAATTGCAAAGTCAGACCTGCATGGGCCACAACATCGAGATATCATAGAAGGTTATTCAGATGCAAACTATGTAACAGACTCACATGATATCAAATTTACTATTAGATATATTTTACTCTAGGAGGAGCTACAATCTCCTGGGGTTCATATAAACAAACTACCATAGCTAGGGGTACAATGGAGATAGCTTTAGATACTGCTCGTACCGAAGCTAAATGGCTAAGAAAACTCACTATGCATATACCCGTTCTATATATTTTTGTTCCTATCATTTCTATAAATTATGATAATAAAATTGTTATAGAACTGGTAAAGCATGATTCTATGAATGCTAAGATGAACAGGCACCTACAACCACACTTTAAGTCAATAAAGAGCCTATTAGGCAAATATGTTGTTCTTAACTATATAAAGTCAAAAAAATAAACTTGTAGACCACTTGACGAAGAGTCTGTCTAGAAAGTTACTCATGGAATCGTAAAGGGGGGATGGGGTTAAGCTCATAAGTAACTCACCAGCAGTGACAACCCAACCAAGTCTGACTTAAGATCCCAAGAAGTCGATTCAATGGATAGAAACAAGCTAGACTTAGGTAACTAATATAGAATACTAATCCTGTGATTAAATTATTTGTAATTAGTATCCAAGCGACTGTACAAAGTTGTACAAAGTTACTCCATTCCTATGATAATAATGTTCGAGCGTGATATGGTTAAGATGAGTTTTAAAACTCTTAATAGGTCCAAGCATGATTATGCATGGTTGGCACCAACCACCAACCCTTTGAGGACTTACCTATATGAGAGGTCGTGAAGGTCACAACTATGGGACATGGTGATCCCAGACAACTCTTATGAATAAGAAAAAAAATATGCATGGACAATAAAAAGTGCCAGCCCGACAGACCCAATAACCTCTAGCGTACTATATCTGCTATTTTCAAAATCTGATTCAAGAAATCTAATTCAAGGCGTAGTCCATTATGTACTTCTACAGATAAAAATAATAGTCACTAAGTGAGATTCAAGGTTGTAGTCTATCTCACATATTACATAGTCCATCTCACATATTGTATAGTATTTATTTTCCAAAAATTCTTTACTTTTATTCTTTTAAAAATTATTATCGGTTTTGAAACTTGGTTTTTTGGGGGGGTGATTTTTTTGTAATACTTAGTGAAAAAACAAATTTTTATTCACTTTTTTAGTCCCACATTGAAAAAAGGAACTCACTTACTTGTCCATGTTGGGTCCAGTCAGAATTTGTAAGAGCAAATTTAGAGCCCAAATATGGTCAAAATTTTGATTTGATATAATATGGAAATCTATATTAAATTTAAAATTTGATTAAATTTTAAATTTGTATCAAATATTTAATCTGACCATATTTTGACGTCCATAATTGATTTTTCCTATTTTTAATAATAGATTTTCCTATTTAGGAATTCCTATGACCTAAAATTAGGGTTTTTTATCATATTTATATGGATGAGAGTGGGCACAAAGAAGATAGAACAAAGATGAGATTCGGGGTGCTCGTCCATAGAAAATTTAAGAGAGTCGGTGCTTTGTTCTTAGGGTTATTCACCATCCAAGATAAAAGAAGAAGAGATCTAATCGAGGAGTCATCAACTTCTGTTAAAAAAATTGCTACTGGTTGGTGAGTGATTTCAATTATAATCTCTTTCTTTTTTTCTTGAGTATGGTGAGGTGGTTGAACCTATTAGGGAAAAGGGTTCAACATTGGTTTTTTATCAATCTTATAATTTTATCTGAGTTATATTGATTGAGATTTGTCCAGGTAACATAGTCACCGCCATATACTTGTCTGTGCTTGGTGTTCGTTAGACATGGTTGGTTATCTCAGGTGAGTTGGCCTAAGTTTTTGCTGCAGTCAGTCTTAGACACGGTATCAAAGCACTTACAGGGTGTATCATATCCCAACATCTATTATCAGAGCAACTAGTTTTCGTTCTGAAAACTATGTCTAAGGAGTAGATGAACACTTGTATGATAACCCTATCAAGGGGAAAATAGGAAATTTGGAAGACAAGGATGGAGGATCTACTCTGGTGTAAGGACTTGCATGGTCCGTTGAAGGGTGACAATGCCAAGCCGATGGACAAAGTTGTTGAAGACTAAAAATGATTGGATCAGAAGGCCATTGAATTCATCCGCCAATGGCTGGATGACTCGATGTTTCACCACGTGTCCATGGAGAGTTCGACAAAATCATTATGGGAGAAGCTGCATTCGCTGACGACTGGCAACAAGGCATTTTTGATTCACCAACTCGTCAACTTGAAGTACACGGAGGGTGCACCGATGGCACAATATCTAAATAAGTTTTAGGGCATCATCAATCAGCTATCTGGGATAAAGATGTTAATTGAGGATGAGCTTCAGGCCATGTTGCTTTTGAGTTCTCTGCTGAAAAGCTGGGAGACGTTGGTGGTGTCAGTGAGCAACTCCGCTCTGAATGGAGTTGTCACGATAGAGGCAGTCAAAACTAGCTTATTGAATGAGGAGGTCTGGCATAAGTAAGTGGAATCATCATAGGAGTCCGCTCTGGTGGCTTCCTAAGGGAAGGAAAGACTCAAGTCAGAGGCGAGAGCATGGGAGAGTTCTCGGGATCTTGCGACTATGGACCGCAAGAAGGGCTGCTATCACTGTGGCGAAAGGGGCTATATCAAGAGGAACTGCATGAAGCTCAAAGCTAAGAAGGCCAAAAACAAGGGCAATCAGGAGGATCTCACGGTTATGGAAGATCTTATTATTGCAGCAATCGATGCAGAGGAAACTTATGGCATGTGTCATGATGACGATTGGGTCATGAACATGGGGGCATCGTATCATGCCACTCCTTATAGGAGGATCTTTACGTCATACAATGATGGCATGTTTGGACGTGTAAAGATGGAAAACAAGGGAACAGCTACAGTTGTAGGCATCAAAGATGTATACTTGACAATGGAGCTTGGTGAGAAGCTCATTCTAAAGGGTGTGCGACATGTACTGAGTTTGCACTACAACTTGGTTTTGGTCGAAAGGATGGTGGATGATGGTTGTCACAGTTTGTTTGGGGACAAAGATTGGATGCTTATAAAGGTTTTCTAACATTTGGCTCAAGGAAATTTATGTTGTGGTATGTACAGGCTCAAGCCGCTGAGCTGTACAGGCAGGCCACTGACATCAGTTGGAGGCTCGAGGGATATTCTACATGAGGTGGATCGTTGGAAACTTTTTTTGGAAGGTCTTTGAGATACTTTGAGGATTAAAGAGGATTCAGTTCGTCAAGACAAAGAGACAAAGAGACAAATTAATTATGATGAGTCAAAGATTTAGGGTCATTATGTCGGTCCCATGACAGGTGGTCGATCTCTAGGAGGGGGTTGTTCCACGAATCTAATTTTGGCGACAGGTGGTTTGCCAAAGCTTCACGGAGTGACATCGCTTTTAGCAGTTCGAAGATAGAAATGAGATCAAGGTTTGTAGCAAACTCAATTAGAGGCGGGTGTATCACCATTTACATAGTTCAGGGGGAGCTGTGGATTATCGACGGTGTGCATAATGCATAATATTCAGCTCGAGGATGCATGTCTACAGGGGAGCTTCAGTATCGGACATAAATTAGGTGCGTAGGTTTAGGAGTTCAAATCTTAGCAGAACCGCACTGTCCGCTTGGTTGGTCAAGCCAAGGGTGAAGAATCTTGTCGGAACAGTAATACATTCCAATGGAAGACGGATATCAGGGACAGGCAGCCAAGACTCACAGTGAGGCTGATCGTCAGGGACTTCGGTCTTGGCCGTGTCATTGATGTTGGTAAGATTCCAGTGGTACAAGAGGTGCTTTTCATGGAAGTTAACATCGATGTGACGGTCGAGGAGCAAGAGATGAAGGAAGATGCAAAACAGCTCAGGAGATCAGAGATAGGTGGCTTGGGGGAGCAGGAACTTTGTCACAGAAGAGCCATGGGGAGGTGACATGTCTCATTATTATTCCAATTAATATAAGAAAAAAATCCTAGATAAATATGGGAGGTGACATGTCACGCCCCAGTCCCAAAATACGTAGGACTAGGAATACATAGCATGCCAGCCATATGTATATGGCATCTTCAATATATAAAAAGCATAACACATACATATGTTGTAAAATGAATAATAATTCATAAGTGGTACATATATATTATCAACACAAGTCACATGCAGCTATATCTCATCTACAGACTCAAGTAGAGAAGTACCAAAATAAATACTAAAAGTCTCACGTATGAAGTAATAAAAGAAATAATAGTCAGGTGGAGACAAATCTACCAACAAATGACTATATCAACTAAAATGATAGAGGAGAACAAAATTCCAATATAAGATAAAATGTCAAATAAAGAAATAACAGAAAAAAATCCTCAGCTATGGATTAGTCATGGGTACTCAGAGGGTAAGACCTCCTCGACAAAAAATGATGCGTCAGGTCCCAGTCTGTACTCCTGCGAATAATCATGATCGTCTATACCTGAAAAGGGACCAGGTCCTCAGAGGGACGTAACATGATACTTAAAAATATGCCAATAATGTACTGAAAGTAAACATCCAACATGGTCGCCTAATCAGTCTATATGATATGCAATTTAAGAACAAGTTTTTCGCGTATGGACTATATGGTTGAAATAATAGGATGGACAAGTTCTCTCGAAGATCCAGGGGCCACGTGCATAATGTCACGGACAGTCAACATGCATAATAAAAATAAGAGACATACATAATAAAAATAATGATACCTCAAATTCATGGGGTGGTCTCGTAAAACTAGGTCAACATGCATAATAAAAATAAGAGACAAAAGATGACGCAACCGTCGTTGCACCCAAGTCTTTCTTGGACGCACGGTTTTATATAAAAAAATAACAAAAAATAAATATACAGTAAAATAATGTAACTAAACAGTACTGTGGCAAGGTATACTTGCCTAGCAAGTAATCAGTGTAGTATAGATGTTCAGACGACAAGCACAAAGCATCAGAAGCTACGGGCTCTGAACGGACGTCTCCATATGCTAAAATAGATATCACTAATATTTTCAGAATTAATGATATAGTCAAAAAATACTACCTTTTCATCCAATTTGGACACAGGGACTAAAACGATAATTTTGGGTCAAAGCGGTATCCACTTGTGGGCCACTTTGTACCAAAAACTATGTCAAGGGTAAAGTTCTCTAAGTTAGACAAATTAAAGGTTAAATAAATTATAATCGACGATACAAACTCAATGGTATGTCCAATTTTGGATTTCAGTAAACCGATCACAAAAATTACCCGTAAAGTTGAATCGTGGGGTCCGCAAAACAGCGATTCGTCGACTTCCTCATAATTGAGCGAAACTCAGGTCACAGGACAAGTCAGATATTGTGAGTCCAATTATGCAAGTTTTATTGCGATCTAACGAGCGTACATCAACTAGTGGGATAATTTGTAAAAATATCGATATAGAGGACTTTTTAAGGATACGGTTTAATTTTGGCATGCACACACACCCAAATCAACTTCCATAAAAGCCCAACCATCAGAATATATCATATGCGCCTTTCTGTATAATTGGTTCATGATTAGATGGTCCCGTATGGCGGGACGCACTCCGTATCGTAAGTTTTTAGGTATTAAAAATATGATTTTTTTTGTCGTTTTGGAAACAGAATAATTTGATGAATATTGCAAACTAAGAAAAACTAAAAGAATAGAAATAATCTTGGTTATGTTATGAATAAGTTTCTTTAAATGGATTTTAAAAATATTAAACAAGTTGGTAGATAACTGGACATGAACAGGGGTACTTTGACTGAATATCTGAACTATTTCGAATAGTTTTTCGTCCATCTTTCGATCGACTTTTCGATTAATCCAGGGCACCTAAAATCATTCTACTTAAAGGGATTCTTAGAGGGTTAGGTTATGAGCGTTTATAATAAAATCGTTCATAAATTGGACGAGATGTGAGGAAGTTACATATCCGTGAAGTTGGGCGGTTTGGGGCTGGCTATTGTCGGCGTCCGTGCATGCGAGGGGATCGTGTCAGCGACGGTCGGGGCGACGTTCTTCAGTGGTGGTCGAGGGGTCGCAGAGGAGAGAAGGAAGGACTGGGAAGTCAAGTTTTTGGTTTTGTTTAGGGTTAGGGTTTCAATTTATGTACATATATATAGGGAGAGGAATCGGGGTTGGGGTCGGCTGAAGGGGGGTTGGTCGCTGGTCGGGCTGAGGACACGGGTTTGGGTCAGGGTAGCTTAGGGTCAGGTAGAGGTTTTAGTAATAGATTTTCTCTTTGCTTTTTTTGTTTTTAGTGTTGTTGTCTGTTGTTGTTGTTGTTGTTATTATTGTGGTTGTGGTTGTCTCTCCTTTTCCTTTCTTTTATTTTCTTTTTCTTATTATTATTATTATCATTAACACTATAATTTCTAAAGTATTTTATTTTTAGCTATTATCATACATGTCTCTAGTATTAATATCAGTATTGCTATTATTCTCATTATTATTCCAATTAATATAAAAGAAAAATCCTAGAAAAATAGGGGAGGTTACACCTCGGGGGATCGGAACTCTGTCACGGGACGACAAGCATGGAGTCCAGTTGAGGAGCCATGGGATCAACACCCTCTCATCGGACTGGAGGAAGACATTGTTGGGGTCCAGTCTTAATTGGTAAGAGCAAATTTTGGAGCCCAAATATGGTCAAATATTTGATTTGATATAATTTAGAAATCTACATTAAATATAAGATTTGGTTTGATTTGATTTTAAATTTATATCAAATATTTAATCTGACCATATTTGGACGTCCATAATTGGTTTTTCTATTTTAAATAATGCATTTTCCTACTTAGGAATTCGTATGACCTATGTCAGCCCCCTTTCCCGACGTACTTTGGCGCATGTTGTCTTTGGTGCACTTTGGCGCATGTTGGTTGCTTGTTCGGCCTTTGTTTAGACCGGACCCGTGAGTTATGGAGAAGAGTGGGTTTGGTTGGGTTGGGTTGGGTTGGTGACATGTGTGGTTAGGATGGGTTTGAGTAATCCAACTGTTCACATCTCAAACCTAAACCTATATATATTTCTATTTCTCTCTCTCTCTCTTCTCATTATTTTCTTTTTATTTCTCTCTCTTAGGTTTTTTTTTCCCTCCGTAGGCAAGTACATATTGCACAAGAGAAGAACTATAGATTTATGTATACTTTTAATTCTTAATAATGCATGTTTATTTCTAGCTCATGTTGTTGGGACCGAGCACCCCCTTCATCTTTAATACTTGTCGTCCTTGATTTTCTTGGTTGGAATTGCATGGACCAGAGTTTAGGTCTATGGGTTCACTTTTGTTTTCTTAAGGATTGATCTCCCAAAACTTTGTATTTTACAAAACTAATTAGCTCATAGTGTAGAGAACCATATTTTATGTAACTTTGCTTTTGGTCGTGCTTATTTTCGAGTCCAACTAAGTTCAGTACTGAAACTTGATACAATATGTGTACCAAATTGCTTACTAGAGAAGAACAATGCTCTGTGAAGAGTATGCAAGAGAAACCCCTTTGGCATAGAAATAAGTATGTTCCACGTTGGGCGCATTGGTGTGTTGTCGCAACTCTTCGTACATACTAAACATATTGTACTTAGTCTCCTAGCAAAAGTGTGCCAGTCACACTCCTTGAGTTAGTGGTGCACTTTTCAGAGGAAACCTAGTTGGCGCACTTTGGTGCATATTAAATCAAAGTTCTCCCTGGTAAACCAAGGGAAAGTATACCATAGTCAGTCCGCACACTTTCTTCGAGTTGGCATTATGGCACACTTTTCTTATGTTTCATCAACCGACGTACTTTGCTTATGTTTGGTAGCTCGCGTATATTTTCTCTTCGTTTTCTATGGGATGAAGCATTGGTTGGTTTCTTGATTTCTGTGTTATTGATTTGTGTGCTTCTCGACTGACAAGTTTATCGACTATCGAGCTTTGACCTCGGATTGTGTATTTTATCTTGTAGCTAGCTTGCTCGCACACTTTTCCTAAAAGTACACTTTATTCTTTCCCACGCACTTTTGTCAAGTGTGCTATGTTGGCCAACTTGCTTTGTGCGCTACTGTCCAGTTTTAGTCGTTTGTGCGCCAACTTGTTTTGTGCGTCACTGCCCAATTTTAGTCGTTTATGCGCCAACTTGCTTTGTGCGCTACTATTTCTTGCGCTCGTTGAGCCCTGTAGTTGTATCCCTGTATGTACTTGTTATTTTAATTGTTAATTAGATTACTTTTCTTCTTGATTACCTTATTATACGTTGGATAGAATAAGAGGCGTAGTTCAACTCAAGTGATATTCTGCAACCCCAGTCCTTGTTTGGTTTAAGGGTGTGGATCTGATCTCGAAGGGTTCTCGTATTACTCTTATTCTCATTTATCGATATAATAAAATAATAAATTGATGTGACCAGTATTAAACTATCATGTCCTGAATAACTTGCTACCTGGTAACCTGTCCATAATCTTAATTCTAGAACTTGTTCTTGCCCTAACTATTGTATCTGATACACTTGATCCCACCGAGAGTGCTACTTGATATATAGTGAGTCGTCGTGCCACATACTCCTGCTACGTGATATATGTTATTATTTTCATGCACAGATCTGGTAGTTGGACAGTGACTTTAGCCGTGGCTAGATAGTATTGATTATTGTATCACACGGGTGAATCCAGATTTAAACTTTTGAGTGACAATATGGATTCGTATCAAGAGTGACCGTACTTAAGGTACGACATCGAAGAAAGAATATTTATGTGACCATGGCATGAGATTCTAACTAACCTAGGGTTAACTAGGCAACTTAATTTTAGAGCATTGGTAGGTAACGGTATCTCAAGATCGTACATGTCGAACCACCTTAAATTAGCTGGAAGTAAAGACTGGCCACTACTGATACTGTATATCATCTGCACTAGTGGAGTGCATTATCTGATTTAATTATAAGATCGAGCCAGTATCTTTCCTATAGAAGCCTGGAATTGTTACTGATTATTAATTAGCTCAGGGCCCTTGCGAGGGACTGGTGCATCATTTATATATATTCTTGCTTATATATCATTGGTTCAGCCAGTCCTGCTCGATTATGGCACGATCCGAGGATACTCATATATTGCATTATTAGGATAACCCAGAGATCATATATCAAGCCGTAATACATGATTAACTGTTTAATTTGCTTTTATATGTGCCTAGCCAGGAAAGTGGGCTATCGTAGCATGATGATTCAACCCATATCCTTGTTTGGTTGTTGGATTGTGTCATTGTGTTACGATAATCCATGTACTGAAGCTACATTATTTCTTCTTATTGTATCTCTGTTTGTGTATTGTGACTTCTGTTTAATGGAATTAGGTACACAGGCTATTGTGGCATGATAGTTCAACTCATGTCCTTGTTTGGTTATTGGTTTGCGCTGTTGTGTTACGATAAACTGTGGATCAAAACTACGATGCAAAATATTTTAGCTTGAACATAATCAAGGGACGTATTCTATCTTGATATGATAAAGCAATTCATATCCTTGTTTGGTGAAGGGGTATCATATCATGTCATGGATGGGACATATACCATTGATTGTTGACTCATGCATCTCATGCTATAGATCTTATTTTGTTTCTTTATTTCGTGCTTCCTTTGTGGTACTTGTTATTTGGGGTCTGACCCTACTGGTTTTGTATGGACAGGTTTTGAGCCAGTACTTGAGTATCAAGCTTACTTCTCCCTCACTGATGGCACACACCAGAAGGATGGCTACTGAGGGTCACGAGTGGATTTCTTAATTCACTGCTCGTCTTTTATAAACTATATTCCTTTAGGCGTTTAGCCAACCGGCACCTGTTAGCCACCAAATATGGATACTAGTTCCCTATATGACTGTATTATATTCAGACTGCATCTGACTCACTATCATATATATTGTTGATTGTGTACTTGGCATATCCTTTCGTATGGCTAGATCTCTAGAACATTCTGATGCGATATTTGGGATGCCTTACTGCTTGTTCTGGAATATTCTATGTTATTGCTACTTGATTGAACGATTGAGATATAAAAGTTCTTGAACCTAGGAGACTTGATTTTAGCATGCATCCCCTGTCTCTAGACAACATTAACACTTTGCGGGTTACTTCGGTATTCTGTAAGGTACGGTTGGCTGAGTCATTCCCCTGCTCTCTAATATTTTAGATCTGGGGCGTGATAAGGTTTTAGTGGTAGCCCATGTAGATCTGTCTTTCTTTTCAGACTTGTGGGGTGGCTTGATCATAGGATGTCTAAATCTAACATGCTCCTCCGTAAAATCCTGAATCTGTCTCCTCAAAACTTATTTTGACTTTTGTACCATTGGTTCCTCGATCCTTTCTCCTCTAGTTTTTGATTTATCTTGTGTCCTTTTCCTTAGGGCTTCTCCAGCATCGGTGGATGGAGCACCAGTAGTTTCAGCAGGGCAATAATTTGTTGGCCCCCAATGAGAGGCAACACCTATACCTGGAGGGATCAGGGTAGAACCAGTAAAGGTGCACGAGGAGCAATATGTACCAGAAGTTCCAGTACCCCCGGTCGTACTAGTAGTGCCAGTAGAACTTGATACACCGGTATTACTGGAAATTATACGAGGAATGATGGCGACGCAACAAATTCAGCAGCCTCAGCAGCAATAGCAGAATGTCTTGTTGAATCAAGGATTATAGATAGCCTTGGAAAGAATTATTAGAATAGATTCAGGGGCATTTGTGAGATTCTACAGACTCAACCCTAAGTACTTTGATGGCACGGAGGATGCCATTATCGCAGATGCTTGGCTATAAAATATCAAAATAATACTGACAGCGACAAAGGTTCCAGCCGAGGAACAAGTTGATCAGGTCCGATTGCAACTCCAGGACCTTACTAGAGATTGGTAGGCAGCAGAAGAAGTTGGATTAAGATAACCTATTTTATGGGACAACTTCATGGCCTATTTCAGGGTTAAGTGTTTTGGAGTGGTAGCATAATACGAGCTACAACAGAGGTTATCTACCTCAAACAATCTGGAAGGACAATGGATGGCCATATGATAGAGTTCTGCACCTTAGCATATTTGCTCCAACGATGGTAGCAACATAACCAGATAGGGCGACAAGGTTCCAGTATGGACTTCATTTGGAGATTCAGCAACTAGTAGAGGGGCATAACTATCAGACTTTTGATGAAGTATTGATCGCATCTAGGTGATACGAGCTGATGATGCAGAGGTTAGCTTCAAGGACGGGAGACCAGAAGAGGTCTCATGCACAAAACGGAGGAGGAGGACAAGCACAAAGAACATCAACACCATCTTCTGGTGTTTGCATTCATGACACAGCGCCAAGGAGGCCAGTAGTGTTTGCCATTTAATACAAAACGAGAACTGACAGAACTAGATTTGATTTAACAAACTAAGAAAGTACAAAGAAGAGTCCTAGGAGACAATCTAAGTACAAATTTATTTTTTGGGGGGTTACGATGGAGGGTTAGGAGTGTAGCAACTCTCTTTACTCCGCGGACGATCCGATGGGGAGGCTCTTCTCTCTCCCTTAAGTGTTGATTCGTAGATAGCCAACCAGCCCCTTGCATGGGTCTGGTACCCTACTATTTATAGTCATATTTGTGGCCGCATGGATTTTAAGCCGTATGGATGGTGGGGCTTGCCACTTTTCCTCCCTCAACGGAAGGGTGCTACAGCTATGCACGAGAATCTGGGTTCCACTGCTATGTAAACATTTGTTGGGATTTTGTTGTTTGCTAAGTATCTGGACAATTCTCAACTGTGTAGGCGCGACTTGGTTAAATAGATACATAGCCGCTATTTGGTTGGAGAGGACCACTCAGTTGTAACAGTAAGACTTGATCGACGTAGAATCTGGGACACATGTGGCCAAAGACGCATGAGACGCACGGAGTCTGGAACGCATGGGGCCAGAGATGCATGGACCGCATGGAGTCTGGAATGCATGGGTCTGAGTCGCTTGGAACGCATGGAGTTTGGGACGCATGGGCCGGAGATGCATGGACCGCATGGAGTATGGGACGCATGGACTAGAGCCGCATAGGATCTTTTTGTCGCATTGTCCACGTGGCTCTGCACCATCCTTGGGACTTCTGTCTCTTAGTGTGTTCTCGTCCTTTGAGACAATCAAAAAAATCTTTTTTGTCAAGATTCTGTGTAAGGCGCCATATTTATTATCAGGACGTCATGTCAGGTCATCCTGCTGCTAGTTGTTAGGATGCTTTTTTGGACCTCATTGATGTCACGCCCTGATCTCCCGCAGGCTAAATCGGCTGTTCCCGCTAGGCAAAAATCACTGCGACAGCACTCCCGCGGAAAAATCGCTTTGACCCATCCGGGCGTGATGCCGCACGAGCGTGAGCTACACCCATGCAAGGCCATGGTTCATTGGCTGGCGGTAAGAGTTCTAAGCCACAGAGTCACACAGATTGTTCGAGTGCAGCAGAGTCATAAACGCATAGCTATTTGGTAACAAGTTTACTAAGTCGACAATATAGCGAAAGCATTTAAATAACTCAAGTTGAAGTAAAGCAACTCTTTTATTGATATAAACAAGTGTTACAAGTGACGTATAGCCGAGATTACAAGTCGCTCAAGCCTCTCTCTCTGAAACAATAAAAGCATGCCAAGTGGCTACAATTATGGAATGATTGTACAGGCGATGTTCAGGCTATGTTCTAATATTATGTCTTGTATATGTGCTTCAGTTTCGGACGTAGCGCTGCTTCGAAGTGATCTCCACACCTTAGCACACACGATGGAGCATCCGCACAGAACGAGGTTCTCCCGCACCCTGCAAACGAACTGGTGGATTAGCAGTACATTGAATGCACTGGTGGGGAAGCTACTCGCCCGCTCGACAAATCCAAACACGTAATACAGGTTCCGTGCACAACTATTAAGTTGTCTTTCTAGTTGCCTTAGGATCAGTTTCATACAAACATTGAATAGCCTAACTCGTATGGTAGTGCGTCGTGCGACATGAAAGGAAACACGGCGAGACATACCAACTTACCATTTGTCCTTCCCTGTCCAAGACAAACATTGTTAATTCAAACACGGGCAAGTATAAACATTCAGGGGCATTCATAATGAAAACCAAGGCAATAGCATATACAAACACGAGAGTCATGATCGTTCAGGTGTTCAGTTATTCTTTGATGCGATGCAATGACTCGCATGCAGATTCTCGCTAAGCGAGGATAACTTATCTATGTGACATAAGTCGCTGGCATAGCCATTATGGACGGTTCACAGTCTCAAGACACAGAATGATATGCAACGTAGGTGGCGAGCCCCGCTGCATAATACCTTGCCCCCATAACATACGACTGCTCATACGTCCTGTCCGGATCGGATCGGTCCCAGTGCCCCGGCGACCGTCCGCGGAACTCATAACATACCTTGTGCACAAGTTGTCTGCGATAATGCAAGTCAGGGTCTATCATTTTTCCATAGCTTGACATGATAATCATGAATCTTAATCTTATTTTGAACGAGCATATTGCTCCACAAGCTGGGATTCATTCTATATGTGACACGATCCTCGTTCAGATACATACCTGGCATGATTATCATTCAAGTGTGATTCTCGTTCAATATTCATTCTTGCTTGATGCATTCCCCTGGTTCGGGGATTTGCCTTAGGTGACCTAATGGTCCCGGATATTTGCAGGTTCAATTGCATAGAGGACTATTTGATAGTCTCCTGGCTAACAAGAATGCTTGCACAATACAATAAAGTTAGACATTCGTAGGCAGAAAAGCATGCGTTTCTGAGGAACATAAGCAGACACGTTTGCTCGGACCCGAAGGTAAGCCGAGAGATGAAACTGTAAGGGACTTGGCATGTGAGGGTCTGAATATAAGCAATATTTCATTTCCATGTTCTAGCACAAGCAATACAAGTTGGGATTATTCCCTTAGCTAGGTGCGTTGGATTCTTATTAGCATGCAGGGGGTGATTCACCTAGCGACTAGCATGTATCATTCCAGATTTTATGTATGCTGGCTAAGCAAAGATAAGTTCATCGTAGCCACCCACCTTAGCGATGATTCACCTCGGTTGAGCGATACGTCAAGCGAGCCTCTGAAAGCCTAAGTTGGAATCCTGTAGGGACAAGTCTGGATATCCTTTGGCTCAAATGAGTATTCTCATCTAAGCAAAGCGGGTCGGGACATGCACTTTTGCCGTTTGAATTGGCAGTCCGCTTGAACGGAACGGGGTGTTACATCCTACTCAACTCAGAAAAAGTATCGTCCTCGAGACTTACTAAGGACAAGCAGTACGTTTCAATCAATTTTGATTTAACGATACAAGGCTGAGGCAAACCTATACAAGTCGTTGTACTTGTTCATTTGGATATTCACTTGCACAAGCATTCGAGATCAGCATATCGCTAGTCTTGATCGTACACATATTCGAAGTACACTTCTAGCATGAGCACGCCAACCAACGTAGCGATAGCGAAGTCTTAGCACTCGAGTTTCATATTTTCTTGAGTCTTGGATCGTGCACAAGTTCAAGGCGTACCTCAAACATATGCATTCAACCAAACTTAGAGATAGTGAAATCGGACAAGCTACTTGCGATAATCTCAAGGGTTCTCACTCAGGTTGGCACAAAGGCCACTTGCAGCACAATATCATACAAGCAATCATATCATTCAAAACGCATTTTGATAGTATTTAGACTCATTATTAGAATATTCCGTTGGGACATTGAGAGAGAGCGTGCACATAACCCACGAACGAGCTTTCGAAACTATAATAATTGAATTGAAGTCCAAAGGCATAGAAGTCAGGCTCTGATACCAATATGTCACGTGTCACGCCCCAATCGAAAAAATATGTAGGACTAGAATACGTAAGCATGTCAGCCGCATGGATATGACAACTCCAATATATGGAAACCAAATCCATACGTACGTTGTAATATGAATATCAAATCCACGAGTGGTATAAAATGTATTACAAGTCACAGGGTATAATCTAAATCTCATCCACTGAAATTAAATATAATTAAATAACCAATATCTATGAAACTAGATCTCAATAAGAAGTATCTAAGGATGATAGTTGGATGGAAACAAATCCACTACCAACTCGATTGGAAAAGTAAATACAATATAAGTATAATACAACAAACACAATATAAGAATACCAGCTATCAACCATGGCTCGAAGAGAAGACATCCTCGAAACATATGTAACCATCCGAATCTGCGCTCCTGCGAATACTCAAGAACAGATACACCTGGAAGGGCCAGGTCCTCAGAGGGACGTAATAAGATACATAGAAGCAAGCCAATTTGACTACAATAAACATGCATAATATTTTAAAATATATAAGTATGCTGTACAAGACAATCTATATGAATGCAAATAAGGACAACTTTTCGACGTATGGGCAAGGGTAGGCTACTCGATCTAATCCTCATAACTCATGCACTCGTCAGTGGACATCATCAGCCGACATACCTCGGGGGTAGCGACCCTCGAACTCCATCAATCGACATACCTCGGGGGTAGCAACCATCGGACACGACCACCATAGTGCGTGCTAGTGACTACGATTTACCAGAATGGTTAAAACCCATACACCTACTGATTGTCCTCTCATGATACTAAGTGGCAAGTATGTGTCAACATATCTAATATATAGTAATGACTGAAAGAAACTACATATGCAATAAATATACAGAAATACAATAAATATACAGAAATATACTAAGCATGCAAAATACTGTAAGCAATTAGGCAAGGTATCTTGCCTGGTAAGAAAGCTGCAAGGTGTACTGTCCAGAAGTCAAGCACACAGGATTAGAAGCTACGATCTCAGAACAAATATCTCTGAATGCTGAAATAGATATCACCAACGTTCCCAGAATAAGCAAAATAGCTAGAAAGCACTTCCCTTTCGTCCAATGTGGACACAGGAACAAAATAGTAATTTCGGGTAAAAGTGGGGTCCATGTGTGGACCACTTTGCATCGAAAAATATGCCAAGGGTAACAGTCTCTAAATGGGACAAATTATAGGTCAAACAAACTCTAATGTCAATATGAACCCAACGGTATGTCCAAATGTGGATTCCGATGGACCGAACACAATTTTGTCCAAAAAATCAACCGTGGGGCCCAGCAATTGGCGACTTGGTCAAATGTCTCAGAATTGCGTAAAAATTGGGTCACAGGACAAGCGCGTTACCACGAGTCCAGTGACACAACTTTTGTCGCAATCTGATGAGCGTGCACAAAATGTGCGTGACTTCCACAAAAGTTGCGACACGGGGTTTGTCCGCGGATACGGGCTGATTCTGGCGCGCACAAGCGTCCGAATCAGTTTTTGCAAACTTTTACGTGTCCGGTTATGCAGCGCGCACCATTTGGTACACTTGGTACACGGCGGGGCGGTCCCGTTTGGCGGGACGCCCTTCGTTCCACAACTTTTAGAAATCTGAAAAAGTGTGTTCGCGGGATTTTCCAACAAATTTAATTCTATCTACAGCAGTTAATAATCTAGGGTTATTTTACAGAAATTAAATTAGGTCAAGTAGTCTACGCATACCAAAAATAATCATCGAATTTGGATCTCTGTGGTGGGAGATACGAACTCTGAAACATGGGTGGTCACCGCAGTTTTCTGCGATCCCAGAATTCGGTCTGTTTCTGGCAACTTTGGCGCTATTTTTGCCTATGGTTACGCGATGTTCAAAGTCTACTAACACACAGATATGGAAGAGGGTTAAGGGGTGAGCATATCGGTGAAGATGGGGTGGCGTTTGGTTGAGCGAGTCAACGGAAAACAACTCTGGAACACAGGTACCTCGCTGTGGGAATCTGCAGTGTGCGGGGTCGCGGACGTTGGGATTGGTTTGGACGGCCTGGCGGGGTTCTCCGGCTGCGGTGACGGCGCTCTTTAGGTCTAGATGGGAAGAGGAAGGGTTTGGATGATTAGGTTTAGGGTTTTAGATGAAATAATGATATATATATATATATGAAGGGGAGAGAGAGGAGGCGGGTTCGGTTGGCTGTGGGACTTTGCAATGGTCGTTTGCTAATTTGCTAAGTTGGCTCACACATGCATGCATGGGCGGCTGGTGGTTCCTAGCAAATGTGGGCGGGTCTGCTGGTTAGTTGCAAATGTGGGTGAGTGGTTAGTAAATAATGGTTTGCTTAAGATTTGCTTTGGTTAGTTATTAATTATTATTATTATTATTAGTTTATATTATTCTTTTCTTTTCTTTTCTTAATCTTTTCCTTTTCTATTAAATATATACATGCATATATATATATATATATATATATATATATATATATATATATATATATACTCATAAGAAAAATTCTAGATTATATTAATGCACACTATTAAGCTAGCAACTGCTAAAGGGGTCTCCTACATGAAATAAATTCTGAAAAATTTCTAATGGTCCCATAAATCCTCTAAGTGCTCCAACACCTAAAATAAAAATTAATAAAAATCTATTTCTCCTAATTAGCCACTAATTACTACAATTAAATTAATAATTAATAATTAAAAGGGCATATACGGTTTTTATGATTTGGGATTTTTTATTCTACCCAACTTATAAAAATTTCGTCCTCAAAATTAAAACTAAGCCGTGGTAGAAAGTCAAGGGTGGTATAAGATTTGCATTGTTTAAAATGCAAGGCTAGGTTTAAAGGAGTGGGCGATGTTGCGCGTTGCACATCCCGAAAAATTATAAAAAAATCCACATGAGCGAAAAATAGGTTTCTTCATGTGTCATGTCTAATGGTGTGGACACCTAAATGCTCTTTTGCATGAAAGCGCCCAACAATTGGAAAATTGTACAAAGATGAGAATTGGATAATGGGCACGTCTAGGATAAGGGTGTGGAATTTGTAGGAAGGTAGTGGCTAGTGTAGTGCTCCAATTATCGGAGCACGATAAGGTGCGCTAGGTGATATAATTATTGCAAAATTAAATACAAAAATACCGTGTTCTATTTCTAACTGGATTCAATCTAGCCTTAGTCTCACTATCTCTGCCAAGTGAGTCTAATTTTGGGTGAGGATTCACAATCTACCGAACTTAACAATTTATTTATCTATCACCTAAGGCTATACATCTAGGAAAACTATTCCTCAAATTTAACCACGTTGTTCAATTCTCAAGGTTTTAACACCAAACATATCACCTATGATATGCCCTTAATCAATTATAAAAGAGAGTCATTAGGTCATGTGATTAGCCTTATGGGGTATATCTAGTACTATCAGTGTGTCAACTTATACTAAGCACGAGGTTTCGTCTTTCCGAAATAAGGGAAGACGGAGAGCAATAATAAAGAATTCAAGGTGAAGGTGATAGAATATAAGTACGAGGCTCAAAGAGATTAAAGAATTCGAAAAGAGAGTTGTCAGGACAGTTGTAGATTAAAATCCTATTTTTGGTAATTTCTTGTTTACATGCTCGTATCAGTACAGTTATGTAACCGATACGATGTGTCAGACATGTCTAGGGGCAAGATATCCGTCTACTACCATATATCTCAATCCACGTAAAGTAGTCATACGAAGAGCGAACCAAGCGCACTAAGGTTAGCTAGACCTTAATACACTAATTCTGATTAGGCAATTATATCATTGTGTGCACCCAATAATACATATGTCATGAGCAAGCTCGATAAAAGAATAAACTTACAAAAAATAGTCTATAATAGCAGCATAAGTCAAGGTAGTACAACAATCATAAATACGCTGGATTATGATGAAAGAAGGTACATAACAATTCAAGTTCACAAAAGATAAGACTCTTACAATCTCTACAGTGGTCATACTAAATCCTTGTCTAAGTCGATAGTCGACCAATTAGGGGTATGTGCTTCTAAGCTCTATGGTCTGATGAAATATTATGTTCTTATGCTAGCATACAGGTAATGTCATTCGGTTATACTTCAATAATAGATCAAAAGACTATGTGATACTAGGTTGTGAGGTATACTACCCAACTTATAATAATAAACTAATACTGTAATTGCCTTAAGGATACCGTAGAAACTCCTGTTAAGGTCTACGAGAAGGGGGTCTTGGTACTTATTAGGGTATCCTCTTTTATTACATAGGTCATGGTCGCCCTAAGTCTTAGCCTTAGTGCAAGTGTCAATAGTAAGAATGGAACAGTTACTGGCCTCAAGGGAAAGGAAATATAACTCGTATTGAGGTATGGTACAAGTTACGCGATTTAAAACTAAGGGATAAGAACCATGTCGCAATCGACTGAATAACTTAAAACTATCCAGTTTTAACTACCAAGCACACAATTTCAAAATTTAACATTAACAACTAGAATCCCAGCAACTATATGTCCTTAACACAGAATAAATCACCTGGCCTACAATCAGAAGTGTCAGATGGCACGAGTTGAAAAATGAAGAGTAGAAGAACAAAATTTAGTCGTCGCGCAATTAGCGAACGCTAAGGGTTCAGAGGAACAAGTCATAAAACTAAATAGAAAGACTCTAGATAATGTCATATTTTCTCTAAGGGGAAGGTGGTATGCTAATATCCGTGTTCGAGGTATGATCAAGAAAATATTCTAGGCATTGCTCTTGGCTTTCTAAGGTACTGTCTGCAAATCTCAAGACAAGAATCTAAATTTATAGTTCTCCAATACTATCTAACTATGAAGGTTAGGTTCAGTCATAATATTCAATTTTGGTTTTCTATTGGTTCCTCAATACTAGGGTCAAACATTATGGTAAAACTTCTAACTAACTCTAGTAGCGTCTATACTACTCTTAAGTCTTCATAATACATCAAGGGTAATGGTAAACCAATATATAGATAAGGAATTCTAGGGTTCACTAGATATTCTAAACTTAGTGGTGTATCTATATTCTTGTTGTATTCTTAATAAGTGTGCTACCATAATTATCATCCTATTAACAGGGACTTCTATATTCTAGGAGGGGCTATACTCAAGGAATTATCAGGGAAGTACAGGAATCAAGCAGGATACAATTATTCAAATAGAATGGACTGGAAGGAGAGCGAATCATAGTCAATTGTGGATGAGATCCTATACTCTATTCCTAGGTGCAGGCTTGTTCGGTACAATAACGTAACCGAGACAATATGCTCTCGACCTGCATGGGCCACCACAAAATATGTCACGCTCCAGTCCCAAAAATACGTAGGACTAGGACACGTAAGCATCCCAGCCGAATGGATATGGCAACTCCAATATATGGAAACCAAATCCATACGTACGTTGTAATATGAATATCAAATCCACGAGTGGTATAAAATGTATTACAAGTCACAGGGTATAATCTAAATCTCATCCACTGAAATCAAATATAATTAAATAACCAACATCTATGAAACTAGATCTCAATAAGAAGTTTCTAAGGATGATAGTTGGATAAAAACAAATCCACTACCAACTCGAATGGAAAAGTAAATACAATATAAGTACAATACAACAAACACAATATAAGAATACCAGCTATCAACCACGCCTCGAAGAGAAGACATCCTCAAAATATATGTAACCATCCGAATCTGCGCTCCTGCGAATACTCAAGAACAGATACACCTTGAAGGGCCAGGTCCTCAGAGGGACGTAACAAGATACATAGAAGCAAGCTAATTTGACTACAGTAAACATGCATAATATTTGAAAATATATAAGTACGCTGTACAAGACAATCTATATGAATGCAAATGAGGATAACTTTTTGACGTATAGGCAAGGGTAGGCTACTCGATCTAATCCTCACAACTAATGCACTCGTCAGTGGACATCATCAGCCGACATACCTTGGGGGTAGCGACCCTCGGACTTCATCAATCGACATACCTCGGGGGTAGCGACCATCGGATACGACCACCATAGTGCGTGCTAGTGACTACGGTTTACCAGAGTGGTTAAACCCATACGCCTACTGAATGTCCTCTCATGATACTAAGTGGCAAGTGTGTGTCAACATATCTAATATATAGTAATGACTGAAAGAAACTACACATACAATAAATATACAGAAATGTAATAAATATACAGAAATATACTAAGCATGCAAAATACTGTAAGCAATTTGGTAAGGTATCTTGCCTGGTAAGAAAGCTGCAAGGTGTACTGTCCAGAAGTCAAGCACACAGGATCAGAAGCTACGACCTCAGAACAAATATCTCCAGATGCTGAAATAGATATAACCAACATTCCCAGAATAAGCAAAATAGGTAGAAAGCACTTCCCTTTCGTCCAATTTGGATACAGGGGCAAAATAGTAATTTTGGGTAAAAATGGGATCCACGTGTGGCCCACTTTGGACCGAAAAATGTGCCAAAGGTAAAAGTCTCTAAATGGGACAATTTATAGGTCAAACAAATTCTAGATGTCAATACGAACCCAACGGTATGTCCAAATATGGATTTCGATGGGCCGAACACAATTTCGCCCAAAAAATCAACCGTGGGGCCCGCCAATTGGCAACTTGGTCAACTGTCTCAGAATTGCATGAAAATTGGGTCACAGGACCAGCGCGTTATAACGAGACCAGTGACACAAGTTTTATTGCAATCTGAAAAGCGTGCACAAAATGCGCACGACTTCCACAAAAGTTGTAACACGGGATTTGTCCACGGATACGGGCTGATTTCGGCGGGCACACGCATCCGAATCAGTTTCTGCGAACTTTTACGTGTTCGATTATGCAACACACACCATTTAGTACACTTGGTACATGGCAGGGCGGTCCCGTTTGGCGGGACGCGCTCTGTTTCACAACTTTTAGAAATCTGGAAAAGTGTGTTCATAGGGTTTTCCATCGAATTTAATTCTATCTACAGCAGTTAATAATCTAAGATTATTTAACAGAAATTAAACTAGGTCAAGTTTCCACCCCATACCAAAAAGAATCATCGAATTCGAATCTCTTTGGTGGTAGATACGAACTCTGAAACATGGGTGGTCACCGCAGTTTTCTGCGATCCCAAAATTCGGTCTATTTCCGCCAACTTTGGCGCTATTTTCGTCTATGGTTACGTGTTGTTCGAAGTCTTCTAACACACAGATATGGAAAAGGGTTAAGGGATGGGCATACCGGTGAAGATAGGGGTGGCGTTTGGTTGAGCGAGTCGACGAAAAACAACTCCGGAACACAGGTACCTCGCTAAGGGAATCTGTAGTGCGCGAGGTCGCGGTCGTCGGGATTGGTTTGGACGGCCTCGTGGGGTTCTCCGGCTGCGGTGACGGCGCTCTCTAGGTCTAGATGGGAAGAAAGAGGGTTTGAATGATTAGGTTTAGGGTTTTAGATGAAATAATAAGATGTATATATATATATATATATATATATATATATATATATATATATATAAAGGGGAGAGAGAGGAGGTGGGTTCGTTTGGCTGTGGGACTTTGCAATGGTCGTTTGCTAATTTGCTAAGTTGGCTCACACATGCATGCATGGGCGGCTGGTGGTTCCTAGCAAATGTGGGCGGGTCTGCTGGTTAGTTGCAAATGTGGGTGAGTGGTTAGTAAATAATGGTTTGCTTAAGATTTGCTTTGGTTAGTTATTAATTATTATTATTATTAGTTTAAATTATTCTTTTCTTTTCTTAATCTTTTCCTTTTCTATTAAATATATACATGCATATATATATATATATATATATATATATATATATATATATATATATATATATATATATATATATATATACTCATAAGAAAAAATTTAGATTATATTAATGCACACTATTAAGCTAGCAACTGCTCAAGGGTCTCCTACATGAAATAAATTCCGAAAATTTCCTAATGGTCCCATAAATCCTCTAAGGGCTCCAACACCTAAAATAAAAATTAATAAAAATCTATTTCTCCTAATTAGCCACTAATTACTATAATTAAATTAATAATTAATAATTAAAAGGGCATATACGATTTTTAGGATTTGGGGTTTTACATCACGCCCCGATCTCCTACAGGCTAAATCGGCGTTCCCGCTAGGCAAGAATCACCGCGCCAGCGCTCTCGCGGAACGATCGCTTTGACCCATCCGGGTATGATGCCGCACAAACGTGAGCCACGCCCATGCAAGGCCGTGGTTCATTGGCTGGCGGTAAGAGTTCTAAGCCACATAGTCGCACAGATTGTCCGAGTGCAGCAGAGTCATAAACGCATAGCGATTTGGTAACAAGTTCCCTGAGTCGACAATATAGCGGAAGCATTTAAATAACTCAAGTTGAAGTAAAGCAACTCTTTTATTGATATAAACAAGTATTACAGGCGGCGTATAGCCGAGATTAGAAGTCGCTTAAACCTCTCTCTCTGAAACAATAAAAAAGTGCCAAGTGGCTACAATTGTGGAATGATTGTACAGGCGATGTTCAGTCTATGTTCTAACATTATGTCTTATATATGTGCTTCAGTTCCGGATGCAGTGCTGCTTCGGAGTGATCTCCACGCCTTAGCACGCACGAAGGAGCATCCGCACCGAACGAGGTTCTCCTACACCCTGCAAACGAACGGGTGGATTATCAGTACATTGAATGCACTGGTGGGGAAGCTACTCGCCCGTTCGACAAATCCAAACACGTAATACAGGTTCCGTGCACAACTATTAAGTTGTCTTTCTAGTTGCCTTAGGATCAGATTCATACAAACATTGAATAGCCTAACTCGTGTGGTAGTGCGCCATGCAACATGAGAGGAAACACGGCAAGACTTACCAACTTACCATTTGTCCTTCCCTATCCAAGGCAAACATTTTTAATTCAAACACGGGCAAGTATAAACATTCAGGGGCATTCATAATGAAAACCAAGGCAATAACATATACAAACACGAGAGTCATGATCGTTCAGGTGTTCAGTTGTTCTTTGATGTGATGCAATGACTCGCATGTGGATTGACGCTAAGCGAGGATAACTTATCTATATGACATAAGTCGCTGGCATAGCCATTATGGACGATTTACAGTCTCAAGACACATAATGATATGCAACGTAGGTGGCGAGCCCTGCTGCATAACACCTTGCCCCATAACATACGACTGCTCATACGTTCCGTCCGGATCGGATCGGTCCCAGTGCCCCGGCGACTGTCCATGGAACTCATAACATACCTTGTGCACAAGTTGTCCGCAATAATATAGGTCAGGGTCTATCCTTTTTTCATAGCTTGACATGATAATCATGAATCTTAATCTTATTCTGAATGAGCATATTGCTCCACGAGCTGGGATTTATTCTATACGTGACACGATCCTCGTTCAGATGTATACTTGGCATGATTATCATTCAAGTGTGATTCTCGTTCAATATTCATTCTTGCTTGATGCATTCCCCTGGTTCAGGGATTTTCCTTGGATGACCTAACGGTCCCGGATACTTGCAGGTTCAATTACACAGAAGGACTATTTGATAGTCTCCTGGCTAACAAGAATGCATGCACAATACAATAACATTAGACATTCGTAAGCAGGGAAGCATGTGTTTCTAAGGAACATAAGCAGACACGTTTGCTCAGACCCGAAGGTAAGCCGAGAGATGAAACAGTAAGGGACTTGGCATGCGAGGATCTGAATATAAGCAATATTTTATTTCCATGTTCTAGCACAAGCAATACAAGTTGGGATTATTCCCTTAGCTAGGTGCGTTATATTCTTATTAGCATGTAGGGGGTGATTTACCTAGCAACTAGCATGTATCATTCCAGATTTTATGTGTGCTGGCTAAGAAAAGATAAGTTCATCGTAGCCACCCACCTTAGCAATGATTCACCTCGGTTGAGCGATACGTCAAGCGAGCCTCTGAAAGCCTAAGTTGGAATCCTGTAGGGACAAGTCTGGATATCCTTTGCCTTAAATGAGTATTCTCGTCTGAGCAAAGCGGATCGAGATATGCACTTTTGTCGTTTGAATCGGCAGTCTGCTTGAACGGAATGGGGTGTTACAATTGATATTCCTTTTCTGAGCCGTATGGTGTCCGTGCGATCCATCTATTGAGTTTTTATTTAGGGGACGCATTGATGTCGGTCGCATGGCTGCATCTTTTTCATGCTTCTACAAGACCCCCTTCAAAGTTTTTAAACTGATAAGTTTGAAATAGTTTGAATAAGAAGCATGGATGGGGTATGTTAGGGCCGCATGGACATTGAGCCACAAGGGCAAATGGTGCCAGGCTGTCAATTGTGAATGAGGAGATTTGGTTCAATCTTTGCGTGGATCTGTTGGGATTCAATACCGTCTCCTGACATGGGGCTCGAGGCATCAGTTTTCGAGAAGATTTAAAGAGGAACACGTGGATCAAGGTATCAGGTTCATCTCATTAATCGCTCGATTTATTGTCTCGATCATTTTACGCAATTTTGGAGCCTATAAATAGGTAGTCAGGGGATGAGAGAGAACTTTTATCTCTTTGTTTTATTTTTTTCTTTTCTTGTGAAGGATGCTGAAGGCTGTGACTCTCCTCACCGAAAGGTTTATCAGGGGTGGTCTAGATCCGTGGCCTCCGGATCTGGATATTCTGCTTGGAGGTAGGGTAGTACCGTCCTTATTCTGTCGGGCTATGAAGGACATAGAGGCACCAGTACCCTATCTTGTTGTAAGATACTTGTCTTGGGCATGCACAAACCACTTTACAGATTTCTGTCGTGTGGATAAGTACTCCTCTGTAACATGCACGCTGAGCTTTGGCATGGCCGCATGGGTGGAGGGTCATCTTCTTTCATGCGTACAAAGCTTTATCTTTGGCTCGACCGCATGGATAAGACCCCCTCTTGCTCGTGCATGCAGACTCAGTCGTGCGTCGCTGCGGCCGGGCAGTAGTGTGCGGCAGCTGTATCTTTATGCGATCTTCATTGAGACTGTTGCATATCTTTTTTTATAAGTTTTGTTCTCGCTCGTGATGCTCATAATGGAGCATGGAAGTATATCATAACACCCGTTGTTTGAGATAAAAACTAACTTTATGAGATATTTCGTAAGAAGACGCGGTCCGTTTGGCAAGAACTAATCCAGGAGACGAGGATGAATATCATGTGTCAAACGCCGAGCTGTCCTTGTTCATAAAGAGTGTCAGCTTCTTTTCTCCATTTTATGTGGTTCGCTATCGGTCGGAAGATTGCGGGATCGATGACAAGATTTGGATTAATTGCCATTCCTGTTATCAGTCATCTGCATAGTTGTAGAGCGCCTGTTCCTGCTCTTTTCTTGCTATCCATCAGCATGGTTTTTCCATATACTGAGGTTTGCAATCTAGAGTGGTGAGCTAGAAAGTATTGAGTTTTGTTGTGGACTTAACTTGTATCAGTAGCGATGACATCACGGAGGGGTGCTTCTAATGAAAAAGTTTTATATCAGCGAGACTTCATGGAAAACCCTTTAAAACAGGTTTCCATCATATGTACTCATGACCTTGAATACTAATGAGAACCCTTGAATGTAATAGATTTCTATCATATGTACTCATGATCTTGAATATTAATTAATAAAGTCTTCCCTTTTTTCAGAATTTTTGTATGTTGTGGACTTTTGGGTATTGTATTGGAGATAATATGAATGTAGTACCATACTGTAGATTTTTAAGGATATTCTACTAGAAGATTTTTGGTGGACCTGTTACCCTTTTTTGCACTTGTAGTACGAGTAATAGATTCAAAACAAACCCTATCAGAGGTAATATGGACTTGAAAGGTTTTGTTGATTTTAAGGACATCCCGCTGAGAGATTTTGGTGGATGTATTACCCTTTTGCACATTTGGGGTGCGAGTACTAGATTAAAACAAAGCCTATCAGAGGTAATATAAACGTGATAGGTTTTGTGAACCCATTACTTTTTGCGCACGTTAGTTCAAGTAATAGGTTTTAGATAAACCCTGTCAGAGGTAATATGGACGTGGCAATTTTGGTGGACTTAACACCACGGACATACTCCGGATTGGGTACGGGTGATAAGTTGAAAGACAATCAATATCAGAAGTAATATGGACATGATGATCGATGGTCAAGGCCAGAAAGTTTTTTCAGTGGTAATATGGATATGGCAAACTCCGCCGGAGTAATGTATTAGAGCGACAATCTAGAGATCCTATGGACATGAACCAGCACCCAGGAAGATACAATGTAGTTTGGTAATAGAGGAGTACTAGTATAATTTAGATATAGTACTTTTTGAGGAACTTGTCGTTAATAGGCATCAAGAGCAAGTCACCGTTAGATTTTGCTAGCCGGTATGTGCCGTTGAAAAATATGGTTTCCACAAAGAACGGACCCTCCCATTTAGGTTGGAATTTGCCGGACGGCTTGTGGGTTATAACCATCGGTCTTCTTACTGTTAGAACGAGATCACCCACTTGAAACGTTCTTTGTTTTACCCATTTATTGAAGGCTCCAGAGAGATGCGCTTGATATAGCTCTATGCATTGTTGGGCTAAGAGTCATTTTTCGTTGAGTGCTTCCAACTTCTGTAATCGTCGGCGATAGTTGTCGTCCGTGGTTAGTTGGTTGGAGAGAGCTACCCGTAGTGAAGGGATTTGGATCTCAAGTGGGAGTATCGCCTCACTTTTGTACACCAAAGAGAATGGTGTGTTCCTAGTAGCTGTCTGAATTGTTGTTCGGTAGGCCTAGAGATATTCACCCAGCATCTCGTTCCAGTCGTGTTTGTTGGAAGACACAAATTTCTTGAGGATCTTGATAATGGTTTTATTGAACACTTCCGCCAAATCGTTTGTGGCGGGGCTGTATATTGTGGAGGCTATATTTTTTATTTTGTTCTTGTCACAAAATTGATAGAAGGCGTGACTTACGAACTGTGGACTATTGTCGTAGACGATCCTACGCGGCAAGTCGAAGCGATATATGACGTGATGCTTTACGAAGTTAATTACGTTGGCTGTCTTGAATTCAGTGAGCGAAACAGCTTCCGCCCATTTGAAGAAGTAGTCGATGATCGCCAGGATGAACCGATGTCCCTTTGATAAAGGCAGACTAATTGGCCCGATGATGTCCATTTTTCAGGCCTCGAACGGCCAAGATGCTATCGTTGGGTATAGGAACTCAGATGGCTGGTGGATGAAGTCGCGTGGATTTAGCATACTTGGCATATTCTTGCGTTATCGACAGCATCTACTACCATAGTCGGCCAATAGTAGCCCATTCTCCGAAGACGGTCCTGTAGGTTTCCCCCCTGGCTGATGCGCCCCGCAGATGCCGTCGTGAGCATCATGGAGGGCTTATTTTGCCTCTACGTTCGACAAACATCAGAGCAGAAGGCCGTCGTTGGACCGACGGTACAATATTTTAGTCTCCGTATCAAAATAGAAATGGAGGGAGCATCTTCTGATTGAAGTAGCTTCCTTTGAGTTTTCTAGGAGAATTCCATAGACTGCGTAGTCGATGAATGGAAGCCTCCAATCTTGATATCGGTATCGACCTCCACTGCATAGTTGAGGCATAAGCGTAGGTTGCTTTTGGGATAGACCAGCTCTTGACTGATTATAGTGATTAGTTTATGGGTGTTGTTTGGGACTGCCAAGGAAGCAGCAAGGCCGGCTAAAACGTCTGCCTCAATATTTTGCAACCGAGGGACATGCTCAATAAAGAATATCTCGAACATTGTGATGATGCTGTATACAGCTTGGTGGTAGGGGATCAAGTCTTCTTTTCGGACTTCATACACTCCCCGAACTTGATTGACGATTAGCTGAGAATCGTCGTAGGCTTCCAAGTACTCTACCCCAACTTGTTTGGCAAGCTGGAGTCCGATGATTAGGGCATTATACTCTACCACATTATTGGAGCATGGCTCTGTGAGAGAGTATACGTGATTGATGATGAGACCGTATGGGGAGATCAACGATATCCCGACCCAAGGGATGATGTTGCCTTTGGGCCCTATTTTGAAGCACCATCAAAGAACATTCGTCAAACTGCTTCTTGTGAGGTGACATTGGCATCTGCCACTTCGTCTAGAATCTCTTCATAGAGCTTTGATATTTTTGACCCCGGGTAGGATGCCAAAAAGTCGGCCAATGCCTGACCCTTGACGGCCTTCAGTGGGACGAATACCATATCATATGGAGATAATAGTATTGCCCAGGTAGCCAAGCGGGAGCTGAGTGCCCCAGGTTTGGTCATGAGGGCCCTGAGGGGGTTGACTTATGAGATTACATGAATGGTCTATCCAGTCACGTAGTATCGAGTTTTCTGGATGGTGAATACCAGCACAAGGCATTCTTTCTCGACGGTGGTATATCTATGCTCTGGGCCGACCATCATTTGGCTGAGGTAGTATATGGCATGCTCATGGCCTGAATCACTATTCTGAGCCAACAGGGCACCGAGAGAGTGATCTATTGTGTGTACATAGGGCAGGAATAGCTTTTCCATGACTGGGGCCACCAGCACAGGAGGGTTTGATAGGTATCCTTTTATGTAATCAAACGCTCGTTGGCATTCTTCATTCCAAACAAAGGAGACACATTTCTTCATGAGCTGTGTGAATGGCCGACAATATCCAGAGAGGTTTGATATGAACCTCCTGATGTATGCCAACCTCCCTTGGAGGTTGCAGAGTTCCCGGAGGTTCCTTGGCAGGTGCATCTCCAGGATAGCCTTGGTCTTGTCAGGGTCCATGTGAATAACTAGGAAAGTGATGACAAAACCCAAGAATTTGCCACTGGAGACTCCCAGAAAGGACTTAGTAGGGTTCATCTTGAGGTAGTACGTGTGCATTAAGTCAAACACAGTCCTCAAGTCTTGGAGGTAATCATCCTTGGAGCGACTCTTAACGGCGATGTCATCGACGTAGTATTCTACCATCTTGTGCAGATGTTCACAAAATATGGTGCTCATAGCTCGCTGATATGTAGCACCTGTATTCTGTAGGCCGAAAGGCATGACCGTATAGCAGTATACGCCTATCGGGTCCGAAATGACGTATATTTCTCATCGTCGAGAAACATCTTGATTTAGTTTTAGCCTGAGAAGCCATCCATGAAGGATATGCGCTCGAAGCCACAAGTATTGTCGATCATTACGTCGGTAATTGGAAGAGGGAATTTGTCTTTGGGACATGCCACATTTAGATCATGAAAGTCGATGTAGACTGGGATCTTCCTATTCTTAGTAACGATAGACATAATATTGGATACCCAGTCGGGGTATTGTTCCTCGTGGATGAAACCACTAGCTATCATCTTGTTGACTTCAGCTTCGACGAAATCTATCACGTATGGCCGAAACCGTCATTATTGTTGTTTGACTGGTTTGGTGTTTGGCCGAATGTTGAGTTTGTAGACTACGATTTAGGGATCTAGTCCTAGCATGTCATTGTAACTCCAGGCAAAGATATCAATGTATTCCCTGACGAGATGTAATAGGGATTTTTGGTCTTCGTCGGGCAAACTTTTGATGTGGAAGATAGGCTTTGGGGAGGTCTCATCACCTAGATTGATTTGAACGACTTCGACCTCGGTAGGAGGTTCTCGCTGCTCAAATCATATCTCCCATTATGAACCCAGGTGTTGGGCCCAAGGTTCCATCTCAAAGAGCTTGGGTGGATCCTTGTTGTCTTCCTTGGTAGACACCATATTGGAGGACAGTGTTTGTCTGAGCATGTTCCCGATGCTGATGACAGAGTCACAGGCTGAAGATTCTAAAGAGTGTGAGTGCTCTTCATCTTCTTTATATGAGCCCTCAGGGGTTATAGGAGGTTTTACATATCCTAAGCCATGCTTAGTCTTATGATAATAATCCTCGGACTTGCCTGCAGGGGAGGGAAGTCGTAAAGGTACCCTTCGGCCTTTGCCATAGTTTAATCCTTCGGTGACCTCTAGGTTGTATCCCATCTTTTGAATAAGATGTAGGGCTTACGCATTGTACCGGTAGAGTGGCATTTTGTCTATCTCGGATTCTGGTTCTTCTTCCTCTAGGATGAAGGACCGGGGGCATTCCACTCTGCCGAAGATAATGATCTTATCTTCCTTCTTCCTTGGTGGGACTAAGAAATAAGAATCCTGACTAGGGCAAAGCCGATGCATGATGCATGTAGTGGTCACTTGTGTGTGCAGGTGATGTTCTAGACCGTGATCTAGGGAGTAGAGTGTACTTATATGCATACGCTCCGAGTAGTTCAAAAATAGTCATTTATTAAGGAAATAAGGTATCTTTTCTGGTGGGATTACATCATCAGGGGAAGGAATGTTGACATTAGAGGATATATATTCTTCCATCTCATCCTTCTCCTCGGCTACCTCCAGCATAAGAGAAGACTTTGGTGGTTTTCTATGTAATTTTACCACCAAAGGTCCGAAAGTTGCAGCCGCGGTCGTGTCTCCCTTTGGTGGTTGACTTGGCATGTGAAGGTGAACGACCATTGGTTCAGAAGGCGTAGATAGGGTAAAATATCCTCTTGGTGGTCGATTCTGCCTGTGAAGGCGGACGACCATTGGTTCTGGCAATACCGAAGGTACCGGAGATTCAGGTGCTTTCCCACACGATTTGACGATGAGAGGTGCGGCCGCATCCGGAGTGCGAGCCCTGAGGAGGATTCTCATAGGCTCCTCGGATGTTGTTGTGGCCTCGGCTTCATTGTCGGCCTCTTTGCCACATTCATCTTAGCGAACTTTTTTGTAGAGGATTGAGTCGGAGTAGTAGATCTCGATACCCTTAAACGGATCGACGTCAGCGAACTCCGTTTGACGAAACCGTGTTCATCTACATATTTTAGGCACGGGTGGAAGGTGGATGGCACAATCTTGTGTTCATGTATCTACGGATGTCCCAACAAGATATTGTAGGACGTATCTACGTCTATGACATAGCAGGTGACTTTTGTTTTTAAGTCGCCTATTTGGCATTTTAAGCGAATTTTACCCAGAGGGTAGCTCCTCCCCTTGTTGAAGCCACTGATGGCAGTATTGGTGGCCGCCAGATGATGCATCGGGATCCCCAGGTTATGAAGCAAACTTCTCAGGATAATACTGATCGATAATCCTGGGTCAATATGCATTCGGTCCACCTTGATATCGCCAATATACCCGGTATAGTACAGGGGCCGATCGTGCCTATTATTCTTGATCAACATGTCCTGTTGCGAGAAGATAATATCGGGTATCACATCCATGGCATTATTGTAATATGGACAAGTAGAAGAATCTTTGAATGGCGGCTTAAATTGTGCCAGGTAGACATCGGTGTTCTGTAGTGCCTCACTCAGGGCAGCCCGAGTGTCTTTAGAGAGTCGCAAAAGCTCAAATAGTAATAATTTTGCCCGAGTGTGGGCTAATTGTGCTAAGATGTCAAAACTATAGGGCCTTTCCAGCCCTTGTGGTACATCCTTGCGCAACGGTTTATCGAAGCGCATCTCCTTTTATTTGGACTTGTCAATCGGTGGGGGCTGAGATGGCCCCGGACTCGTGGTGGTAGATGCGACAACCGGGGGCGTGCGTCGGTTGGTATATTATGCCTGACCTTGTTGCACATACTGCCAGCTCTGCAACCAAGGAGGAAATTGTGTAACAGGTCTTGGATTTCCTGCCTTTTGATTTGGCGATGGAGGATGCTGCGGGTTGTCAAGTCTGACACGAGGTAGGGATGGACGCACATGACCTCTCCACATAGTGTAGCAAAAGGTATTAGCCCGGCCGTCTGGTCTCGATCTAGTGGAAGGTTGACCACTTCCATGGTCGCCTTAGGGATCGGGACTACTCTGTCTTGGGCTTCCGTCGGTGGAAAGTTGCCAAACTGGAGGGACACCATATTGGCGGTGACTGTCACATCATCAAAGTCTAGGAAAAGAACCTTATTGTCTATCAGATGTTGGATGTACCAATTTAGGGTATAGCACTCATGCGTCGGGTGATGGATGTAGAGGTGGAAGTGACAATACTTAGGGTTGGCAATCTCTGCCGCCTCAGGCTGACGTTTGACATCGGAGAGCCAAATTTTGCCTTCCTACATCAGCATGTCGAAGATGGGTTTGACATCAGCATCTTCGAAGGAGTAAGTCTCCTTGGGTTTTGGAGGCTCCGTCGGCTTTTCCTCAGGCTTCTTGGTCAAGGTAGCGACCATAGACTATTTTTTCTTTCCATCACGGCTGCTATTGTCGCTAGTGTTGTTGTTGTTGTTGTTGTAGTTGTTGTTGTTGTTGTTTTTATTGCTGTTGGGATGCTTGCCCTTTTCCTCAGTAGTAGGGATATAGATCGCCAAGTGTCGAGCGTCTTTGAGCTTTTTCTTAGCGTTGACAGTACTTACAATGAATGTTGTCCAGTCCTTAAACTAGCTCTCGCCCATCTAGAGGCTGACTGCCAGGAGCATGTTCTTTTGGCACATCTCCATAAGTGTGGCCTCAGGATTGCCAGGAGGCAACCTTAGTGCGGCCTGACAGAACCACTCGATGTAGTTTCTCGTCAATTTCGTCTCACCCTGGGCGACGTCCATCAGAGAAGACATCGTATATCATTTCCTACCTCATAGAATATGTTAAGGAACAGAGGCTTGAGGTCATCGAATGATGAGATGCAGTTATCTTCGAGACTGCAGAACCAATTGAAAATTACCGATGCCAATGATCCAATGAAGAGCCTGGTAAGGATAGCGTCATTACGGGATAAGTGTCCCGTGGTGATCTCGAAGTAGCTTATGAAGCGGCGAAGGGAGGACATCCCATCAAAAATTTTAAAGGGCTTGTAATTGGGCGGATACGGTACGTCCCTCCACTCTATAAGGTATGGTTGTCGTACCCAGAGATCATGGAGTGAGTCCCGATTGCTCATAGAGTCTAGGCGAGCACAAAGTTCTAAGACCTCCCTTCTTTCTTCCTTAGCTTTATCTCCTACCGAAGGCGCCAATGGGCCAGGTAGGAGAGGATCGCCGCCCACAGGTGGGGTGGTCGTATTTGAATCTTTGTTGGTCCCGGGGTCTAGGTTTGCTTGTCCAGAGGCCCTTGCTGGCTGGGAGGCCATGTTTGTCTTAATTTCCAGCATTGTCCGGGTCAAAGCTTGCATTAATGCACTCATCGTGTGTATGGCTTCAAGCATCTCGAAGCACTGCTGGTCACTAGGGCCTTTATGGTCGTCTCCGGCCATGTACACCGTCATCACACAAAAAAAATGGAGGGGGCAGTAGATGTCGTGCTTCCTGTTTTATACCCTTGTAGTAAGTGGTCTTCAAGGAGGACGGATGTCATGCCCCGATCTCCCGCAGGCTAAATCGGTCGTTCCCGCTAGGCGAGAATTATCGCGCCAGAGCTCCCGCGAAACGATCGCTTTGACCCATCCGGGCATGATATCGCACGAGCGTGAGCCACGCCCGTGCAAGGCCATGGTTCATTGGCTGGCGGTAAGAGTTCTAAGCCACAGTGTCGCACAGATTGTTTGAGTGTAGCGGAGTCATGAACGCATAGGCGATCGTTAACAGGTTCATGAGTCGACAATATAGCGGTAGCATTGAATAACACAAGTTGAAGTAAAGCAACTCTTTATTGATATAAACAAGTATTACAGGCGGCGTATAGCCGAGATTACAAGTCGCTCAAGCCTCTCTCTCTGAAACAATAAAAGCGTGCCAAGTGGCTACAATTTTGGAATGATTGTACAGGCGATGTTCACAATATTATGTCTTGTATATGTGCTTCAGTCCCGGACGCAGCACTGCTTCGGAGTGATCTCCACGCCTTAGCACGCACGAAGGAGGCATCCGAACCAAACGAGGTTCTCCCGCACCCTGCAAATGAACTGGTGGATTATCAGTACATTGAATGCACTGGTGGGGAAGCTACTCGCCTGCTCGACAAATCCAAACACGTAATATAAGTTTTGTGCACCAACTATTTAGTTGTCTTTCTAGTTGCCTTAGGATCAGTTTTATGCAAAGATTGAATAACCTAACACGTATGGCAGTGCGCCCTGCAACATGAGAGAAAATACGGCAAGACTTACCAATTTACCAATTGTTCTTCCCTGTCCAAGGCAAACAAATCATTTTAAGCACGGGCAAGTATAAACATTCAAGGTTATTTGTAATAAAAACTAAGTCAATAGCATATGTAGCACGAGATTCGTTGTATCATGATCGTTCAGGTGTTCAGTTGTTCATTGATGCGATGCAATGACTCGCACGCGGATAGCCGCTAAGCGAGGATGACTTATCTATATAAACATGAGTCGCTGGCATAGCCATAAAGGACCGTTTATAGTCGATGAACGAGGATGGTGTGCAACGAAGCACGTGAGGCGCTACACGCCATCCCGTCCGCACGTGAGACTATCGTAAAGTTCCATCCGGATAGGAACGGTCCCAGTGCCCCGGTGACCGCCCGTGGAACGAGATCCGAAGATAACCTTTTTCAAGTTGTCCGCGACATGCAGGTCAGGGTCTTTCCAATCCATAACTTGATATGATAATCCATGATTCATGATATAAACCGAGCGTTTGCTCCATGAGCTGGGATTTATTCGTTACATGACGTGATTCTCGTTCAGATATAAATTTGATGTGATTATCATTCAGTTGCAACGTGACAGGATTCTTGATTCATAAACAACTTGCCTTGATGCATTTCCCCTGGTTCGGGGCTACCTTGGCGACCTAACGGTCCCGGATACTTGCAGACTCATTCAGGCACGGAACAACTACGTAGTAGTCTTCCGGGGTTTGGATGAAAACAAGGCAACATACAAGCAGACAAATATGCATTTATAAAAACATAAGCAATCACGTTGGCTCGGGCCCGAAGGTAAGCCGAGAGGTGAAACCGGTAAAGGACTTCCCTAGCGACACGTTCTAGGGTAGCATGCGAGGGTCTGAACATATATATAAATAATATTTTATTTCCATGTTCTAGCATAAGCAATACAAGTTGGGATTATTCCCTTAGCTAGGTGCGTTGTATTCTTATTAACATGCATGGGGTGAATCACCTAGCGACTAGCATGTATCATTCCAGATTTTAAGTGTGCTGGGTAAGCAAAGACAAGTTCACCATAGCCACCCACCTTAGCGATGATTCACCTCGGTAGAGCGATACGTCAAGCGAGCCTCTGAAAGCCTAAGCAGGAATCCTGTAGGGAGAAGTCTGGATATCCTTTGACTTAAACGAGTATTCTTGCCTGAGCAAAGCTGGTCGGGACATGAACTATTGTCGTTTGAAATGATAGTCCGTATGAGCGGAATGGGGTGTTATATCCTACCCAACTCAGAAAAAGTCTCGTCCTCGAGACTTACTGAGGACAAGCAATACGTTTCAATCAATTTTGATTTAACGAAACAAGGCTAAGGCAAACCTATACAAGTCATTGTACTTATTCATTTGGATATTCACTTGCACAAGCATTCGAGATCAGCATATCGCGAGTGTGGATCGTACACATACTCGAAGTGCCCCTCTAATACATGCATGTCACCAACTCGGCGATAGCGAAGTCTTAGCACTCGAGTTTCACATCTTCTTGAGTCTTGGATCATGCACAAGTTCAAGGCGTTCCTCAAATATATGCATTCAACAAAACTTAGAGATAGTGAAATCGGACAAGCTACTTGCGATAATCTCAAGGGTTCACACTCAGGTTGGCACAAAGGCCACTCGTAGCACAATAACATACAAGCAATCATATCATTCAAAACGTATTTTGAAAGTATTTAGACTTATTATTGGAATATTTCGTTTGGAACATTGAGAGAGAGCTTGGACATAATCCACGAACGAGCTTTCGAAACAGAGATAATCGAAACGAAGTTCAAAGGCGTATAAGCCAGGCTCTGATACCATTATGTCACGCCCCGATCTTCCGCAGGCTAAATCGGCAGTTCCCGCTAGGCGAGAATCACCGCGCCAGCGCTCCCGCGGAACGATCGCTTTGACCCATCTGGGCGTGATGCCGTACGAGCGTGAGCTACGCCCTTGCAAGGCCGTGGTTCATTGGCTGGCGGTAAGAGTTCTAAGCCACAGTGTCGCATAGATTGTCCGAATGCAGCGAAGTCATGAACGCATAGGCGGAAGCATTGAATAACACAAGTTGAATAACACAAGTTGAATAACACAGGTTCACTGAGTCGACAATATAGCGGAAGCATTGAATAACACAAGTTGAAGTAAAGCAACTCTTTATTGATATAAACAAGTGTTACAGGCGGCGTATAGCCGAGATTACAAGTCGCTCAAGCCTCTCTCTCTGAAACAATAAAAGCGTGCCAAGTGGCTACAATTATGGAATGATTGTACAGGCGATGTTCAGGCGATGTTCATAACATTATGTCTTGTATATGTGCTTCAGTCCCGGACGCAGCACTGCTTCGAAGTGATCTCTACGCCTTAGCACGCACGAAGGAGGCATCCTCACTGAATGAGGTTCTCCCGTACCCTGCAAACGAACTGGTGGATTATCAGTACATTGAATGCACTGGTGGGGAAGCTACTCGCCCGTTCGACAAATCCAAACACGTAATATAAGTTCCGTACACCAACTATTTAGTTGTCTTTCTAGTTGCCTTAGGATCAGTTTCATGCAAAGATTGAATAACCTAACACGTGTGGCAGTGCGCCGTGCAACATGAGAGAAAACACGACGAGACTTACCAATTTACCAATTGTCCTTCCCTGTCCAAGGCAAACAAATCATTTTAAGCACGGGCAAGTATAAACATTCAAGGGCATTCGTAATGAAAACTAAGTCAATAGTATATACAGCACGAGAGTCGTTGTATCATGATCATTCAGGTGTTCAGTTATTCATTGATGCGATGCAATAACTCGTACGCGGATAGCCGCTAAGCGAGGATGACTTATCAATATGAACATGAGTAGCTGGTATAGCCATAAAGGACCATTTATAGTCGATGAACGAGGATGGTATGCAACGAAGCACGTGAGGCTCTACACGCCATCCCGTCTGCACGTGAGACTATCGTGAAGTTCCATCCGGATCGGAACGGTCCCAGTGCCCCGGTGACCGCCCGTGGAACGAGATCCGAAGATCACCTTTTTTAAGTTGTTTGCGACATGCAGTTCAGGGTCTTTCCAATCCATAACTTGATATGATAATCCATGATTCGTGATCTGAACCGAGCGTTTGCTCCATGAGCTGGGATTCATTCGTTACATGACGTAATTCTCGTTCAGATATAAACTTGATGTGATTATCATTCAGTTGCAACATGACAGGATTCTTGATTCATGAACAACTTGCCTTGATGCATTTCCCCTGGTTCGGGGCTGCCTTGGCGACCTAACGGTCCCGGATACTTGCAGGCTCATTCAGGCACGGAATGACTACGTAGTAGTCTCCCGGGGTTTGGATGAAAACAAGGCAACATACAAGCAGACAAGCATGCATTTATAAAAACATAAGCAATCACGTTGGCTCGGGCCCGAAGGTAAGCCGAGAGGTCAAACCGTTAGGGGACTTCACGAGCGACACGTTCTAGGGTAGCATGAGAGGGTCTGAACATATATATAAAAAATATTTCATTTCCATGTTCTAGCATAAGCAATACAAGTTGTACATATATATAAACAATATTTCATTTCCATGTTCTAGCATAAGCAATACAAGTTGGGATTATTCCCTTAGCTAGGTGCATTGTATTCTTATTAGCATGCAGGGGGTGAATCACCTAGCGACTAGCATGTATCATTCCAGATTTTAAGTGTGCTGGCTAAGCAAAGACAAGTTCACCATAGCCACCCACCTTAGCGATGATTCGCCTCGGTAGAGCGATACGTCAAGCGAGCCTCTGAAAGCCTAAGCAGGAATCCTGTAGGGACAAGTCTGGATATCCTTTGCCTCAAACGAGTATTCTTGCCTGAGCAAAGCGGGTCGGGACATGCACTATTGCCGTTTGAAATGGCAGTCCGCATGAGCGGAACGGGGTGTTATACGGGAGCCGTTTTGTCTTCCTCGAATTTGGAGGAGATACTACCCCTAGCATAGAAGATTGTGTCGTCCTGGTGGGAGTAGCTATCCTCCGGGATATCGACGTTCGTTCTTTGAGAATCGTAGTCTCCTCAGAATGCCCGGTTGTTGCGTACTTCCAGGGGGACACTACCCCCAGCCTGGGCCATCCCCAGGGGTTCTGAGGATGAACTACCCCCAGGGGCTGTCAACTTCTTCCTTGATCGGGTGCCTTGGAAGACGCCTTCTGCGGGTGCCGTCGTCAGCCTTACAGGTAATCGCCTTCTCAATACCGTGGTAGAGAGCGCCGAACTGGAGGTATTCGACTTATTTCTTCTCTTGGTGGTGGGAAGTTTTCTAGTTGAGTAGCATAAGGCAAAGGGCAACTCCTTCTCCTTTGATAATTGCACCTGATCTCCGGGTTGCCGCCAGGTAGGGGCTTTCCGGTGCATTCATTGGAAGGCCAACTGGCTGTCTATGAGTACTGCTGATTTATTGCATCAGTAGTTGATAATGATGCTGGTGCTGTTGTACCTCAGAGAGGGCACGTCGCATGCCGTAGTAGTTTTTCTTGCTTTACGCTTGTGAGTAATCACATCACGCAAATTATGCGAAGGGTGTTTTACCTTTGCTTCCTCTTTGCGAGTCCGGGTATCCCAGGCACACGGATGCACAGGTAGTGTCTTTGCTCCCTGGCTTGGGGTTCATACACGAACTTGCCCCGAGGTACTGGTGGAAGACTTTTGAGACTGGCCCTGTCTATTGGTCTATGTGGGCTGGATGCATGGGTCAGTCTTGTACAACTGTCCGTCAGTGGCTCGTATAATAACTAGCGATGCCTATTGGCAGGTGGTCGTATGAGCAATTATTTGAGCTTGACAGGATCACACTGCCCTGGACTTCTTCAGCTTAGCTACCACAGGCGGGTGAAGAGTCCAACTTTGGGTTTTTACCATTCTCAATGGGTCGTATAGGATCTGCACCGCAGGAGATACGATCGAAAACAAAGGTTCTGTTGCTATGGGGGGCGCATGCGATATGTTATTCGCGATTGTGAGTTGATGCCTCATGGGCAGTCTTATGAGGCCTCGTCCTTGGCTACATAGAAGCTGTCTCAGTACTAGGATGTTTGGCATCGTAGTGTTTTCCTCTGCCAAAGTTAGTGTGCTGAGCAGTTTCTGCGTCAGCCCTGGCTGTCACATGGATATAGACGTTATGGGTATTCGTCCGACAACCATCATAGGCAACAGAGTGAGTGTCTAAGAGCGTCTGCTCCATAGTTGGGTGGGGTGCAGTGGCCTTGGCCACCCACGTTCTGCGGGTCCTCGAGTAGGAAGCACCCTTTTGGCTGGAAGAGGCTGCGCATAGACAGTGGTCGCATGATGTGTGGTTCCTGCGGTTGGAAGAGAGACGGGGAGCATATGCTCCACAGTTGGGTGAGGCACAGCGACCTTGGATACCCACGTCTTGCGGGTCTTCTTGGGCTTTGCTTGCCTCGGAGAAGGTCTCACGCTGTCCCCGGAGAACATGTCTTCGTACACTTGCTGGTCAAAGCGGACCACTAGCATCTTTTGTGTTGAGTCAAGATTGGCCACATCGGATTATGTCACTGACTTCTCAACAGAGGAGAAGAAAGTCCCCAGCAGATTCGCCACAGGCAATAACAGTTTGAAAGGGGGTCTTGTAGAAGCATCCGCAATAACAGCACTAGCTCGGCCGAACAAGCCAAAGTAGCAACAGCAACAATGATTGGGAGCCCCAGTTGGATGTACATATTATGGTAAGGGAGGCCATACGAAAGATATGTGTATAGTAGCACAAGGATTGTGCCTGCGATATGGCAGTCCAGATCATCGGATTGCCAATTATCTTATGATGCAGAGGATTGAAGGACCGACGTGGCGGTTAGCACTGCCAACACCAGGGACAGCTTAGTATAGGGGACCAGCACTGGCAATCAGGTCATTGGCTCAGCGCCCATTATCGACGCAAAATCAAATGTATAACCTGCAGAAGAATCAGCAGTATGGGCAACAGAGGCCACAACTGCGTATTCTAGGAGCACCGCAAGGCCAATGGCAAGCTTTTACCTTATCTTTGGAGGAGGCCTTGGCATCAGGTTATGTGGTGGCAGGTAACATTCTTGTTACATATTTTTCTTTCATAGCATTATTTGATTCGTGAGCATCACATTCATTTGTATATTCATAATTTGTGATACGTATTGGATTGGAGTTCAAGATATTAACAGAGAGGCTGAATATACTCACTGGTAATAGACTCGTAGGAGTCAGTAAAGTATGTGTAGCATGTCCAATCATAGTATGCGGGCATTCATTACCTACGTAGTTGATCGAGTTCCCTATGGGTAACTTTGATGTTATTTTAGGCATGGACTAGTTGAGAGACAGTCATACGATGATAGATTACTGTAGGAGAAGAGTTTTGCTTAACATCCTGGAAAAGAAAGAATTTATCTTCAATATAATGGAGAAGGATCAGCATAAAGGTGGCATTGTAGCAGTAACAGGAGTTGAAGGTCAGTTTCCTAGAATAATTGAAGATTTTCTTGAGGTATTTTCGGAAGAGCTTCCTGGATTACCCCCAGTAAGAGAAGTGGAGTTCTGCATAGAATTAAAACCAGGAGCAGAACCAGTTTCCATCAAGGTCTATCAGATGTCACCAATGGAACTTAACTAGTTGTATCATCACGTGGAAGAATTGAAGGCAAAAAAGTTTATTCGGCCCAGTAGATCATCATAAGGAGTATGAGCGCTTCTAGTAAAGAAGAAGGATGGGTCGACATGATTATGTATCGACTATAGGCAGTTGAATGACTTAACAGTGAAGAACAAGTATCCATTGCTTAGGATTGATGATTTGTTTAACCAATTGAGTGATGCAAAAGTATTCTCCAAGATAGACCTTCGATCAGGATATTATCAAGTGAGAGTCCGGGAGCAAGATATACCGAAGACAATATTTTGATCTCGATATAGGCATTACAAATTCTTAGTTATGCCATTCGGATTGACTAATGCACCAGTAATATTCATGGATTTGATGAATTGTATCTTCATGCCATTCCTAGATTAATTTGTAGTGGTATTCATAGATGATATTCTTGTCTACTCTAACAATGAAGAAGAACATGAAAAATATCTTTGAAAAATGTTACAAGTTCTGAGGGAGCATCAGTTATATGTTAAACTCAGTAAGTGTGAGTTCTGGTTAGATCATGTGTCATTCTTGGGGCACATTATCTCAGGAGCAGGAGTATCAGTGGACTCCAAGAAGGTTGAAGCAGTAGAGAATTGGCCAGTCCCAAAGTTAGTAGCAGATGTACGAAGTTTCTTGGAATTAGCGGGATATTATCGAAGGTTCGTAGCAGACTTTGCACGTATTTTAACACCAATGACTCGTCTAACCCATAAGGAGGTAAAGTTTATTTGGTCGGTAGAGTGCTAAGCAGCATTTGTGTAACCCCCTGATTTTTTTTAATAAATTTATAAATTTGGATTTTTCTTAATTTTCTGGAATTTTCTTGGATTTTTCTGTAATTAAAATCAGGTTCTTTAATTATTAAAGGATTTTTAAATGTTATTAAATAATATTAAAATATGATGAAGATAATATTTTATGGTGTAAAATAGAAAATCAGACATAGGGTAATTTTCCGGGAATTTATTGGACCCCGGATGGATTTTTAAAGCCCTAAATACTAATTTAATTATTAAACCCAAATAAACTGGGTTTATTTAACTGAACCAAACCAAACCAAATCAAACTGAACCGGACCGGGTTTATTTTTAAACCTAATTCCTTATCGGGTCGGATCCGGGTCCAACCCAGACCCGACCCGTTAACCCGCTGACCCGACCCGCATTCATTATTGGGTCGGGCCGGATCCGCAGATCGACCCGAGACCCGACAGCCCGACCCGCATCTCCTTTCTCCCCAACCGCTCTGAACCCGACGGTTCCCCTCCCCGCCGCCGGAAACGCCCGCCGCCGGCCGTTCGCTGCCCAGTGCCTCCTCCTCTTCCTCCCTTTCACCGGACGACCCTTCTCTTCCCCTTCCGGTCAACCGCCGGCCATCCGCCTTCCTCCACCTCTCTATAAAAGCTGCTCCGGCCACCCACTTTCCTACTCCTCTCCTCCCTCCGCCTGCGCCGTCCTCCGGCTGCCCCTCCCGACTCCCAGCGCCACCCAGTCGACAGCCGCCCGACCTCGCCGTCATTCTCCCCGACGCCCCTCCTCCAGCGCCTCCTCCAGACCCCGACTCCCGCAGGCCACCTCGAACCCGGCCGCCCGCAACCGTTCCCCCTCAGCAGCCGTCCTGAGCTCTCGCCGAGCCGCTCGCTCCGCCGTGCCGCTCAGCGCCGCCTCCTTCCGACGATGCCCTAGCACCCCTCCGGCGAGGACTCGACACAGCAGGACACAGAAGGCCGGACACAGGAAAACCCTAACCCTAAACAGTAAACCCTAATTACTGTGACGCGTGTCGGACACGAGACTGACACGATTCAAACTTGGTTTCTCGGACCACTTCAGGTATTCATAATTTCTTGCTCGTAGCTCGGATTTTGAATCCGTGAATTGTATCGCGTAGCCTGCATGACCCTCTCGGTGCCCGGACAAACTGCTCGGGGCATCGCGTCCTGTGGTGATCGCACACCGTGATCCAAAAACAGGAAAACTAAGCCCTGTTTCACCTCGGAATCGAGTACGCCCCGCCAAACGGGACGACTTGGTCACGTGCGGTCTTCACCGATACGTGCGGGTCGTTGATACGGACATGCGGGATTTCGCAGAAGCTGATTCGGATGTGCGTGCACACCGGAATCAGTACGTATCCGCGGACATCGTCCCGTATCTGACTTTTCTGTTTCTCATTGTAACTTAGTGTACACACGTCAGATCGAGACGAAACTTGCGCCATCGGACTCGTAGCAATACGCTGGTCCTGTGAGCCAAGTTTGGTTCAATTCTGAGAACGTTGACGAAATCGCGTGTCGTGGGCCCCATAGGCCCCGCTCGACGGGCGATTTTGAGAACGGCTCATCAGAATCCAATTCTGGAAGTTCTATTGGGTTCGTATCATCGTTCCTGACCTGTTGACACTAAGTTGGACTGATTTGGAGACCTTTGACCCTAACGCGTTTTTCGGTGCAAAGCGGCCCACATCTGGATCCCGTCTTGACCCGAAATTGACGTTTTTGCCCTTGTCTCCAAATTGGACTCAAGGACAGGCGTTCCTAGCTGATTAATATTTTTTGGACATGATGGTGATGTTTGTTTCAGCAGCCGGAGTACTGCCTGCAAATCCAGCTGTAGCCAGAGCGACAATTGGAGCTGAAAATCCAAGCAAGTGTACCTTGCCATAAATGCAGTTTAATGATTCATTTTCTCTAGATTTATTTTCTTGTGATTGTTGTACTTGCTCAACCCTAGGGCCGTGTGACTTGCTTAGCATCCGATCATAGTCGGGTGCCAACACCGTACGCGGGGTTGGGCAATGTCATTTAGAGATGGATATCGTGACATTTATATTCTTGTATTTGCCCTATCAAGTACTTATTACCCAGGACACCTGACACAGAGCATGAACAGAATCTTCCTGAAATATTCAAGGTGATTTTGTATAGGATACAGGTTTATGACATAGACATGATATTCCTAGATGTTATATTCATAGACATAGTATGACTTACTGCATTAGATATGATCGTACGTGACGTGGACATGAGACATCGTGGACATGATATGTATGATTACATTGGGTGGGGAGAGACACACAGGCTACAGGCTGATTATATATAAATCCATAGTAAACACATAGTAAAATTCATAGTATAGCTGCTACCGGCTCCCCGACACAGAGCTTGTAGTGGTATCAGCCTAAGTTTTAGTGATGCTCTCAACTTGCATTTCACATAGATGGATATATAGTTGACCCTATTGTTTCATTAACTGCTTTACTGCAATTATCTTTGGCTTGTGCTTTCTTGTACCTTGCTATGTCCCCTGAGGACCTAGATCCGGATTATGTCCCCAGGACTTGCAGACGAGGTTTATCCAGAGGTCTACGGAACAGGTGCTTTTCACGGAACAGTACCCGTAGCTGAGGACGAGGTGATCGCTGAGGACTTCTCCTAAACAATTGCTTCGCCATGCTCAGTCAAATATGAAAAATAGTCTTTATTTCCTGTTTAATTAAACTCTTTAATTCCTGTTTATGAGAATATTGTAACAGACTAATATCGGGTTGTTCCCCGATTTTATTTACTTGGACTGGTTGATGTTTATTATATTTCTTTGCTGATGTTGTTATCTTATATCTGTGGATGAGAATAGTAAAACCCTAACTGATGTAATACAGCTTAAGTATGCCCGATGGATCCATTAAATTGGGTATGTCCATCGGTGTATGCTGCTGGCCATAATCACGCATCCAATCCCTCGGTATTTTGGGACTGGGGCGTGACATGGTTTTTGTGGTGGCCCATGCAGGTCAACGACTAAATTGTTCGGTTTCAACTTAGGGACCGAACAGGCCTGTAATAAGATAGGATAAGTTTTTAGGATCTCATCCACTTGCTTGAAAACGTTCTTGATATCTGTATCGTACTCGAATTAATTTTTGATTTGCATCCTGCCTTGAATCTTGTGCGCTTCTTATATTTTATTTTGGATGCAGAAAGATGGATCCAAGAATTGAAGATGAAATTCCTTTGAGTACGCCACAAGACGCTGTGGTTACCTATGGAGATGGAGTTACACCAGAGAACAGAGGGCAATCCTCTCAAGGTGGTCAAGCTGAACAGCATAACTCAAGGTTCAGGCGCGATGATATCCCACCTCCGCCGCAGTTCCCTCCACAGATGCCTGTCTTTCCAGCAGGGCAAGCAATGGACGGGCAGCAGATATTCCAGATGTTTTACGCCATGATGCAAGCCCAACAGCAAGTTCAACAGGAGGCACATCGTCAGGAGGCAGAGTACCTAAGAACCAGCCTAGTAAACGCATTGGAGCAAGTGAACCCATAAGCTAGGCGACCAGCGACGGGATCTATCACTGATTTCCGTCAACTCAAGCCCCGTACCTTTTCGGGCAAAGAAGGACCAACCGAAGTTCATGAGTGGCTCACCAATATACAACACCAATTGGAAGCAGCTGAACTACCGAGGGAACGTTGGATGACCGCCGTCAGAATGCAGTTGACGGACAATGCCCATCACTGGTGGATATCTGAAGAGACTAGGCTCGGACCAGACTGAGTCACTTGGAAAGAGTTCTCCAGACTCTTTCAAGAAATGTACATTCCGGCCATCGCTCGATCAGAACTGAGGGACAAGTTCAATCGCCTCACCCAGGAAGCTATGACGGTGGAAGAGTACAATGTCGAGTTCATTCGTCTGAGTTGCTTCGCTCCTACTTTGATCCCAACAGAAGTAGAGAAGGCCGAGAAATTTTTCGATGGACTCAACATCGAGCTACAGAAATTGATTGGATCTGTCGTACCCACTTCGTACTCGGACGTTCTCGCTGCAGCCCGACGCATGGAGCGCGTCACCAGGAGAGAAACCAGTCTAAAGCGGCCTACCCCATCAGCAACATCCAAAGCACCACAAGAAGAAGCTGCAAAGAGGCCTCATATACACCAGCCACCCAGAGCCTCTCCGCAGACATTACCTACATGTCAATACTGTGGCAAGGTAGGCCATACTGAGAAGGACTGCAGACGCAAGTTGGGATTATGCTTGATTTGCGGGACCAATCAACACTTAGCCAAGGACTGTCCTTATCATCGAGGAGGAGCACCAAGAGCAAACCAACAAGCTCTACCAGCACCAGGAGGGAATCAACCAAGGCCACCATTGGCACCACAAGCAGCACTTTTCCAACAAGCCCAGCAGCAGCAGCAGCAACAGAGGAATCCACCAGGACGCGGACAAGCCTTCGCGATGACCTTGGAAGACGCGCAGAACCATGGAGTAGCTAATGCGAGTAAGTTTTTATAGTTTTTCCGTTTCTAGTAATTTTGTAGTTCGTGCCTGCTGGTTCGTGACCCTAGACTTACCCTGATAATTAAATTGCTAATGATTGATAACCTAGTGTTAACCTGATAAATTTTTGAATTTGCTAAATAACTTAGAATGTTTTATAAATGTTAAACAGATAAGTTTTTTTAAAAAAGAATAAAACTGGTTTTCTAAAACTGTAATCTTCTAGATTTCCCACATTTGGGAAATTGCATAAATGCTTGGGGAAATAATTTTTCCTAGGTGTCACTCTCAATCTTGATTTTTCTGATTCAAATAAATTTTGCAGCCGTGTCATCTCTATTGACCGGTTATTCTTTGATTGCGAGGACGCAATCCTCTTAAGGGGGGTAGATTGTAATCCCCTGATTTTTTTCAATAAATTTATAAATTTGGATTTTTCTTAATTTTCTGGAATTTTCTTGGATTTTTCTGTAATTAAAATCAGGTTCTTTAATTATTAAAGGATTTTTAAATGTTATTAAATAATATTAAAATGTGATGAAGATAATATTTTATGGTGTAAAATAGAAAATCAGACATAGGATAATTTTCCGAGAATTTATTGGACCCCGGATGGATTTTTAAAGCCCTAAATACTAATTTAATTATTAAACCCAAATAAACCGGATTTATTTAACTGAACCAAACCAAACCAAATCAAACTGAACCGGACCGGGTTTATTTTTAAACCTAATTCCTTATCGGGTCGGATCCGGGTCCAACCCAGACCCGACCCGTTAACCCGCTGACCCGACCCGCATTCATTATTGGGTCGGGCCGGATCCGCAGATCGACCCGAGACCCGACAGCCCGACCCGCATCTCCTTTCTCACCAACTGCTCTGAACCCGACGGTTCCCCTCCCCGCCGCCGGAAATGCCCGCCGCCGGCCGTTCGCTGCCCAGTGCCTCCTCCTCTTTCTCCCTTTCACCGGATGACCCTTCTCTTCCCTTTCCGGTCAACCGCCGGCCATCCGCCTTCCTCCACCTCTCTATAAAAGCCGCTCCGGCCACCCACTTTCCTACTCCCCTCCTCCCTCCGCCTGCGCCGTCCTCCGGCTGCCCCTCCCGACTCCCAGCGCCACCCAGTCGACAGCCGCCCGACCTCGCCGTCATTCTCCCCGACGCCCCTCCTCCAGCGCCTCCTCCAGACCCCGACTCCTGCAGGCCACCTCGAACCCGGCCGCCCGCAACCGTTCCCCCTCAGCAGCCGTCCTGAGCTCTCGCCGAGCCGCTCGCTCCGCCGTGTCGCTCAGCGCCGCCTCCTTCCGACGATGCCCTAGCACCCCTCCGGCGAAGACTCGACACAGCAGGACCCAGAAGGCCGGACACAGGAAAATCCTAACCCTAAACAGTAAACCCTAATTACTGTGACGCGTGTCGGACACGAGACTGACACGATTCAAACTCGGTTTCTCGGACCACTTCAGGTATTCATAATTTCTTGCTCGTAGCTCGGATTTCGAATCCGTGAATTGTATCGCGTAGCCTGCATGACCCTCTCGGTGCCCGGACAAACTGCTTGGGGGCATCGCGTCCTATGGTGATCGCACACCGCGATCCAAAAACAGGAAAACTAAGCCCTGTTTCACCTCGAAATCGAGTACGCCCCGCCAAACGGGACGACTTGGTCACGTGCGGTCTTCACCGATACGTGCGGGTCGTTGATACGGACGTGCGGGATTTCGGAGAAGCTGATTCGGATGTGCGTGCACACCGAAATCAGTGCGTATCCGCGAACATCGTCCCGTATCCGACTTTTCTGTTTCTCGTTGTAACTTAGTGTACACATGTCAGATCGAGACGAAACTTGCGCCATCGGACTCGTAGCAATACGCTGGTCCTGTGAGCCAAGTTTGGTTCGATTCTGAGAATGTTGACGAAATCGCGTGTCGTGGGCCCCACAGGCCCCGCTCGACGGGCAATTTTGAGAACGGCTCATCGGAATCCAATTCTGGAAGTTCCGTTGGGTTCGTATCATCGTTCCTGACCTGTTGACACTAAGTTGGACTGATTTGGAGACCTTTGACCCTAATGCGTTTTTCGGTGCAAAGCGGCCCACATCTGGATCCCGTCTTGACCCGAAATTGACGTTTTTGCCCTTATCTCCAAATTGGACTCAAGGACAGGCGTTTCTAGCTGATTAATATTTTTTGGACCTGATGGTGATGTTTGTTTCAGCAGCCGGAGTACTGCCTGCAAATCCAGCTGTAGCCAGAGCGACAATTGGAGCTGAAAACCCAAGCAAGTGTACCTTGCCATAAATGCAGTTTAATGATTCATTTTCTCTAGATTTATTTTCTTGTGATTGTTGTACTTGCTCAACCCTAGGGCCGTGTGACTTGCTTAGCGTCCGATCATAGTCGGGTGCCAACACCGTACGCGGGGTTGGGCAATGTCATTTAGAGATGGATATCGTGACATTTATATTCTTGTACTTGCCCTATCAAGTACTTATTACCCAGGACACCTGACACAGAGCATGAACAGAATCTTCCTGAAATATTCAAGGTGATTCTGTATAGGATACAGGTTTATGACATAGACATGATATTCCTAGATGTTATATTCATAGACATAGTATGACTTACTGCATTAGATATGATCGTACGTGATGTGGACATGAGACATCGTGGACATGATATGTATGATTACATTGGGTGGGGAGAGACACACAGGCTACTGGCTGATTATATATAAATCCATAGTAAACACATAGTAAAATTTATAGTATAGCTGCTACCGGCTCCCCGACACAGAGCTTGTAGTGGTATCAGCCTAAGTTTTAGTGATGCTCTCAACTTGCATTTCACATAGATGGATATATAGTTGACCCTATTGTTTCATTAACTGCTTTACTGCAATTATCTTTGGCTTGTGCTTTCTTGTACCTTGCTATGTCCCCTGAGGACCTGGATCCGGATTATGTCCCCAGGACTTGCAGACGAGGTTTATCCAGAGGTCTACGGAACAGGTGCTTTTCACGGAACAGTACCCGTAGCTGAGGACGAGGTGATCGCTGAGGACTTCTCCTGAACAATTACTTCGCCATGCTCAGTCAAATATGAAAAATAGTCTTTATTTCCTGTTTAATTAAACTCTTTAATTCCTGTTTATGAGAACATTGTAACAGACTAATATCGGGTTGTTCCCCGATTTTATTTACTTGGACTGGTTGATGTTTATTATATTTCTTTGCTGATGTTGTTATCTTATATCTGTGGATGAGAATAGTAAAACCCTGACTGATGTAATACAGCTTAAGTATGCCCGATTGATCCATTAAATTGGGTATGTCCATCGGTGTATGCTGCTGGCCATAATCACGCATCCAATCCCTCGGTATTTTGGGACTGGGGCATGACAATTTGAGAAGTTGAAAGAGAAACTGATATCAGCACCGATCCTTATACTCCCAGTAGGATCAGGAGGATTTATGATTTACTATGAGACATTTGGGAGAGGACTTGGATGTGTATTGATACAATATGGGAAAGTAATAGCTTATGCATCCCGACAGCTTCGAGATCATGAGAAGAATTATCCAACCCATGATTTGGAATTAGCAGTAGTAGTGTTTACTCTCAAGTTGTGGAGACATTACCTATACGGTGATCGGGTAGAGATATTTATAAATCACAAGAGTTTGAAGTACATATTCACCCAAAAGGACTTGAACATGAGACAGAGGAGGTGGCTACAGTTATTTGGTAATTATGATGTAGTACTTCAGTACCATCTAGGCAAGGCAAATGTAGTGGCAGATGCTCTAAGTAGGAGAGGCAGTGCATTCATCTTGACAACTCAGAAGCATATTCTAGAAGATCTTCAAGAGATAGGCATCGAGGTAGTGTTACCTCAAGAAACGGGAATGTTAGTCAGTCTTCAGATACAGTCAACTTTGGTGGAGAGGATGAAGTCCGCTCAAGCAGAAGATTCTCAGATTCAGAAGCTTAGGGCAGAATGTGAGTCAAGTCTTAGGAAGAAATTAAGAATTCACGAAGATAGAACACTCAGATTTGGAAACCGTTTTTGTGTGCCAAGTGGAGATATCCGACAAGAAGTGATGACCGAGGCACACAGTTTCCAGTATTTTATTTATCCCGGAGGTACGAAGATGTACCGTGATATTAATCAATATTTCTGGTAGAACAAAATAAGAAAAGAAATAGCTCGGTTTGTTTCACGATGTCTCGTGTGTCAACAAGTGAAGGCAGAACAACAGAGACCAGCAGGATTGTTACAACTCCTTCCTATTCCAGAATGGAAGTGGAAACACATTACGATGGACTTTGTGACCGGTTTATCAAGATCTTCTACTAGACATAATACAGTTTGGGTGATAGTAGATCGACTAACGAAAGTGGCACATTTTTTCCCCTTTCGAATATGGCAGTCTACAGAGCAGTTACCAGAGATGTACATATGGCAGATAGTGAGGCAGCACGGAGTCCCAGCAACTATAGCGTCAGATTATGATACTCGCTTTATATCTTATTTCTAGAAAAAGTTTGTACGAGCGTTTAGGTACCAAGATGAGATTCAGTACCGCATATCATCCCCAAACAGATATGCAATCAGAGAGGATGATCCAGACTTTGGAAGATATGTTGCGGTCTTGTACCTTAGACTTTGGTGGGTCTTTAGAAGATCATCTTCACTTAGTAGAATTCTCATACAACAACTGTTATCAGGCCAGCATACAGATGTCTCCTTTTAAGATATTGTACAAAAGAAAGTATAAATCACCCTTGGCATAGGATAACATTGGTGAACGAAAGATGTTGGGGCCTGAAATAATCACTCAAACGATTGGAGTAGTTAAGCAGATCAGGAAGAGGCTTCGGGTTGCACAAGATTATCATCGTCATTGGGCATATCAGCATCGTAGGCCGTTATAGTTTTCTATCGGCGATCACATATTTTTGCGGATTTTGCCTGCTCGTGGAGTCATTAGATTCGGGGTTGAATCTTAGTCCGCGATATGTAGGACCGTTCAATATTCTCGAGAGGGTAGAGGATGTTACTTATTGTCTTTTCCTTCTGCTTTTGCTTCGTGAAGTGAATGATGTATTTTATGTGTCTCAGTTGCGTAGGTATGTCCCGGACCCGAGTTATGTCCTCAGTCACTCTGAGATAGTCGTTGGTACCGACTTAACTTACAAGGAATAGCACGTGTCCATTTTGGATCAGAGAGAGAAGGTACTCAAGAATCGGACTATTCGTCGTGTTCGTATTGCTTGGGGCCACCACTCCTTGGGAGAGTCAACGTGGGAGCACGATGACGATATTCAATCTCGTTACCCGTACCTATTTGACTCATAAGATATATTCCCTTCGTATGCCTTGCATCTCTCAATCCGTGACCGGCAAGCACTCATGTGAAATAATGCTGCTTCACTTCATTATATGTGTTGTTATACTTGCTTATTTATATGTGTAGATTATTTGTAGTTAGTTTATAGCTTTTCTTGATATCTCTAGCTAGCCTTGAGTTTGAATTCTGAGAAAAAAAATTAAGGTGGATAGAGATGTCAGCCCCCTTTTTCGGCGCACTTTGATGCATGTTGTCTTTGACGCACTTTGGCGCATGTTGGTTGCTTGTCTGGCCTTTATTTACACCGGACCCGTGAGTTATGGAGAAGTGTGGGTTTGGTTGGGTTGGTGACCTGTGTGGCTAGGATGGGTTTGAGTAATCCAACGGTCCACATCTCAAACCTAAACATATATATATTCCCATTTCTCTCTCTCTCTCTCTCTCTGCTTATTATTTCTTTTTCATTTCTCTCTCTTAGGTTTTCTCTCCCTCCGTAGGCAAGTACATCTTACACAAGAGAAAAACTATAGATTTATGCGATTTTAATTCTTAATAATGCATGCTTATTTCTAGATCATGTTGTTGGGACCGAGCACCCCCTTCATCTTTAATACTTGTCGTCCTTGAATTTCTTAGTTAGAATTACATGGACCATAGTTTGGGTCTATGGGTTCACTTTTGTTTTTTGAGGATTGATCTCCAAAAACTTTGTGCTTTACAAAACTAATTAGCTCATAGTGTAGAGCACCATATTTTATGTAACTTTGCTTTTTGTCGTGCTTGTTTTCGAGTCCACCTAAGTTCAGTACTGAAACTTGATACAATATGTGTACCAAATTGCTTACTAGAGAAGAACAGTGCTCTGTAAAGAGTATGCAAGAGAAACCCCTTTGGCGTAGAAATATGTATGTTCCACTTTGGGTGCATTGGTGTGCTATCACAACTCTTCGTGCGTACAAATCATACTACACTTAGTCTCCTAACAAAAGTGCGTCAGTCACACTCCTTGAATCAGTGGCACACTTTTGAGAGGAAACTCAGTTGGCGCACTTTGGTGCGTATTAAATCAAAGTTCTCCCTAGAAAACCAAGAAAAAGTGCGCCATAGTTAGTCCACGCACTTTCTTCGAGTTGGCATTCTGATGCACTTTTTCTATGTTTCATCAGCTGGTGCACTTTTCTTATGTTTGGTAGCTCACACACTATTTCCTCTTCGTTTCCTGTGGGATGAAGAGTTGGTTGGTTTCTCGATTTCTGTGTTATTGATTTGTCTGCTTCTTGACTGATGAGTTTCTTGACTGTCGAGCTTTGACCTTGAATTATATGTTTTGTCTTATAGCTAGCTTGTTCGTGCACTTTTCCTGAAAGCGTTCTTTATTCTTGCCCACGCACTTTTGTCAAGTGCATCGTGTTGGCCAACTTGCTATGTGTGCCACTACCCAGTTTTAGTCGTTTGTGCACCAACTTGCTTTGTTCACCACTGCCCAATTTTAGTCGTTTGTGCCCCAACTTGCTTTGTGCGCCTACTATTTTCTGCGCTCGTAGAGCCCTGTAGTTGTAGCCCTGTATGCACTTGTTATTTTACTTGTTAATTAGATTACTTTTCCTTGATCACCTTGTTATACGTTGGATAGAATAAGAGGCATAGTTCAACTCGGGTGACATTTTGCAACCCTAGTCCTTGTTTGGTTTAAGGGTGTGGACCTGATCTCGAGGGGTTCTGACATTACTCTTATTCTCATTTATTGATATAATAAAGTGACAAATTGATGTGACCAGTATTAGACTATCATGTTCTGAATAACTTGCTACCTGGTAACCTGTCCATGATCTTGATTTTAGAACTTGTTCCTTCCCTAACTATTATATCCGTGTTGATACACTTGATCGCACCGAGAGTATTACTTGATATATAGTGAGTCGTCGTGCCACATACTCCTGCTGCATGATAGATGTTATTATTTTGATCTACGGATCTAGTAGTTGGATAGTGACTTTAGCCGTGGCTAGATAGTATTGATTGTTGCATCACACTTGGGTGAATCCAGATTTAAACTTTCGAGTGACAATGTAGATTCATATCAAGAGTAAACGTACTTAAGGTACGACATCTAAGAAGGAATATTCATGTGACCACGGCATGAGATTCTAACTAATCTACTGTTAACTAGGCAACTTAATTGTAGAGCATTGAGAAGAAATGGTATCTCAAGATCGTGCATGTCGAACCACCCTAAATTAGCTGGGAGTAAAGGCTGGCCACCATGGATACTATATATCATCCGCACTAGTGGAGTACAGTTTCTGATTTAATTATAAGACCGAGCCAGTATCTTTCCTATAGAAAGCCTAGAACTGTTACTGATTATTAATTAGCACAGGGCCCTTACGAGGGACTAGTGCATCATTTATATATATTCTTGCTTGTATATCATTGGTTCAGCGGGCCCTGCTCGACTATGGCACGATATGAGGATACTCATATATTGCATTACTGGGATAACCCATAGATCATATATCAAACCGTAATACATGATGGACCGTCTAATTTGCATGTATAGGTGCCTAGATAGGAAAGTGGGCTATCGTGGTAAGATAATTCAACCCATGTCCTTGTTTGGTTATTGAGTTGTGTTATTGTGTTATGATACTCCATGGATTAAAGCTATATTATTTCTCCTTATTGTATCTCTGCTTGTGTATTGTGCTTTCTGTTGAGTAGAAATATGGACATAGACTGTTGTGGCATGATGGATCAACTCATGTCCTTGTTTGGTTGTTGGGTTGCGCTATTGTGTTACGATAGGCTATGAACTAAAACTACGATGCAGAATATTTTAGCTTGAACATAATCAAGGGACGTATTCTATCTTGATATGATAGGGCACTTTCTTTCCTTGTTTGGTGAAGGGGTGTCGTATCATGTCATGGATGGGACATATGCCATTGATTATTGGATCATGCTTCTCATGCAATAGATATGGTTCTGTTTTTTTATTTCGTGCTTCCTTTATGGTTCTTGCTATTTGGGGTCTGACCCCACTAGTTTTGCATGGCTAGGTTTAGAGCCAGCACCGGAGGATCAAGCTTACTTCTCCCTCACTGATGTCACGCACCAGAAGGATGGTTGTTGAGGGTCACAAGTGGGTTTCTTGTTTTACTGCTTATCTTTTGTAAACTATATTCTTTTGGGTGTTTAGTCAACCGACACTTATTAGCCGACAAATCTGGACACTAATTTCCTACATGACTGTATTTATGCTCAGATTGCAGCTGACTCATTATCATGTATACTTTTGATTGTGTATCTAGCATATCAACTTGTATTCCTAGAACTCTAGAATATTTTGATGCGACGTTTGGGACGCCTTACAGCTTATTCGAAAATATTCTATGTTATTGCTACTTGATTGAATGATTGATATATAGAAGTTCTTGACCCTAGGAGACTTGATTGTAGTATGCACACTCTCATCTCTATACAACCTTAACACATTGTGGGTTACTTCGGTATTCCGTAAGGTACGGTTTGTTGAGTCATTCTTCCACTCTCCAGTATTATGGATCTAGGGCATGACAACCTAAAATTAGGGTTTCTCATCCTATTTATATGGGTGAGGGTGGAGGCACAAAGAAGATAGCACAAAGTTAAGATTCGGGGTGCTCGTCCACAAAAAAATGAAGAGAAAGTTCGTGCTTTGCTCTTAGGGTTCTTCACCATCCAAGACAGAAGGAAGAAGGGATCTAATCGAGGAGTCGTTAACTTTGGTTAGAAAAATTACGACGGGTTGGTGAGTGATTTTAATTATAATATCTTTCTTTTCTTCTAGAGTGTGGTGAGGGGGTTGAACCTATTAGGGCAAAGGGTTCAAAATTAATTTTTTGTCAATCTTGTAATTTCATCTGAGTTATATAGATTACGATTTGTCCAGGTGACGTAGTCACCGCTATATACTTGTCTTTATCTGTGCTTGTTGTTCGTTAGACTGGGTTGGTTATCTCAGGTGGGTTGGCCTAAATTTTTGTTGTGGTCAGTCTCAAACACGGTATTGGAGCGCTTGCACGGCGTGTCCGATCCCAAGAGTCCATATAATACTTTCTCTCCATTGTTCACTTATGAGTTATTGTGGCCTAGCCTTGTGGGCCCCACATACGTGTTGCTGGCGCCATTGCATCCCGGCTCAACTCAGCTCAGTTAGGTGCGTGTAATGTATGCGGGTGCTTGCTGATATTTGCAGGCGTTGAATGCCGATCTGATTTTCTCTATCGGGTTTAGGCTGGGACCTAAAAATATTTTTTATTTGCACTTATTTTCCTGATCGTTTTGATTTTTAATGTTATATATGTTGGAAAATTATTTCCCAACAAAAATAATTTTATGACTCTCAAACGGTTATATTAACAGTCGTTATTCATATTGATTCCTATTAAATTCGATAAGGTTATATATTCAAAAAGGTTCTCATAGTTGGAGTATTGAACAACAATAAAACTCTACTCTTTTTCTTCTTGTAAAATCCATAAGTGTCTTCAATTTTTGTCTCAACAAGTTTTTATTTCAATTCTTTGCTGGGCAAAACTAAGTTTTGGTCATCTCTCATAAAGTTGTATGCAGTAACGGAAAGTCGATAGTAAGGGAGTTTTACCTCTAAGAGGATTCGAGAACAAGTTTGTACATATGTCTCGAATAATCTCTTAGGGATGTACTTCGTACACGACTTTCTCATAGATCGGTAATACTAAACTTTTGTTATTTTGTTTATAGGAATTAAAAAAATTTACAATAGGAATTTCTGCATACTGGATATGCAATTAGCGTTGCCATATTTCAAGTTTTACGTGAATATGATATTTATAAATTTTTTCAATTTTTTTTCATAATGCTAGTAATAATACTTCTTGTATTAATATTTTAAAATCTCAATTTCTGGCTATATTAGAAGGATGTTTCATATAAGATGTGTTTATCATATTGTTACTTTAATTTTACAAGAATGCCTTCAATTTTATAAGCGAATTTAGAAAATATTAGAACATGTCTAATTTGTTTGAACACTTCCCCAAGTAGACAACAAAAGTTTAAAATGTTATGTGCACATATGGTTTGACATTTAGGAGAATTGTTCACATAAATAAAATTCTACCTATTGGATGTTGAAATCTTGTATTAAATATAGAGATGTTATTACACACTATGTTAATGTAAATACAATTGTTGATTACCAAATAACTAAGAATGATTGGTTAGTTGCTACTTTAATTTTTAATTTTTTGAATTATATTACGATATTTCATGTATTTTATCCGGAGTTTATTATCAAACTTTTTCTTTTATTTTAAAAAATATCCTTAATATTTTTTATTTATTTGTAAAATATAGAAATGCACCTTGTTTTGATTTTGTCGTTCTAAAATAGATTTTTTTTTTAAAAATATTGGCATAAAATACCTATTTTATATTGTTTGACTGCGATTTTAGATCATAAAATCAAATTAGATGATATATTTATATTGTTAGATATTTTTATGATAATATGAAAGTTGATGTAAGTAGCTTAAAATTTGAAATTAAATAAGGTTTAGATACTCTAATTAGTTTATATAAATAAAAAGTCATATCTACAATTGTTCAAGGTAGTAGCAACTCTGGTTTAATTTCTAAGTTACCTCATGCTAAGAGTATACTGCAAAGGAAGAAACAAAATCAATTTTTTCTCCTAACTCAAAAATTGTCCTTGTATTTGAAGAAGATGACGACGATTATGGAATACATTTTTTTAATTTTTAGTGGTAAAAAAATACGAAAAAACTACCATATACTTTCTTCTTTGGCACATGATCTTCTAATAGTCCTGGTGTCCATGGTAGCATCAAAATCTTATTTTACTGCAGGTTCAAAAATGCTAAGCAAGAAGAGAAGCATGATGCTATCAAATATTTTGGATAGTCTGCACTTGCATTCTTGATTGGGTTCGTGCCGAAAATGCAGACTCAATACTTGAGAGATGAAGGTACCGACATTAATGAACTGAACTTTCAATCTGTTACTATGGACGATCCTACTAGAGCTGAACAATGAAGCGACGAAGTCTTGCAGAGTTAGATAAATTTTATTATAAATCAAATATTTGGAGATATCGTAGACCACAAAATTAAAAAAAAAAAAAAAACTGGACATGAAGATCGAAGATAAAATTTGTACTTTCAACTCTTTCAACTTTTCAAAAAAGAAAAAAAAGAAACATCTTATTCAATTTCTTAAATAAATAAAATTAATAAAGTTTTTTTATTTACATTATTATTTATAAGCTCAAAGTCTTATTTATTTATACTTTTTTTTATAAACCCAACGAGTTTGACCCATAGACTAAAGCCTAATTTTTTTAAAAACCTGGGTCAACCCTGAACTGGCTCGGGTCCAGCCCAGTTCAACCCGACTCAAATTTTTTTGGGTACTGGACCGTCCTAGATTTGGGTTATGAAACTTTGGACTCGATCCTGTCCGACCTGGACTCCTAGTCGAAATGGCTCGATTCGGTCCAGCTCCAATCAAAAATGGTAAAAAAAAAAATTAGGCATAGGCCTGCTTGGACGAATATATACCTTGAAATAAAAAAAATAAAATTAAGAATTTTTTTTTGACTTTACGGCATAACGTTCGGAACTTGTGCATGCTGTATTGCATGTCTTTGGACCCACTGTCTAGCCCCCCAACTTCCACTATTTATAAATGAAAAAAATAATACACTTCCGTGACTCAATCCATTGACTTCTACCATTCAGCCAGAGTCTTATATCTCTTCTCGATAACCACAAGAGTCATTCGAGTTCAGTAATAAAATTAAAATTACAACCAACGAACTTTAGAACTACTTAGTTAAATGGATCCCTTCTTCTCCCTATCCCACATAGGAAGAAGGGACCAAATTAGTATCGGTCATGTAAGGCAATCATAAAAGAATTGAAAGTCCTTTGATTGGAAAATTGCCACTTACGCACTGCAATGCAATCACCACAAATTTCCAACAAAAACAACGGTAACTTACTCCTTACATAAACCCCACCGTTCTTTATCGTGCACCGCCATCCAACAGAATCTGAAAAGGAAAAGAAAAGATTCAAAATTTCTCGTGTTTCTGATCCAAATTTCTAGGGTTACGATCCTTCTCCGATTCTCCGCCATGGATTGGGGGAACATGACCGCGGAGGACCTTACGGACGCGCTCCGCGAGGTCGACTGGTCCTCTCCCCCGCGACCCCTCGGCGAGTTCTTCCACAAATTCACCGTCCCCAGGTCCCATTCCAAGTGGGACAGCCGAATGAAGTGCAATCTCTACTAGTAATGTCCAGCAATCATCGATATCTTCTATTGCGTGGTTTCTTTCTTGATTTCTTCGTTTCTTGTTTGTTTCAGCTACCGAACGAATTACTTCATCATGGTTGTGTCGATTCTTGGTAAGTAATTTTTTTTAATTTGTATGGTTTATGCTTTAAATGTGGAGAGTTGAGTTGTTTGATGATGGCGTTGCAGCGGTGGCATTTCTTAGGAAGCCGCTTGCGATCATCGCTTCCGTCATGACGGGAATGAGCATCGCTTTGTTGAATGATAGGTGAGGTCGTTTTATGAAAAATTGTGTTTTTATAAAATGAACATTGGTTTGGCAATGATTTTTAGAATTAACGTTTAAATGCAATTTCTTGAAATAGTAAAATGATCAAGCTATTGTTTGTGCTGGGAACATAGTGTCGAAAAGTTGTATATAAAATTACAACAATATATATATTTATTTATTTTGATACATGAATCTTTTTCTGCTATTCAGCATAATAAAGTGACATTTGGTCCTAATTGCTCCTACCACTGCCATACTATAACGCCTACTGTGGTGCATAAATAGGATTTGTTGACATGAATGAACCATTTCAATGATTTTGTTTCATGTTATCTTCAACAAAAGCTATGTAGTGCCACCCTACCTGTACAATTATTTCTTTTTTATTTATTGTATTGTTGCTCATCCATCTTCCATGTCGGCATTCTTGTTTTACTATACTAATTGTCTCGGCTGACACTCTAACCTATTGGTTGCATAGCTGGTTTTTTGGTCATTCCATAAAAGTTGCAGTGTTGGGTCAAGGATACGTTATAGTTAAATAGTACTCCAAAAGTACTTTCCCACTTCAAGCATCTTGCCTTTAGTTAACTTGCTCATCAGTCTCCCTATCAGTAGGAAGTACAAATACACCAAATATGGGTGTTGTGTCGGACATTACATAAACATTTCAAAATACACCCGGACATGCCAAAATAGCGTTGTATCCATGTCGTGATGTGCATGCAAAATAAGTCCCAATGATTGTGATTTGTAATCTCTTTACCATCAATGCAAACTATATCCTCATTTCTTGAAATTTACTTAATTAGTTGCAATTCATTTTATATTTCTTTGGTGTATCTAACTTATTCTAGATTCTATAAATTTCAAAACTTCTATATGTATTTCTAACTAGGTTTTATGTTTCGCTTGAAACCAATACGTTTTGGCCTTTTCGCATCCGATATGGTACTGCCGAACTCAAACACCATAAAAGCTATCCATGTCATAAGGAAACTTGATTCTTCTTGTTCCCATGTTGTTGTTACAATTCTCTTGCATATACCTGTGGATTTCATGTTTTCAAGTATAAAAGAAAATAAAATAATATACTTATATAGATTTGAAATACAACTATATAGTACTTAAACATTAAATATATTTTATTTAGTTGAATGTAATATTATATAAAATTATGTAAATTACATATGATGTTATATAAAATTATAGCCTGAATTGCACTTAAGTACCATTAACTATTCAGTTTTGGCACTTTAATACCCTAAATTTAATTTTTTTGGCAAGTTCCTACCCTAAAGTATATTGTATCTAATAAATACCATGAACTATTGTTCCTATGTAAGTTAACCCTATCAGTAACACTCTTAAATGCCTTCTATAACAAAAGAAACATATTTGTTCTCTTTTTCATAAAAACGAATAGCAAGACACTAACCCCTCCAACCCCCAGCCGACTACCCTATATGGTGCTTTCTATCTTCTTGTTTCATTTACCACAAACTCCTTAAGAATCCCACCAAAATTTGTTTTTATGAATCCGATGAAAAATCAAAGTTCGGTATTCTTATCTTGAAATCTATCCATCAGTTTGTTATGAATATGATGAAAAATCAAAGTTTGGTTTTCTTATCTTGAAATCTTTCCATTAGTCATCTTAAATAGTTTATATGGTAGCCAAATTGGATCTTAGGAACATTTGTTTCTTTTATTAGTTTTGCCCAATTACTCTCTCATTGTCTCAAGTGACTTGCAAATTTGATTGACTTCACGCATTTGGATGTATTTTTATGAACAAGTGGCAACATGCTTATACTCTGTTAATTAAGCATGTATATAATTGCATAAGGTAAGTGCATTAATCCTTAATTCTCAATCTCAATAGGAAAATCATGGGATCCTACTATGTTTCTGGTTTTCATCTTCCTCAAGGTCTTTTAGCTTCACTTATGCCAATGAGAACTTGCGCACACTAAATCATTTCTCAGTTTGCTACATGGAGGGATTTATGAAAATATTTCATTATTTAAAAAAAAATTCTCTCCTACCAGGACTCTTTGATCTATGTTTATAATGCACTCTGGAACTGTTTGATTGGTGTGAAGTTCCAGTCTTTCAAGTATATTAGAATTCCTTTGCCAATAAGTAAATTTAGAAGTATTTTACAATTTAATTGTGTTTGTTTTCTTCCTACGGTAGAAAATATTTGAGTATCATATGCTCTTATTAAAATGTGTAGTTTAAAAGATAAGATACTTTAAAGTAATGATTCCTTTTAACTGAATTTATACTATTTCCTCTCATTTTGACTACTTCCTTGGTGTTCTAGTTTTTTCTTTTACTTGGAAGACAACTGTTGAATTAGAATGGACATGTAGGATTCACATAGAAAGCTTGAAGTAACTGCAGTTCCAGCCTTACCCCCATATATATGGAGAGGTTCTTTCTACAACACATAGTTCTTGCAGCCCAATGTTTTAATTGGATGCTTCATATAAGATAGATTTTGAGATGTTCGTACTATAGATACAAATACTATAATTTGGAAAAAAGCTTTCTCAGCATAGATTCATGAAATACATGATGTAAGCTTGTAACTCCGGAGTAGAGCTACATTATAGGCCACCATGCTAATACGATCTAGGATTTCAATTGAACAAACATATTTAGGGATTAGTTTGCCCATTTGCCAAGATACTTTAAAATATTGAACTACTTTAAAGGGATATAATATAAAACCATAAGATTTTTAGTCTAATTAGATCAACTTTAATTTCAAATATAGGATTGTGGTTAATTTAAAGATATGCTATGGATTCATTGTTAGTTATTATAATTATAGAAACTACAAGGACCTTATGGTAATGAAATAAGAAAGTACGTGAAGGGTTTACGTAAAATAATGCTTGAGGTTACTCATTAACTCATTCCAAGAGAAGAAGAACATATGGATTTCTCCTACAACCTAACTCCTTTGATCTTCAGAGTGGGACATCTATGGAGCATAAGAAAGCTCCACAAGGGGTTGAAAAAAGTTTTTATGATTGGTCGTCGACCTAACGTCAACCTTCTTTGTTAGTCCCATATTCCTAGCCATGTTAGCTATGAACATGAGGGGTCATGCCATAAAATCTAAGCAGCTAGTTGACAGGTTGGTAGAAGACCTACCTTGTGGATGTGCAATTTAAGCAAGCTCGTGCGAGGGAGCAACCTCAAAGTTTTCCTACACTATAAATGGTCTAGACAAAGAGGTCAGATTATACAATTTGCTATAAGGAATTACATTCTTCTCAATGACACGTGGTATCTCCTTTTATTCCACCTATAAGAGGAATTAAGAGGGAATATTTACTTGAGCAACAAGAAGAGAGAACTTGAGGGAATATGTTTCTCTATCACTCCCTTCACATATTATTACGTATTACCTTTTTTTAATGTAAACTAAATGAACCCACCACAATCTTGTGATTTTGCAATTACAATTAGTGTTTGTTGTGGTTTCAATCCATCTCTTCTCTTTCCTAATATTGTGGTCACAGACAATCTTATTATATTTACACTAAATACAATAGTTTTGATTAAGGTGCTAGTGCTACACACTTTTTATATCTCGTGTTTTGAGTTGTGACAGTAATACTAACAAATGTTTGCACTTGAAATAAATGACATGATTCAAGTGGATAGTGTATGACTACTAAATAATAAATATGGTCTTAGGAACATAGTATATGTCCCGGGCAAGGGAGAAAATATTGGAATGATTGTTTTCTAATGAGACATCGGTCAATAGAATCGGGCAAGAGTATAGAATATTGTCGAGGTTCAAGTCAATTGGACAGAGAGTTAGACCAAATCGAAATGTCTCGGCTAAGGGCAAAAATTTTGGCATGGTCGTAATTCGATGAGACGGTGCTCAATAGACTTGGACAAGGGCATATAATATTACTAAGGTCAAGTCAACCGGACAGAGAGTTGATCATGATGAATTTCAATAACAAGTTCAACTTTAAAATGATTCGAAAAATGTAATATAATGGTTTGAATTTATATTAGGATAGGTGTGCATGGACATAAGATCTCAATATATGTCCCAGCGAAGGGAGCGAAGGGAGTAAATATTGGCATGGTCCTATTTCGAAGGGACAAAGTTTGGTGACCTAGGAAAATTGTACAATATTGCCAACAAATCTCCAACAATTTCTTCGTCGAGTATCTGCCTATAGAAGGGTAGTCGAGACTCCAACTCCTCGTACAGCTCTTCCCTAACCTGTCTCCATCCTGCTTCAACTGAATAGCCTAGTTGTCTTGCTAGTGCATGATATCCACAATGGCCATCCTTAGGAACATCAACAATAGACCAAATGAAATCCCGTATCTCAGGTAGGAAATTTTGAATGTATAGATCTAAACCCTCCGTCGTGACTGCATCGTTCGTTTTCTGTTTCTTCTCCCTTCGAATAGTAAGTTTACTCTTTTTCTGCGGATATACCACACTTTCGATTACGGACTTTGCCTCCAAATTGCGTTCAATATGTTCAAACAATGATGGATCTCCTCTAGTTGACTCCTCCTTTTTTGCTCTACTCATTCTTGAGTGTGGTCTTCCCTTAGGAGTTCGAATAACAGATGGCTCTTGCAATCGAGTTGTTGCCGGGACTGCAATTTCTTGGATTTTAACCTCAATGGATCTTCTCTCCGGTTCCGATGCGACACACCACCTTGCGTGCAGGAGTTTCACTTATGGCAAAGAAAAGAAATCATCTTGAACTTCCACCGTCGGCATTATCGACAGCTGTCTCCAACGTTGATCAATAACATCTATTGGAATAGGTATAGATTTACGACGATATTCGTTAATCTCATGTGCACAAGGAAGTCCGAGTGAATGTCGATATGAACAACCGCAAACCTCGGGATCATAACCAACCGACTTTGACCTACCAATCTCCTCAAACAATAAGTCCAAGGCCTTGTGAGATACTACATGGATTAAACCATCCAAGAGGTGTTCATGCTTGTATTCATGCTTTGCAATATTGAGGCTCATCTCAAATGATACTACAATCTCGTTCACCGTAGAAATAATCATCAAATGAATCGATTGCCAAATGGAGACAAAATTATTGACCGATGACCGTAGATATCTTTTTAAACTAGAGTGTGATCCTTCGACCCGGTTCGTAGTGATTGTGCCATAATGTTTCACCATGTTCGTCCATGCTAAGACGAATTGCTCTTTATGTGGTTCTAGCCAAGTATCTTTGATATAAGATATGCATGTCGGGTTACTCGGTCTCCCACTTTTGTTGGAACATGTACCATGTTGTGTCGTAGCTGTCTGCAGTACTTGCTCGCCATACAAGACTCCAATTACTATAGAATTCTTCGAAGCGAAGCATGTCGATTTTACCGTCCATATTTTCAAATTTTCTCTTGCATTGAGCTTGGATATTTCGATTTATATGCCAGGTGCATAGTAGTCTATGCACATGAGAAAATACAATATCTATAGCATTTATCAGCGCATATTCTCTGTCGGTAACAAAAACAAATGGCTCTTTGTATCCTGTGTAAAGGGATTGTAGTTTCCTCAACGCCCATGTGTAATCCTCTACTGTCTCACTCTTCATAAAACAAAATGCGACTGAAAATATTTTTTCCGTAGACGTAAATCCAACAACGTGAAAAAGAGGCATCTTGAACTTGTTGGTCTTATATGTACAATCAAGGACCAACACGTCTGCGAAAGACCGAGCCAAGTGTGTGCAATCAGGATGAGCCCAAAACAACGAAAGGAGTTCATCAGTTTGTGGATGTCTTCTATGGTACTCCACGTAGTGATGCTCCCCAAGCAACTTCAATACTTGCTGCATCGTCATTCTTCCTTTCATACTATTATATTTCGCTCTGGCCAAACTATTATAGATCGTCCTCATGGTAGACTTGTTCCCATCTTCTTTTTATCGCACGGCAGAATAAATTTGTATCGGTGCAACTCCGAAAAGGAACAATTCTTCAACCAACTTTCTCTCATCCTCCTTCAACCGTGCTACGTAGGCATGACCCGTAAGTGTCCCTGTAATAGGATGATTGTGTCTTCCATTCTTAACTTCGATTATCCACTTCACATCTTCTACTTTTACAATCAACACCTTAAATGGACAACCACATTTTCTCGTCCCAACGTTTTTCTTAGGGATTTTTTTTCCAACAACACCCTTTTTTTATGATGCTCCCTGAACACACCTCCTCTTTCGCAGTCCAACACTACATATTTTCGGTCCGGCCGAGATCTGATGGATCTTGCAATGACAATTACTATGTTATGTCGTCTTTCAACTTCTCTGCACCAATCTAATACTTCTTCCTGGGTTGCAAATTGAATATCCGTTGAGAATATATCCTCCACATCAACCCCAATAGCAGGATGTACCACAACATCTGTACAAGGTTGGTCCTATAACCAATATAAAATAATATAAAAATTAATAACTTCAAATAATTGGCAGTTCAAATAATTTAGTCTTTAAGATTCAGGACTGTCACTATTTTGACAGTCCACTTAGTATATAGGACTGTCGAAATTCTGACAGTTCTACTTTTATATAGGACTGTCGAAGTTCTGATAGTCCTGTATTTATATAGGACTGTCGAATTATTGACAGTCCTATATTTATATAGGACTATACAGTCCTTACACGATGACTGTCGAAATAGGGTTGTCGTTTTACGTATCGTACGTGCTTCGGAACAACCGACATATTCTTCGGAACGACCGGAGTGCATATTTAATGGATTGCATGATCCGACTTCGTCATCGAAGATATTTTCATGCATCGTTCCTACAATAGTCAAATAAAACTAAATTTTTTTGTGACAATCGCAAAACCTATTCATCGTATGTTGTCGAAGACATACCGGAAGAATATTCGTATGTGGAAAAGCAAAATTCTCTTCAACTTGGGACCACAACTATCAATTTCCAAATTTAGGTTTAGACTTGGAGAATGAGAGTTTCTTCAAGTGAGGGTGAAATGCCTAAAATAGAAATTTTTTGACTTATATAGCTTGGTGTGGGCTAGCCCTAAGTAACTTTTAAGAGTAGCAAACTTGTAATTTTTGGTAAAATTACAATGGGCTAGCCCCAAGTAAAATGTGTAGTGCCCTTATCACTAGCCTGCCAAATCTAGGAAGGCTTCATTAGGAAGTGATAAAGTTGATACTTTGGTATCTAAAAGATTATAGGGATCTCGTTTTGTTTTTTGAGACTTTGACAAGTCAGAACACGGATCGAACCAGTTGCAAGATTATGTGGATACAGATTCTGACGGCCACTTGGATAAAGAAGATCAATTATATGCTATGTATACACTCTTTATTTGTTCTCCTATTATATCTCGATGTCATGTTGATTGCTTCTAAGGGTATGGTATAAAGGCATTCAAAGTTTCATTGAGTTTGGAATTTAACATGAAAGATTTAGATGGAACACGCAAAATCCTTGGGAGAAAAATAAGCCAAGATATCAAGGTTGGAAAGCTATGACCCTCCCCAATGAAGTTTATTGACAAGGTACTGAAAAGATTCGGTATGAAGAAGTCAAGACCGGTGAGTACCTCTTTCTTCAGTCATTTCAAATTATCCTTCAAGAAATGTCCAAAAAAAGTAAGAGAAGGAAAATACATCTCGAGTTCTATATGCGAGTGTGATTAGATTGTTGATGTATGGTATGGTCGAGTTCTATATGCTAATGCGATTGGATGGTTTATATATGGTATGGTTTGTGTTAAGCGTTATATTAGGTAGTGAGCTTTAGTCCCACATCGGGTAGAATAATAGAGAGGGGTCAGTCTCTCCTATATATATGTAGTCTTTTTTCATCAATTAATATATCTCATTATTCTAATTTTACATGGTATCAGAGCTATAACCATCCACCCCTCCCTCTAAAAAAAAATCTAACTCGCCTCCTCTCCTCCCCACCAGCTGCTCCGCTGCTCGTCGCCCCGCTGCTGTCGGGCCCTGCTGCCTCGCCGTCGCCCCTGCCTCCCCACCCGCTGCCCCCCACTTCCAGCTGCTTCCCCGCCCCAGGCCGCCACCACTCCACGGCCCCGCCTGCCTCCCTCGCCACCCTGCTGCCACCCCCCTCCCTGCCTCCGACCTGCCCCCCTGCACCGCCTCCGATCTGTTGTCCAACCCCGCCTGCCCCCCTTCCGACCTGCTGTCACCCTCCCTTCCAAGCCGCCCCCTCCCGCTCCAGGCCAGCCCCCTCTGCCTCCAGCCGAAAACCCTAACCCTAACATGCAGTCGTCGTCCCTTCTTCCTGTCTAAACCCTAATAAAAAAAAATCGTATATCGAAGCCAGAGAGTAGACACTAATTTATTTGCACAACCTCTGTTCCTAGATTATGACTTCAGGAGCGTATATCGAAGCCAGAGGTTAGACAATGATTTGTTTGCTCAACATCTGTTCCTAAATTTCGACTTCGGGAGTTAACAAAGAGTAGACAAGTAGCTTGTTTATGTGGATCTTTGTTTCCGTCCTACCCCGATATCCATATCAGGATCTACACAGGGAGTGACCTGGGTTACTTCTGTGTCCTGGCTTGTGTGATCCCCATACGATGTCTACTTTCCATGCGCGTGTCGGTTCTGGCCACGTTGATAGCGCATCGGTAAAGTTGATGTGATTATTGGGGTTGGGTAGATCCAGCGACGGTCGAATCAAAGAGCAGGATGACTAACACTGATGCGACTAGCAGTACTACTACCGATGTCGGGAACACATTGGCGGGACCAACGGACACTGGCATGGCGATTTCTTCGATTTGACTCGTCGATCGGCGGTTGGACGGACCAGATGGCTACTTAACATGGCAAAAGAAGGTTGAAAAAACACTTCGAAAAATGTGGTTGTCCAAGCATCTGACTGACAACCCTCCGACGGATGATAGTCGACTGTTTACACAATTGATGAACTCAATGGAACCATCGGTGGAGGATATGGTTCAGAACACGGACAAGGTAAAGGAGTTATGAGAGGTTCTATTAACGGCGTTTGATGGAAAACGTGACTTGTCTCGTATCTACGACTCGGTCGTCGGCGTCTACCGGGCAGAACAAGACGACAAGTCTCATAAGGACCACTTCCGGATTTTTAAGGCTATGGTCGATGAAGTTGACCGTGTATTACCTTTGACGACGGATATCAATGAAGCGAGAGCTCAACGTGAACAGCTTCATGTGATGGCATATCTTGCCTCTCCGTCCTGATGCAGACTCAGTTCGCTCTCAGATTATTGCCGGTGCCGAGGTTTCATCTCTAATGGAAGCACATTTTCGTGTTCTACGGATAGCAAAGGTCGTCGAGATCTCTCTAAGTGATGCTCCTACTGATCGATCTGTTCTTGGTGTCGCTCGTACTAGATTTTGCGGTGGTCATGGTGGACGACGTTGTGGCCGCAATATTGGTCATGATGGTGGACGAGGCATTGGCGGTCGTGATGGAGGTTGACCGCGCACCTGCTTCAACTGTGGTTTACAGGATCATTTCCAGTTGCAGTGTACTAAAGCTCCTACTGCAAATGTTACCTCAAATAATCCTGATCTTGGCGACCGATCAGTATAAATGAATGATGAAGCATATGCAAACTTTGTTAAGTTTCATGCTCAACGTTGAGGTGAAGCGTCTCCTTCTGGGTCCACAGCAGGGTATTCAGCGGCATATCTGATACAGTCAAAGCAATAGGTCCTTGATTTTGGTGTGTCTGCTCACTTGACAGGCGACGCAGGTATGAAATGAAACTATATACCTGTTGGTCGTATGTCTAATATTACATGTGTCAATGATGGTTCGCTGACAGTCCATGGAAGAAAAGGATTTGCCCGTCTTTTTTCAGGACTGTCATTACATTATGTATTACATACCCTTGGAAACCCATTTGCTTACTCTCAATTAGTCGAATTACTCGTGATATGCACTGTTCGATAACATTATTTTCTGATTATTATGTTTTTCAGGACCTAAAGACTTGAAGGACTATCGGTAGGGGGCATGTGGCTGGAGGCTTGTACTTGTTTGACGAAACTTCCTCTGTTGCCTATGTTGGTGTGAAACTTGATCCTTTTGAGTTATACTGCCGGTTATGACATCCATCTGTCCAAGCACTCCAAAAAACGTACCTATTTTTAGATTTTTTTTTTTGTGTCATGTGACTTGGCTAAGCATTACCGGATTTTCTATCCGGTTAGTCAGAATAAAATTGCTTCCGCTTCCTTCGAGTTGGTGCATTCCGATATATGGGGACCTTGTCCGGTTGAATCTGTGATGGAATTCAAGTACTTTGTTACCTTTGTTGATGACTACTCACGTGTCACTTTTGTTTATCTCATGAAAAATTGTTCTGAATTATTTAACATTTGGTGTAATTTTCATGCGAAAATCAGAACACAATTTGGTGTTCCGATTAAATGCGTTCGAAGTGACAATGGTCGTGAGTATATGTCTCGTGAGTTTGTTTCACATCTGTCTCGGAATGGCATCATTTACCAAACCTCATGTCCTTACACACCACAACAGAATGGTATGGCTGAACGCAAAAATCGTTCTCTTATAAACAATGCGTGCTCTTATGTTCTAAGCACGTACTCCAAAAAGATTTTGGTCGGATGTCATTCTTACGGCTTGCTATCTCATTAATCGCGTGTCGTTGTCTGTCCTCAATGGTGATACTCCACTCTCTCGGTTATATCCCAAACGACAGTCATTTCCACTACCTCTCCGAATCTTTGGTTGCTTGTATTATGTTAGGGATATCTGACCAACTTTTTCTAAATTAGATCAAAAGGCTATCCAATGTATTTTTCTTGGGTATCCTAAGGATCAGAAAGGGTATCAGTATTTTTCTCCAGTCTTGAAGAGGTATTTTTTCTCTCAGGATGTTACCTTTGTTGAAATCGAGTTTCCTCCACTTCCACAAACTCCAGGATCGGTGCACCAAGTTTATCCAGAAGATAACTTTTTGTTGTTCCCAGTTCAAGCACAACAGCCCCCTATTAGGCTGCCCTCCCCTACCGAGCCAGTCCTAAATAAGGATCCTTGAATTTCTCCCAATTGATTAGTTTATCTAAACTCTTCAAATAACCAAAGAAAATCTCTTTCCCATTTCCAAAATCACTGGTTTTGGAAGAGTAAAACGTAATTGAATGAATCGATGCCGCCCATGCCAATGACTGAGTACGACATATGAGCTCAGACCCTTATGTGAGCTTACCTGCGCTAGCCTCCCCGCACGTGCCGATGTCCGAGAGTAGCCAAATAGGGCTTAGCCAATCTTATAACTAAAGAGTCAATATCAATTAAAATTTGACCTGATTTTTTTATGTATGATCCACCACCGTCGCCCGATAGATCGTCGTAGATAATGCCCATGGTCACAAAGTCATCCTCCTCCCCAGGCTCGACTGATTCGTCTCCACCTTCGGCTCGCCTGTTCCACCAGCTCGACCTCATCGTGCCTGTCGAGATCATCCATTGTATGTTGAAAACTACAAAGGGCTTGCGAGCCACACTCAGTCCTTAATAGCTACTATTGATGGGATATGGATTCCTAATTCTACCGAGGAGGGTCTCAAACATCCCGGTTGGCGTACTTCTATGGAAGAGATGAAAGCGCTTCGGGAGAACCATACTTGGAACTTGGTAAATTTGTCGCCTGGTAAACAGGTTGTCGGATGCAAATGGGTGTTCACGATCAAAGTGAAACCAGATGGCACCCTTGATCGACTAAAAGCACGTCTGGTGGCTAAAGGATATTCCCAGACTTACGGTGAGGATTATTTTGAGACATTCTCCCCAGTTGTCAGGATGACCTCTGTGCACGTACTCTTGGCCTTAGTTGTTCGCTATGACTGGTCGCTACTCCAGCTGGATATCAAGAATGCCTTCCTCCACGGGGATCTTGATGAAGAGGTATATGTGGTGCAACCTCCCGGATTCATTGCAAGGGAGGGTAAAGTGTGTCATCTGAGGAAGGTCCTTTATGGTCTCAAACAATCACCTCATGCATGGTTTGGTCGGTTTACAGATATGGTCACTCAGTTTGGCATGTGTCAATCAAAGAAGGATCATTCAGTATTTTACAGACTGACATCGGCAGGAAGGATACTCCTTGGTGTTTATGTTGATGACATTGGAGACGACAGTCAAGGCATTGCAGGACTGAAAAAGTTTCAAGAAGAACAGTTTCAGACCAAAGATATGGGATCATTAAACTACTTCTTGGGTGTTGAAGTCATGCGGAAAAAGAAGCACATTGTCATGTCGCAGAGAAAGTATGTGCTAGACATACTACATGATGCAAGAATGATGCAAGTCAAGGGAGAAATGTCGCCGATGGACCCAGGAGAAAAGTTACTCCCCGATGAGGGGATACTAATGACGAATCCGGATTACTATCGTCGTGTAGTGGAAAACTCAACTACTTGGCAGTTATGACTCGCCCAGATATTTTCTTTGTCGTCAGTGTCGCGAGTAGATTTGTCTTCTCCACGAGTTCCACATTGGCAGACAGTTCTCAGAATTCTGTATTATTTAGTCCAGAATCCTGGAAAAGGAATTTGAATGGAGAACTAGGGACATACAAATGTTGAGTGCTTTACCGATGCTGACTGGGGTGCAAGCCTGACAGATAGATGATTTACGACTGGTTATTCGGTATTTATTGACGAAAACTTGGTATCATGGAAGAGTAAGAAGCAGAGTGTGATCGTACGATCAAGTTCCGAAGCAGAATATTGAACCATTGCTCATGGCACGGCAGATGTATTATATCTGCAGCATTTTTTACAAGAGCTGGGAGAAGAAGCAGGATCTAAAGCAACAAATATGTGGTGTGATAACCAATCTGTTATGCATATTGTTACCAATCATGTATTTCATGAAAGGGAATGATAAAGTTCCATCACGTGAGGAGCGGTGATCAGGTAGCCGATATCTTCACGAAATTTTTTTTGGGTTCTCGGGTACAATTTTTATGTAACAAGCTGGGCATGGTTGATATATATGCTCCAGCTTGAGGGAGGGTGTTAAGCGGTATATTAGATAGTGAGTTTTAATCCCACATCGGGTAGAATAATGGAGAGAGGGGTCAGCCTCTCTTATATAATGTAGTCTTTTTTCATCAATTAATATATCCCATCATTCTAATTCTACAGTTTGCACTCATCTCGATTTGTCGTATGCGTTTAGTTTGGTAAACACATACACGTCAACTCTAGGAAGGCTTCATTAGGAAGTGATAAAGTGGATACTTTGGTATCTAAATGATTCCAGGAATCTTGTTTTGTTTTTTGACAAATCAGAACACAGATCGAACTAGTTGCAGGGTTATGTTAATGCAGAATTTGCTGGTCACTTGGATAAAGAAGATCAATTACATGCTATGTATACGCTCTTATGTGTTCTCTTATATGTCGATGACATGTTGATTGCTTCCAAGAGTATGGTATAAGGGCATTCAAAGTTTCATTGAGTTTGGAATTTAACATAAAAGATTAAGATGGAACATGAAAAATCCTTACGAGAAAACAAGCCAAGATATAAAGGTTGGAAAGCTATGACCATTCCCAATGAAGTTTATTCACAAGGTACTGAAAAGATTCACCATGAAGGAGTCAAGACCGGTGAGTACCTCTTATCGTCAGTCATTTCCATTGTTCTAAAAGGCATCTGCCTAGGCCGCCTAGGTGGCGCCTAGGCAGTTGGTGTCCGTCCGATGTCCGCCTAGGCGTCCACCTGGTCCCCCGACGCCCGACTATGCATGTTATGGGATTTTATGAACCTTTTATGCAATTTTTATTAGTTTTTTGGATTGATTTTATATTTTTTGAACCGCCTACATCTAGGTAGCCGCCTAGGCGGACTTGGCGCTAGGAGCGAGTGCCCGCCCTCCTAGCGCCTAGCGCTTTTCACAATCTTGGTCATTTCAAGTTATCATTCAAGGAATGTCCAAAAAAAAGTAAGAGAAAAACATCTCGAGTTCTGTATACGAGTGTGATTGGATTGTTGATGTATGGTATGGTGTGCACTCATCTCGATTTGTCGTATGCGGTCAGTTTGGTAAGCACATACATGCAAATTTAGGAAGGTTTCATTAGTAAGTGATAAAGTGGATACTTTGGTATCTAAAAAAGGAATCTCGTTTTGTTTTTTAATAAGATAGAACACGGATGAAACCAGTTGCAGGGTTATGTGGGTGCAGATTCTGCTGACCACTTGGATAAAGAAGATAAACTATATGCTATGTATACACTCTTATGTATTCTCTAGTCAGCTGGAAGTCGACCCTTCATATTATCGTGGCATTATAAACTACAAAGTTAGAATAAATGACAACAATAGAAGCATCCAAGGAGGCCATGTGATTAAAAAGCTTAATTAACGAGTTTGGGTTCGAGAAGATGCATGCTCCTTTGTTTTGTGACAGTTAAAGCGTGATTCATCTTAGGAAGAATCAAGTATACCATAGTCAAACGAAACACATCGACATATATCATAAGATAAGGGAGTAATGCGATAAGGACATCCTTCTTATAAAGATCGACACTAAGGTGAATCCGATTGATATTCTAACGAAGGTGATTCTTATAGAGAAGTTCAAGTCCGCCTTTACTTCTATTTTAGCTACTTAGATGTGAGGAAGGTTCGTGGCCTCTTGACCGAATCTGTAACCTTCATTAGCAGACTCGTTTTCAGTGGTTTCCCTGATCAAACTAGAAGTTACCAAGGAACCATGCATAGCACTAAATAGGGAGCCGCCGAATACACCAGCTACGCCTAACATATGAAATGGATGCATAAGGATGTTATGTTCTGCTGAGGGTCGTGACAGTTTTGTAACTAGTGGACAAAAGAATGTCAGTGGGGAAGGGGATACTAAGGAGAAGCTAATGTTAACTTAGTACGGAGAAAACCACAGCAATGTTCAGAAGGTGGCTAATTGAATAACAAGTCAAGGTGGATATTATTGTAGTATGGTTCGTGTTCAACTATGGAGTGCGACGGACGTCGTCGAATGACCAAAGAAGCTTGAGACGAGTCGAAACAACAAGACAACCCTCAGAAATAGCAAATATGTAGCATCAACTACAGACAACTATACCGTGGTTACTGTTTTGTCTCTGAATTTTCTAGAAACAAAGGTGGGGATGAAAAACCGACACTGAGCATTTCGTCGTTATATTGTCGATGTACTGGTCAGTCGGGATTCAATTTATCGGTCAGATTTAAAGGCTGTAAATTGATGGTTCAATAAAATTATTCTCTTGTCCCCACCTTAGCGATTGTGCTAGGAAGCCATAAGGGAATTGAGAGAAGAATGTTGAGAGCTTGTAGGAGATCTCTTAAGGGAGGATTTGTGCGATATAGTATTATTGTACTAACTTGTAAGGTTTCTCTTGATTCAATAAAATTATTCGCCTCTTGTCCCGTGGAAGTAGGCCAATCTCGGTTGAACCATGTTATAATATGTGTTTGTTCTTGTTACTATTATTTCAATATTTTGTGCTTTGTTATTTGTTGTCGTAAGGTGAACTCTTCGATTCTGCGGTTATAAGACATATCAGGTTTAAGGTTATTTGACCGTATAATATGATGTTGTGTTTTTACACTTATACGTGGCGTAATCTTGTTCTTTTCCCTTTCCTAAGATAATTTGTATATTTCTCCCTCCCTTGTTAATTTCTAATCAATCATGCTCACAAAGACGGTTAGGTTTAGCCTCACTAATTACTTTATGAGCTTCTTACTGTATACTTACTAAAAGGGAAATGTTCGCATATTATCTATCTTTTGAAAAAAATACACCTGAGTGCAGATCTGAAGGTTGGCAACAAATGGGGATTGTACAAGACTTGTATAACTGCTATTTACCTTTCAACAGTTTGAGAGTAGTCCATTTCAAGTAGTACAGTCATACTTTTATACGTGACTAGGGTCTCCATTCTCCAATAAGGGACCTGACACACTGACCCTAAGAACTACTATGAACGCACTTTTATCAAAATAGGCTCTAACATATTGAGAAGAGAAACTGAAAAATATACTACTTGCCGAATTTCTAATTATTGTTAATTAGATCATTAGAAACCATGATTATATATATTTGAGCATCTTTCACTGGTCTGCCTTGATTCTTTCTCCATTCCAACCTCTTGGGGTTGGTTGAACCATTCAACTATTTTCTCCATCAATTCAAAAATGGTCATTCTTCCATTTGAATTTCAATGCTCTATACAATATTGTTTATTTAAGAGCTTAAGAGGATATAGTTTTAGTAAGTTTCGACCAAGAATAATTATCATGTTGGCACTTGGCATAGTCTTCTGCTTACCAATTCATTGCTATTTTCCTTTTTGTCCCTGTCTATTATTTCACATTTAGTAACAAATTCAAGAGTTCCTTTCATGTAGGCTATATAGTCAAGTATTACTTCTCAAAGCACAATAATTATACAAATGTTTCATCATATGCACGGGAAGCTGAAAAAAATACTAAACATTTTTATATTGAAATTTTTGAAAAACTGATCACACTTTATTAATTCGAATTTACGAAATAAGAATAAAGATATGGATATATCCCAAAATTTTGAACATTAGATCCTAACATAGCTTCTCCTGGAAAAGAAAAAGAAAAAAGTATCAGAACCATAACATAGTTCATTCCTTCATGACATTTACAAGAAGTTAAACATATTATTAACTCAGAAGTATTCAGTAAGCATAGAAGACTTACCTAGAAAAATATCCACCCCCCCCCCCCCCCCCCCCCCCCCCCCTATCTCCTAGAAGTTGTTGTAAAAAGGAAGAATATACTCTTTCCACTTGATCTCAGGCATTGATGCTAGATTCTTTGTCAGGAGGTCGCAAATTTTAGTTAGAGGGGAAATGCAACTATATTGCGGTTGTAACATCCTGTTGTGCATTGCGGCAACATGTTAAATGTGGTTGCAAGAGCATTGCAGTGCATTGTGGAAGAATTGTAGTAGCCTCAGAGCATCGTTACGGTCAGCAACAAGCGACACACTGTTGGACAGTCTCCAATGAAATTTATAAGAGCTTAGTTTATCGCTGCTAGTCACAAATGAAGTGTGGAGATACTCTTTATGGAGGATTAGCATAGTTGGGGGCTGATGAGTTGCCATGGTTGGAGACTTGGAGAAGGAGCTATTGGAGGAGGTTGGAAGTAGAAATGACATGCTGCCATGAGTGGTCATTAGAGAGTATAGGTGATTGGTTCGACTGGAGTAGGTAGGTCAGGTGGGGTCGAATGACAGAAGACTCTTGAGAGTTGAGAAGAATGTTTTCAGACGAGTAGAGGATGAAAAAAGATGCAAGGTTGGCACAAAATGTACCCAATTTGCCAGGTATCTCTCGGAAATAGTTTATGTTTTAGGGGCATATACTAAGTAGTTTGTTTTAAAAATTCTGTTGGGCTCATGCCCCCTACAAGCTTGAGAATGCATCAACCCTTGTTTCTTATGGTTCTTTTGACAAGGAGTCAATCTTCTTTAGATTTCCTTCCATAATTGTGTAATAAAATTCGGAATCAAATAGTACCTTGTGTTTCTTTCTTGTAATCTCAACCAAGAGGCAATAGAGTCTCTTTAGGCCATAACAATTTAATGTGCTATGTTTTATTTGGAATCCTCCACGGTATGTGCGGGTTTGAATTCTTAGTTTCCTACTTATTCGAAAATTATACTGTTAATAAAGACTATCCTTCTATTAAACTTGCTATCTACCCAGTCTAAGACACATGGGCTGCAGTGTTGTAGATGTTGATTGTCATGTTCGACATGTTGGCCTGTCAGTTGAGATGTAAAATGACATATATCAACAATATATTTTCTTTATAGTGTTCTACAGAAATTTGATCAACATATCGGGTTCAACTGATATGTCATCTGACACAAAAGATGGGGATGTCGGCTGATATTTGTCAGTATCAGGTTAGGAGAAAATTTGAGAGAGGGTTTGGGGGAGGGGAGAGGGAGGGGGGGGGGGGAGGCGGGTGTGGGAAGAGGAAGGGGATATTTAAATTTGGGTTAGGAGATCTGAAAAAATATTAGGTTAGGACAGAATCGAGAGATAGTAGGGGAAGGAAATCTTTCTTTAAATTCGGGTTAAGATATTCAAAAGAATATTAGGTTAGGACAAAATTGTAGGAGATCTGAAAAAAATATTAGGTTAGGACAAAATCAAGAGATAGAAAGGGGAAGGGAATCTTTATTTAAATTTGGTTTAGGAGATATGAAAAAGTTCAGGTTAGGACAAAAGAGTGAGATGGATCCACCGAGATGAGGTGGCAAGGATCAGTGTCCTGATTTGATGGGTTCGTTCACTAGACCCTATTTACAATAGGATATGGGTTCGGTGAACCCTTTTACTGAAGTGATGTTTTGACCAAAATCCTATTCCTCAATGATAGGTGCTCAGTTAGAGTTTGATTCAACTGCCCTATTTGCTAAGTCGGTGGAACACCCCACAAAAAACAATCCAGTGGATCATACCCTTTTTAAGCAAATATTGAAAGATAAGATTGATTTATTATACTTGATCGAACTAGTGCCCTTTAGTTATGTTGTTGTAGACTTGTAGTGTTGAACTTGACCGGACCTGAACCCCAACGTATGTGGTGATTCTATAATGGGATCTAGTTCATTAAATAAAATGATAATACATAATTATATTAGGATATTTACATAAAAATGCATAAAAAATCAAATTTACACTTACTAGTACTGTATAAGTTCCTTCTGAAAATCCCCCTTGAACATATGTCTTCTGAACATCATCTTCTTTATGAGTGTTAAGAGTTATTTTACAAACTTCACTATGAGAAACAAAAGAAAAACAGAAACCATCTTTAGTCAAATTGTACAACATTAGTCATTGGCTACTTGTTGCATATGATCTCACAAACTATATATTTTTGACAGTGAAATGATTTTTGTGAACTCTTGTACTTGATCTCATTTTAGTATTGGAAGTATCACACCATTCTTATCAATGAAATATTGCACATTGTTTCTTTTCGTACATATGGTGGCTTATTATTTGGTTGAATTAAATTCCACACTGTTGCATGCCACCCATTGTTTCTGTCTCAGGTATTTTTGGCTCTCTTACTTGCAACACTATTTTTAAAAACATTATGCTTAATGTCTTTGCTTTGTTATCTTGATCAAATTTGAACTTTGGAAATATTTTTTTGCCATTGTTTTGAACACAGCTTTGCAGTTACTTTTAACGAGAAGGTATCAAGGACTGCGAGACAATTGTCTCCTCAGCTAGCTGCAAAGCTGAGGCCACCAGTAAGGTGAGTACATTTACTTTCTTTCTGTTGCTGAATATATGCTTTCCTTGCCTCTTGGTATTCTTATAAAGGGTTTTGTTATTTGTGATCAGGCATGTTCATCGTGGCCGGTCATCTGCAAAAAGAGAAATTTATATATGTGGACGTCCCCGTTGGGTTTTTGTCTTGATATTCTCAGCAGGTTATTTTGGAATTGCCATTTCAATTACAACTTTCACCGGTTGGAAATTGTTGTGACTAATTGAATTATATCTTTTCCACAGCCAGTTGCATTCTGTGGCTTACCTCTTGCACCCTCCTCACGGTCCTTTGGGCGCTTGCCATAGGTCTTCTTGGTACCATGAATGAAACCCTGAATAGATTTTGGTACTGAGAGTTACAATGTGATTTTCTTTCTTAATCTCAACTTTGGTCTTTTGTTACTTTCTTGCAGGAACTCTACTCCATGCCAGCTTTAGAACGCCAAATCTGAAAGCACGATTGAACACATTTCGTGAGGAATTCCGTGCAGTGTGGCACAATTATAGTGATATGTAACAGTTTTCTTACTGAAAGGTAAGAAGCTTTCTAATATATATATATATATATATATATATATATATATATATATATATATATATATATATATATATATATATGTTGCATGAAGGTAATTGTATTAACGAAAAGTAATAAAGCTATTAAATAAGAACAGTCCCTCCTCTAACTAGGGTACACTTAATTGCTCCTCTCCTTTATGCTCTGGGTCATATTCTGGTTTTATAATTAGTGACCGGAATGTTTACATCCTTTTCAGTAACATCCTCTTATGAAGGCTTTCTTTCTCAAATTGCCACCTATTTCTTTTCTTATATGCCAAACTGCAGCAGTCAAGACTGTTCTGGTTAGAACATAACCCAAATCTTTCCTCTTGAACTTTTTTTTTTTTGGATTTCTCTTAATTCACCTTTCAAATTGTAGTTCCTCTTGCTTTTGAGAATTAATTTCAACCTACAAATTGACCAAATATAGGATGCATAGGAGCATTCGAAAAACAGATGCTCTATATCCTCCATTTCCTGGTCGCAGAGCAGGCAAGTATTGGAAATGTGCATTCCATGTAACTGTAATATATTCTTTGCCAGTTTATAAAATCGGAAGCTCAACTTAGATCAGCAACTCTTAAACCAAACCTCCGTGTGCCAATCAGCCTCAAGTGATGGAGTTCTGATTGCCCTGCAAGCAGATTTAAAAGGGAACTCTTGTTTATTATTCTCATTCCAGCTCCAGAAGTCTATGTGTTTCTCTATGAATTGGTATAATCCCTGATTTGACTACTGAGAGCGTAAGTCGCCTGTAGAAGCTCTGGTCTCCAGTTATCTTCGACTATGTTGTAACCCACCTGTTTATTGCCTCTCAGGTAATAGAAACTCTTTCATCCAAGTTTCTGAATAAGTCTGCTCTTGATAACCAAGGATCTAACCACACACTAGTGGTCTGCCCATTGGCTATGCCCCTCTGAAGGTAAAGTAGAAGAGTTGGTCCCATTATCATCATAGCTTTGAATATAGAAGAAGCATTGTTGTCAATTGATGGATCCCAAACGTTCCTGTCTTTGATGTACCTTCCTCTCATCCAGTTAGCCCAAAGTGAATCTGGATTGATGAGCTTCCAGAGGAGAACCAGAGTACGAGTCATTCTTTGTTACAAAAGGCTCCTCAGTCCTACCCCTCCTTCCTCCTTTGATTTGCATAATTGATTCCAACTGATAGCCTGAACACTACCCCTCCATATGAACTTAACACACAAATTCCACCTTAGCTAGAATAGCTTTAGATAGGGATAGATTGCACCCAATAGTTATGAATTGCTGAAATAACTGCATTGACTAATAAAATCCTCCCTCCAAATGGAAATCTCATAGCTTCCCATCACCTGAATCTTCTGCTACAGACCTCCAGCCTTTGTTGGCAATCTTGGTAGGTAGTCTTCTGAATAGATATAGGAACATCCAAGTTTTTCATTGGCTTCTTTATCTCCAGTATTTCCTTCAAATGTGCTTTATTCCTGCAACATCTGTTAAAAAAATCTTTAATCTTCTCCATATCAGTATAGTGTTCTTGCCAAATTCCTCTAGTACATCTTTCACCCCCCAACAAGTAAGAGGGTGAAGGCTGTAGAAATAAGAGCAGGTCATCAACATACTAGATGTGATATTGTGGGGGTCATGGTGTGTATCGGGCCGGGCCAAGTGTTGACCGGTTTTGACCGGAGTTAGGTCGGGCCGGACTGGCCCGGACCAGAAGTGTGTGTGTGTGTGACCGGGTTGGGTCCGGGCCGGTTCATGGTGAAGTGGTTTAATTAGAAAAAATTCTAAAAAAATTAAAATTCGAGGAAAGAAGAAAGATTAATTTTATTAATGTAATTAAAATTAGTCATGCATAAGAAGATCAGAAATAAGATAAATATTTTTAATAATTATTATTTTTGTTACATAAGTCATACAACTTATATTTGTATTTCAGTTTTTCAAACTCATCAAATTTTCTTTGTAATACTACAAATGAAGTTTGTAGAGAGATTGAAAGCTAAAACTCAAACATAAGTCGTAATTAGGTTTAAATATACCTATGACCTATCTAACAATAATAATACATATTAAAAAATGATACAATTTTTTGAAAAAAATACAAGATTACTAGATACTCATACACTTTTTCAGATGCATGCGTAGAATATCTGTGCCACAATTAAGTTTCTATTGGAGTCGTTTCCTACAATACAAGCATTCAACAACAACTCCATGCTAGAATTTCTTTTCGTATTGTGCTTATTAGTGTTGTCAAAGGCGCGTCTCAGGCGCGCCTAAGGCGCGCCTTGCTCCTAGGCGCAGGGGCAGCGCCTCAAGGCACTCCAGGCGAGGCACAATTCTTAAGGCGCACCTAAGGCGCGCCTAGGTGCGCCTTTTTCGAGCGCCTTGGAATAGCTAAGGCGCGCCTTGAAAATCTTGTGAAAAAATAACATGTTTAGACTATTTTTTTAACTGTTGTACTGTTTTTAGACTATTTTTTGAACTGATGTACTTTTTTTTATTGTTTTCTCTCTCACTCACTCAATTCAAAGTGATTGCAACCTAGACATGGGAGAATTTGAAGCACACATGTTTATCAATATAGAAATCCGATATATATATATATATATATATATATATATATATATATAATTTTTGCGCCTCGTGTCGCTCCGGCGCGCGCCTTAAGTGCGCCTTGCGCCTCGGACGATTTGGACCCTTTGCGCCTTGAGTGCGCCTTGCGCCTTTGACTACCTTGGTGCTCATTGTAAACTCTGCTAAAATGATGTCAAACTTCTGATCTTCTTTCGAGTTGAGGTCCTTGTTGCTATGCTGGTTGAGATTGTTGATCTTGCGGTTGTTGCGGTGGTTGATCATTTTTATGACAGAAAGTAGCCTCTTCATACTATATTACTTGTAAATATTGCAAGAGGGAGAAAAAAAATTATTGTGGTAAATTTGGAGAAATTATGTCCGGTTTATAAAAAAAAATGGGTGCCAAATTACTCCTAAATACGCTTAAAATATAGTTGTTATAAGGGTATTTTAGTTATTTTTAGCAAAATAACCAAAATACCCTTCAAACGAATAAAAAACTGCCATAAAATCGGGGATGTTTTGGTAAAAATATCCCCTCAAAATGGATAATATGGTTGTTGGAGGGTTGAAAATATACACAATCAGCCAAGTGGAGCTGCCATCTGTCTGTGTGGGGGGGGATGGTTCAGCTGCGTGGCGCTGGCGCATGGGGGGGGGTCAACTGCGTAGGGCTTGCCACCTGTCAGCGAGTTAGGGGTAAGCCGCGTGGGTGTGGGGGTGTGTGTGTGGGGGGGGGGGGGGGTTCAATCCGCGCACCTGTTGTTAGCCGCTTGGGAGGGAGGGGGGGTGGTTCGGACCAGGCCTGGACTGGGTCACTGACCGAGCCGGTCCGGGTACACCAGTCTGAACCGTACCGATTTATTTAGGTGATCGGACTGGACTTTTTGGCCACTTTCCAGAACCCAGTCCGAACCCGTATATATACTGGGCCGGGCTAGATCGAGCCGTTTACCGGGCTCAGGCCGGCCCTGTCACGCCCCGATCTCCCGCCGGAATCGGCCGTCCCCGCTAAGCGCGAATCACCGCGCCAGCGCTCCCGCGGAACGTACGTTTCCATCGGGACGCGATGCCGCGCGAGCCTGGGGTTGCGCCCGCACAAGGCAAATACCGAAACGGCCGTTGATAACTAGTTCACAGAGTCGACATAGCGGAAACATAAAATGAACACAAGTATTGAATCCAATCAAGCTCTATATTGATATGAAGTAAAGGTTACAAGCGGCGCTAGGCCGAGGTTACAAGTCGCTCATGCTCTCTCTCTCTTACAACGAACATGCCCTTAGGCTCAGAACCAATACAAACGATCTGGATGATGATGTTCTCATACATTATGTCTCATATATGCGAGCTCCGGGTCCGTGCGCCACGCTCCAAGACACCAAGTGCGGTCCGGCGCCCCATTGCGTTAAGCGATCTCCGAATCCGTATGAGTTCCCCTTGCACCCTGCATGCAGACTGGTTGGGTATCAGTACATTGAATGCACTGGTGGGGAGGCCTCTCGCCCACGCCACAAAACAAGCACGTTCATTAGTTATGTGCACCGACTGATTTTGTTGTCTTTCTATTCTTTTGCCTTAGGATCAGTTACATGGCAATATAAAGAAAGTAATCTCCGTGTCAGCTCAAGAGTGTCATAATAATGAACAATTGAGTTCACCTTACCATTTCTTACCATTCGGCCTTCCCTGTCATATGCAGCAATATAAGCAATGAACTACGGAATAACAAGAAGCAACTATAAAACCCAAGTGTTATACCGTGCCTCTGCCTCACAAGACCCATTTTTACTAGAACTAGATGTGATACCGTGCATCCATTCTACTTATGCAAAATATCGTGCAAATGTACTCCTTCCCGTTTTCTCCTTTTCTCAATGCGGATAGCCGCTATGCAAACATGACTTATCTATATGAAGGTCACTGGCTCTGCTAGCCATAATGGACATAATCTGTGATGGACGGCCGTCTTCCCAGCTCGGTTGCTAGCCTTGCTGGGCCTCCTAGCCGTCTAACGAGTCGACGCCCATCCAGGTCGGTAGCAAGCCTTGCTGGATGTCTCGCCCTCGCCCGCTAGTCATCAGCTAGCGTACTGCCAGGACTACACTGGCACCGTCCTCCCGGGCCGACACGATTCGGATGCCTCAGCAATCGTGTCGAGGACTCTCTCTACCTGGTGCGCAACCAGTTGTCCGTGACCATGCAACTACTCCCCCACATTCCATTCCTAGCCGAGGACAACTCTCGGATCTATCTTAGCCGAGGACTACACTCGGATCTTTTCTTCCTTACGCAGCTCTCAGATTTGAGACTGCCTCGGTGATCTGCATATCCCGAGTACCTTCCTTTCCTTCCATCTCCTGACTCGGAACGACTACATGATAGCCTTCCTCGTCTATGCATGCAACATAATTTTACTCCATCCCGTGTCATGTTCCTTGCGGTGCAACGCCTCAGTATGAACTCATACTACTTTATGGCATATATGAAGAAAATTACTATAATCCAACTCAACAATCCCGACTACGCAAATAGCAAGTAAAATCTCCATGTTCTATAAAATGATAAGGCGGGGTTATCCCCTTAGCTATGTGCGTTCATCTCTTTTATTAGCAAGCAAAGGTTATCGCCTTTAAACTAGCATGTAACATTCATTTTCTTAGTGTGCAGCTAAGTAGAGACAGGTTCACCGGGGCCACCCACCTTAGCGATGTATCGCATCGGTCGAGCGAGACTCCGGATGCGCCTCTGATAGCCTAAGTCTGACTCCAACTAAGATCCCAGCATAAATCCCTTAGCATCGAACGAGCCATCTCGCTGAGCAAGGCGGACTGAATAGCTATATTTGTGCCGTTTGAATCGGCCCTCCGGGTTGAGCGGAGCGGGTCGTTACATTATACACCACTCAGAACAAGTCTCGTCCTCGAGACTTCCTGAGCGCAACTCGTACTATCGCACAACTTCTAACCAAACTCTATACATCTTGTCTAACTCCCAAGGACTGCTTTAATACCATAATCATTTATTTTCTCACCATGCGTTACGCCAACGTTAGCCAATTCTCATCGAACGACTCAATCGTTCAATGCTACCGCACTATACTCAACTCAATCGTTGCACTCCCGACTCAAAACCTACTGCACACGGCGCATAGCTGTAATACCCAAGCACATGGTAATCTATAACTCAATGGGCACTTACAACTCATAATTGGGTGGTCTTGCCCAACTTGTTATGTTCTCTCCATAGAAACCCAACGCATCCGAACACATTGACAGTTTACTTAACGTCGCCTATCGAAACCCATCATTACGCCTAACCCAAAAGCTAGAATCTCAGCTAATTTTCCAATCTCGTTTGCATCAATCTCTCTGAGTCACCGTCCAAACTCGCTAAATAAATTCGCAGCCAATCACCTACGTATTCTGACTCAGTCTATATTGCGCCTTAGCCCAGAGCTAAATTGTCCACCTGGGGTACGCTCTAATCCTTCCAGTCTTTGGTTCAATCGAACTTAGCTTCCTATACGTTTTACTCGTTCCTTTTGCACGAGTGATTAATCATTTTATCCGAATGATCCCTTTGTACAACTATTGTATTCCCAAACTCAGTCTCGCACCGCGCCCTAGCGCAGAACTATCCCGGTAGCACGAGAAACGTTACAATCTTTCCTTTATGATAGTTTAGGTTGAGGCTAACCTATTTCAGTTTCCATACTCATCCATGCGAGTCCGAACATTTTCATTTGCAGCTGCATCCGAGTTATGCATATCGCTAAGTCTGGATCGTACCCATATTCAAGGCGTCCCCCAAATATGTGTATTTCAACCAAGCTTACAGCTAAGTCTGACAAGCTACACGTGAAAATCTTTCGAATCGCGGATCGTTCTGCTATACAAATAACCGAACTCTGGTTTGATTTAGTTATCGTTCACTCCTATCTCACCCAATTTCAAGTTTAGCAATACTAGTAGCAACGCGCATCTTCCAAGCAACGATCAACTCATCACGCCAACTTATCTTCAATATCACCAATTCAATTTGTGAGAGTTTCGTCGGATAATTCTCTAATACCGTCTTATTTCTCACCGTCGCATAACCGATCCGACCAAATCAATTTAATACCCGAGTCCTATCTCGTATTGCGTTTGTTTCAACGCGAACGTTGCTAGTGTATATTCCCAATCTCAAATCCTAACTCTAAGTCTCGTTGCCAGTTCTATCATTCTTCCCGAACGATAATCTGAAGTCAGCCACTCTAGTTTAACTCAAGGCACAGGGTCGTCTGTCTAGCTACTAGGTCAGCTCGCAAAGTCATAGGTACGGTTCAAATTTGCGACTCATCGTGCAACCGCGTTGCACAATTCTCGCCCCAAACACCCTAAGGTCAAACCATTGTTCCTTTACACGGGTATTCTACCCAAGCTCGTTTCACTCAGATTTCTAAACATCGAGCATAGATCATCCTATCACACCAACACGCTCGTTCAATCGAACCCACGATACGCCCACGTTCTAGGCTCAATCCATCGATTCACACACACTTATCCTTATCAACACGTTTTGATAGAATTCACCAATCCATCCTCTACTACGCTTGTATCACTAAGCCACAATTCCATTATAAATTATCGATGTATATCATAAACTCTAAGTCATCCCACTCGATCTGCGTATTCCGTTCATAAAACCATCCCGCACATCTTACTTCACGTTGCTAGACTAACTCCTCACCAAAAAAAAAATCCTTAGACTCATTATATCCTAAAACTTGTCTTATCGTATCGAACCACAAGTCAAAGTGATCCTTCAATTGTCACGTTCCGGTCTCCCGCAAGTTCAATCATCCCCGTCGGACGTGATATCACCACGCCAACGCTCCCGCAGAATGATTGTCCTAATCCGGACGCGACGCATGTGCGAGCAAGAAGTCATACTCGCACAAGACAAGAAGATCAATTGTTATGGTTATCATCGGACGAACAGACACCTTATCTTCACCTTTCGTTTTATCCCAAGTTGTACATTGATCCACCAAGCCATGTTCTTCTTAAAACCGTTCTTACTGCCACCAAGTTCGTCTAACCAAACTGTCCAACATCAATATTACCATTTGATCGCTTCTTAGTCTACTCTTGGCATTCCTCAAACAACTAAATTCAATTCCAAACCCAAGTCTATCCCATTTGATACGTTCCATCATCGAGTTCGTTTGGAATAATCACCGAACATTTTCCCTTGAGTTCGATTATCCCCGCCGTACGTGAATCACCATGCCGGCGCTCCCGCAGGATAATCGTTCTCGCTGGGACAGATTTCGGATGTTATCTTTCCGAACTTGATTTCAGGATCGCTCTTCCAAACTCCAAGCCAAATCTATTACCGCTTACCTCGATCTATCAAATCATAATTTTACTAACTTGCATCAATCCATACTATCTTCCAACCATTGTTATGGTCTAAAATCTCCCAAAAGTGAAATCATCGCATTCGTACTCAAACCGAACTCTATCGAGCGATATCCTACTCAAATCAAAATTTTCCATGCACGCTATCATTCGTTCGCTCCATTATTTCAATCGCACTACTCCGATCACATTTCAAATTATTCCATCTTAACTCAAGTTTTAATTCACTTGTTTCAACTCAAAATCGCTCGTACGATCCTTTAAGTTTTTCCGACCATGCAATCAATTTCAATTGCCCTGAATTCCTATTCAATGTAAGCCTTATCCCTTTATTCAACTCATTGCAACTCGTTCGAACCAAATATTGCGTGCTTCCTCCGAGTTTACTTACTTGTTAGGCATTGTTTATTTATACTAAGGCTTAACCCAATCTCGTCGCTTGCCGCTAGACTCGCTTAATACTCCGAAATCCCTGATTTGTTCGAATACTTCTAAGCCGACCAATACACCACTCAGGGTTCGAGTTATACTCCATGAATCTATACGACTCATTATATCAACAATTCGCATAATCGAACAGGGGACTTATCGCATACACCACTCAGGAATCGAGTCATCCTAATAACTCCTGAATCCCGTTCGCATCCTTCACTCGTATTCCCAATTCGTTTCTTAGAACTCCAACACGATCCCTATTCATCGCCTTAGCGATCTTAGACTCATATACACCTCTATTCATAGTCCTCCATACAGACTATGCTTAATATCATAACTTATCGCTATGAATAGCCGTCCAAACTATATCTGAAAATTTCATATACGATTCTCATTACTCGCCTTAGCGGCACTCCGAACGTCTTTAACGATTTTCTTCCTAAGTCAAACTTTATTCTTATCCGACAATACCCAAAATCTCGCTACAACTCACTAGCACCAAGGGTCTTGGTGCCCGATACTCTACACAACTCGGCAAAAAGGCCACGTGCAAAGACCATTGTCTGAACGACATTCTTATCTTGCTTGGTGTTTTCATATAGACATATAACTTGCCGATTATAACACGAGTCTACTCTCACAATGCCTTTCACAGGTTGGGACAAAAGCCCTCGCATCATAATCCAGTTCAAGCAATCGTATAGTTCACACGCACTTTTCAAAAATATTTAGACTTATTGTATGGAACATCCATCGAAGCATCGAGAGAGAGCATCCACTACTTCTTCCAATACATAAGTTCAAAACTGAGAGAATCGAAACGAATTCCAAGGACGTAAAGCCGTACTCTGATACCAATATGTCACGCCCCGATCTCCCGCCGGAATCGGCCGTCCCCGCTAGGCGCGAATCACCGCGCCAGCGCTCCCGCGGAACGTACGTTTCCATCGGGATGCGATGCCGCGCGAGCCTGGGGTTGCGTCCGCGCAAGGCAAATACCGAAACGGCCGTTGATAACTAGTTCACAGAGTCGACATAGCGGAAACATAAAATGAACACAAGTATTGAATCCAATCAAGCTCTATATTGATATGAAGTAAAGGTTACAAGCGGCGCTAGGCCGAGGTTACAAGTCGCTCATGCTCTCTCTCTCTTACAACGAACATGCCCTTAGGCTCAGAACCAATACAAACGATCTGGATGATGATGTTCTCATACATTATGTCTCATATATGCGAGCTCCGGGTCCGTGCGCCACGCTCCAAGACACCAAGTGCGGTCCGGCGCCCCATTGCGTTAAGCGATCTCCGAATCCGTATGAGTTCCCCTTGCACCCTGCATGCAGACTGGTTGGGTATCAGTACATTGAATGCACTGGTGGGGAGGCCTCTCGCCCACGCCACAAAACAAGCACGTTCATTAGTTATGTGCACCGACTGATTTTGTTGTCTTTCTATTCTTTTGCCTTAGGATCAGTTACATGGCAATATAAAGAAAGTAATCTCCGTGTCAGCTCAAGAGTGTCATAATAATGAACAATTGAGTTCACCTTACCATTTCTTACCATTCGGCCTTCCCTGTCATATGCAGCAATATAAGCAATGAACTACGGAATAACAAGAAGCAACTATAAAACCCAAGTGTTATACCGTGCCTCTGCCTCACAAGACCCATTTTTACTAGAACTAGATGTGATACCGTGCATCCATTCTACTTATGCAAAATATCGTGCAAATGTACTCCTTCCCGTTTTCTCCTTTTCTCAATGCGGATAGCCGCTATGCAAACATGACTTATCTATATGAAGGTCACTGGCTCTGCTAGCCATAATGGACATAATCTGTGATGGACGGCCGTCTTTCCAGCTCGGTTGCTAGCCTTGCTGGGCCTCCTAGCCGTCTAACGAGTCGACGCCCATCCAGGTCGGTAGCAAGCCTTGCTGGATGTCTCGCCCTCGCCCGCTAGTCATCAGCTAGCGTACTGCCAGGACTACACTGGCACCGTCCTCCCGGGCCGACACGATTCGGATGCCTCAGCAATCGTGTCGAGGACTCTCTCTACCTGGTGCGCAACCAGTTGTCCGTGACCATGCAACTACTCCCCCACATTCCATTCCTAGCCGAGGACAACTCTCGGATCTATCTTAGCCGAGGACTACACTCGGATCTTTTCTTCCTTACGCTGCTCTCAGATTTGAAACTGCCTCGGTGATCTGCATATTCCGAGTACCTTCCTTTCCTTCCATCTCCTGACTCGGAACGACTACATGATAGCCTTCCTCGTCTATGCATGCAACATAATTTTACTCCATCCCGTGTCATGTTCCGTGCGGTACAACGCCTCAGTATGAACTCATACTACTTTATGGCATATATGAAGAAAATTACTATAATCCAACTCAACAATCCCGACTACGCAAATAGCAAGTAAAATCTCCATGTTCTATAAAATGATAAGGCGGGGTTATCCCCTTAGCTATGTGCGTTCATCTCTTTTATTAGCAAGCAAATGTTATCGTCTGTAAACTAGCATGTAACATTCATTTTCTTAGTGTGCAGCTAAGTAGAGACAGGTTCACCGGGGCCACCCACCTTAGCGATGTATCGCATCGGTCGAGCGAGACTCCGGATGCGCCTCTGATAGCCTAAGTCTGACTCCAACTAAGATCCCAGCATAAATCCCTTAGCATCGAACGAGCCATCTCGCTGAGCAAGGCGGACTGAATAGCTATATTTGTGCCGTTTGAATCGGCCCTCGGGGTTGAGCGGAGCGGGTCGTTACAGGCCCAGACTGGGATTGACCAGGCCGGTTCAGGACCGAGTACCCGGCCGCCAGGCCCAATACCACCTTGATGTGGGGGAGACATTTGCAAAGAGAGGTTGAATATCAATATCCTCTCTAACATCAGGAATTTCCAAAAGATTACTGAGGTATTCCATGGCAATAGTGAAGATATAAGGTGATAGTGGATCACCGTGTCTAAGCCCTCTATTATCTGAAAGAGGCATTAGGCTCAGGGGATTCAATCCGTTCCTTGATGAGATTAACCAATGATCACTGAAGTTCACACACCTCAAGAATTGAGATAAAAAACTTCTATTGACTGTGTCATATGCCTTCTGAAGGTCAATGTTGATGCAGCATTTGTTCCCACCTTGTTGAAATTTCTGATGAGTTTATGCGCTAGAAGGCATATATCAAGAATGCTCCTTCCTTGGACTAAGGCACTCTGGTTGGGAGAAATAAGTCCCTTCATTATACCTCCATTCTTCTACACATTATTTTAGTAATGATATTGTACAAGAAATTGCAACAGGAAATGGGTCTGGAGTCCTTTATCCTGGTAGCTCCTTTTTTAGGGATAAACGTGATGAAAGTGTTATTCGCCTCTCAGATGTTTACCCTGTTGGAAGAAGTCTTTGATGGCTTCCCAGACTTCTAGTTTAATTATCTCCCATTGAATTTTGAAGATTTGCACTGCCTCCACTCTTATTCTAGTCTGATCCTGAATATGCCCCCCTTCTGTAGTAATAAGGTTAGCAATATGGTTTTGACTCTGTCTTGCTTTGATCTTAGAACAGAAGAATTTACCTCATTGCTCTCCCTCTTTCAGCCAGTCATATTGGGATCTTTGTAGGAGAGCAGTCCCCAAAGTAGTTCTCCATGCCTTCAATTCTTTCCTCAATTCTTTCTTCACTTGTTTGAGCTTAGACACCATTTTATATATTAGGTTTCCACTAACCTCATCCATCCAGTTCTTCTGAACTAACGCATCATAGTCTTGTCTATAATACCAGTGATTGCACTATCTGAAAGGGATCCTTCTCTTGTTATGTTGTGGCAGATTAATGACCAGAGGGGAGTGATCACTAGTTTAGGAAAATGAGCAGTGTGCTTTAAAATCAGGAAATATAACATTCCAAGCTTCATTAAAGAATGTCCTATCTAGTTGACAAGCAATTTTGTTTACCTGACCCTATTATTTCATGAACATAAATGGCCTACTCTTCCCATCTCTATCAAACCAGCACCATTAAAATTAGAGTCCATGTCTTCTAGCACTTTGGCAGGGACAGGTCTGCCGCCAATCTTTTGACTCCCATATCTGATATAGTTAAAGTCACCCACCACAAGCCAAGGCAGAGTAGTTGAGGCACTGAGATTAGTAATGTTTTGACACAAAACCTACTTTTCCTCCCTACTATTACACCCATATATAGTCTTAAGATGTATTTGCAGACGCCCCAAGTTATCAAGGAGGATTTTAATATCTTGTTTATTGATTTGTAGCACATTTCCAATCTGTCTTCATATCCCACATGACACGCATTCACTGACGGAACTAGCTTGGGACTGAGGTGGGCTCCAACTTACCTAAATATTTTTTTCAATATGAGTTAGCCTACACCCCACACCCCAGCTCGAATTTTTTGGTTCCACTCTTGCACACATTCTACCCTTCTCCTGATTGTTACACTTGTGTACCATATTCCAACTTCTAGGCTTCTTATTCTCAAGAGATTTCAATCTTTTAGGACTTAGCTTGAATTTACTAGCTTAACTGCATGAGTAGTCATATGTTCTCTCATATCTTCCCACCTATTTACCACATTCAACCCTCTTAACATTCTAGGTCAAAAAAGACATTATACAATTTTGGCCCTATATTTGGCTTAAGCACCTTCCCGAGGGTAGGAGCCTTCACAGGTTCAACAGTCTTCAATTTCCTTTTGTACTTCTTGGTTTTTGTCTCTTAAAGAGGTGAAAGTTTTCCTGCCATGTTCTGTTCTCCATGGTATCCTCCTCCTCTACCTCTGCACTGTTATCATTTGTTTGCCTAGAAGAGTTGTGCAGATTGGTGGTTACTTGTGCTGGGGTGGCTCCTACAGTGGTCCTCCATTCTGCTCTGGTTGGATGTGCTAGTCTCTTTGGCAGTTGAAGGGGGCTCCTCTTCCATATCTTAATTTTCCTCATTGTTGACGTCACTGTCTACCTCCTCCACTGGGTCTCTATTAGTACTTGGTCCTCCTCTTCCTCTGCCAGCACGTGATCTCCAAGTAACTCTTCCCCACCCTCTACCATTGGTTGCATTAATCCAACCTTTGTAGCAGGTTGGGTCTAACCTTCAGTCCTCCCTGTACACATGATGATATGAGAGCTAACATTTGACAACTTGTACCCTCCTACCTCACAATCTATCTTTCTTTACCCACTTCTCATGTCCAACTCCTAGAGGAGAATGAATTGAGAAGTGGCGAGTGGCTCGTTGGAATGAGCAATTATTTGACAAGTTATACTCTCCCATGTTGGTACTAATATCCTCTACATCTTGTTCAGAACAACTGATGTTCACTTGTGCAATGTTCTTGCCTTTGTCTTTTGGAGCAAAAGAATGACATGGTTGGAAAGTATAGCCGCTTCTGGTTACATCTTGTTGAACTCTCTCTTGAATTGATGTTGGAGGTCTTCCCTCCTTAGCTCTTCATACGGGTTTGTTGCTGAGTTGGCACTGGGAATTCACGTGACCAAAATTATTGCAGTGAATGCAAGTGGGGGCACCCACTCATATTCCTGTGACACAAGCTATTCCTCTGAAAGCACGAGGGAGAGTTCCTTTGGCAGTTCTTTTGCCAGCAGAGATCTCAACAGAGCACCGTACAAAAGCAATTCTCAATCTTTTTCTTATAAAAGCAAGTCTCAAGTTAGGAGATCCATGTGAAGTAGTCCCCCAACGAGGCTTGCAGTTCTGCTGATAGACTTGTCGTTCCATAGCTTCAAATTCAGGCTAGGGAATTTGACCCAAAATGGGATGGTAGTGATCAGATCGCTCTCTAAGCTAGCCTCAGGGGACCATTGTTATGAACATTCTCCTATAAAACATCTCTGGTCCCGCCTGCAAGATTCTTTGTCATTCTTCCTTTGCTTCAAACTTGAACGAGAAAAACCACTCTCTTGAATAAAGATCAAGAGAGCATGTTGGTTTTCATGATCTCAAAGAACGAAGTCTTCATGTGTTGGTAGTATGGTTTACTACCCATCACATAAGCTATCAAGGTATTCTCCCACTTAAAGGCTGCATCTTTGATATCTTCATCTTGGATCTCAACAACACCATTCTTAGAAGGTTGCATATATTGCAACTTGCATACTTCATTTGTGGTAGTAGTGCCTTGGCATATCTCTACCCAAGGTTTTTGAGTGGTTGAGCGGCAAGATAGTCCCCTCCTATGGCCTTCAAATCATGTGATTGTCTCCTTATCACCAGGGGACCATGTTGTTTATAGGGACCTCTCACCCTATCCTTATCTCCCTGCCGTTGAAGAGGGTCCGACCTTACATGGGAGCTAGGATGGCCTCTAGTAACTTTCCTCCTTTGAACCAAAGCCCATCCCTCCCCATGTGAATCTATAGGGTATCAAAAGAAGCATGAGCACCATCTCTCTAGACTGTGATGTATCGCTGTTTGGAGCGCCTTGAAGATTAGAATCTAGGGTTTCATAAACACATCCACGATACGGCCAATCCCCTACCTACCCATACTGCATAATCAAGGAATAATACGAGGGCTAACTCAAATGTATGGCGATGGAACCTTCCCTACATTAGGCTTTTTCTTCCTATTCCGCATTGGATTTCGTCTATGCTCATCAAATTGAATAAGTTCTAACCACTTAGAATTTACATTATGGCAATGGAACCTTTCCTACATTATGATTATTCTTCCTATTTTGCATAGGATTTCATCCCTAATCATTAGATTGAATAAGCTCCAACCACTTTAGATTTACCATGGTCAAACACTGCTCATCTTCCGGTTACTCATCTTCCTCCTCATCCTCCTCGGCTGTCCTCCACGGATTCCTTCCCTCGGCCTCTTGTGGAATCCTAAAACTGCCATTGGCCATCTCTTGTTGTACGACATGATCCACTTATAGATGCACCCTCTCCTCCTTCCAACCAAAGCAAGAGTTGTGCATCAGATGGGGGTTACTCGTGCTCATTCACGCCATTAGTCGAGTGACGAGTTTAATGTCTACCCAAAAATGGATGACCCTCAGTTTGAAGTTTGAACCTAATCGCTTCCCAAATATGCTAAGTTGCGACGACTGTGAAAGTGAGAAACTTTTAGTCGGATTTCTAGTGTGGATAGTATCAGTATCCACAATCTTCATGACTTAGTCATTATGACTGTCATGTCCCAGTTCCGCAGAACCGATCGTCCTCGCATTCGGTTCCGCAGAATCGTTCGTCCTTGCTAGGGTATGATGTCGTACAAGTCTAGGGTTGCACTTGTACAAGGCTAGAATGTGTACTTGTGTCAAAATCTTTTATAAACATTTCAGCAACAAAACAGCAGAATATTGAACACAAATTGTATAGGAAGAAAATATTTCTTTTATTGATTCATTGCAACAGAGTACAATTTTCTCAGTACTGAAATGGAAATGCCTGAACATCTTAAATAACTTTGCATAAAATAAAAGACTGATAGGCTGACATGAAATAATGTTCTTATCACATACATTATGCCCCTTTATTACATTCTTGAAACTAGAAAGCAGCAACTTGAAATCTTGGAATACTTTGAAGATAGGAAGAAGCTTTGAAAAGAATTACAACAAAAGCTTTATCTCCCTTAAGCTCCTGCGGTACTTCGGTCACCTAGGTTGTCCACAGATACGTGTGTCAGTACTTAAGATGTACTGGTGAGCAAAACTGACCCACTCACCTAAACCAACACTTTTGAATTAAGACAAACAGTTTAATAGGCAACAGTTCAGATAGGCAACAATTTAAATAGGCAACAGTTAAGATAGGCAACAGTTTAAATAGGCAATAGTTAAGATAGACAATAGTTAAGCAGTGAAACATATACATCTTTGCAACATATGAAATTCTTACCCAGGCCAATGGTCGTTCCTGTATGAATTACAGGATTGTTCTTACTGCTCCTGCATAAGACATCATTAGCATGCAACTTTCTTAGGATCATTGGTGTTGTTTCACCATATAGGACTTTTACCACGGTACCCAGTGCACCTCCTCAGGAAGGTAGCTAGCCTCCACTGAGAATCCCGCAATACCTCGTGCCTATAAGCATGTCTGAATGTCTTCCCCTAAGTCGAAGCAGTCCCCGGTGTCCCGGGTCCAGATCGAGGGAACTCATTACCTTGTGCACAAGTTGTCCACGACCATGCGAATGCATAAATGACTAAGTTATAAACACATTGCATGGTAAAGTAATGAAATATTCACAGCCAACATTATTCTCAATGGAGATTTCTTAGTCCCTACTTTTCTCGCTTGGGACTATAAAGTCCATACTTGCCTTCTTACTTTTCTTTATGGGGACTTAAACAGTCCATACTTGCCTTTCTTTATTAATTGTTTACAGCATAGCATAGCATACTCTTGATAGTTATGAAGATGTTCTCTACTTCCGTCGCATCAAGGTGCAATAGTGGTATTAAACTTGTGGCATTAGTGGCTTTATCGATCATTGGACTTAGCAAGGTTACAAGAGAACTTTATAATTATTGGCATGAAAGAGTAGAGAAGAAGGGACAGAACCGCTCACCAAATAGATAATCCCGAGAGAAGGAGGATGCTTGCTCGCTCAGGCTTCGATCACGCGTCTATCTGCATTGGCACCAACATTTGATCATACTACCATCTTCCTTTCTCTTAGAGTTCTCTAGAATGAATGCATGCAATCGATAAAAATGGGCTAAACAATCAATCATCGAAAACTAATTACGAAAACGCATTTATCAAAACCAAGCAGCGAAAATCCAACCAAAAAGCCGACAAAATCCAACGAAAACTATTGGACTCATTCCAACAGAAACCGATCCATCAATTGGAAAGGTTCATTACATTCGTCCGTAATCGAATACTCAATTCCGACTTAAGTCAATCGAGCCACAAGCCTTATATAGTTAACCGCTAGGAGCGGGGCACTACAATGACCACCCTTTATTCCCTTATCCTTATCAACATCTTGACATCCTATATTCGTGTCTTTCTCTCTCTCTCTCTTTGTATGCATTACATGGTTTAATATAATCGAACAATGGTCACGTATATGCTCGAAGCACTTGCAGGTGGAGCAAACATGGGGAACCCTTTCATACTCCACATCTTGTTCGATCCTTTCCCCCACTAGCAACAATAACTTAATCGAATAATAGCCACATGCATGCCAACTAGGCTTACAACTTTTGAACTAAAAGAATTACAATAACTTCGTTCCATACATTACATTTCTTTATATAAAAACAATAATGCACATTTTGATCTACGGCTCCCAAAGATGAGGGTCTTCTACCACCTCAAAACATCCAATAGGACATATAACACATGTGGAGATCTGGTAGGGTGTCAGTATATTGTCGTGCAATAGTGAGGGACAAAAACTAGACTTTGTTGAAAGAAGTCACTAAGTAATCATGTGAGAAAATATTGATTTTAAATTGTGATCTTTCTATCTTTTACCTACTTCTATTTTTATTTTGAATACAATTCAAGGGTCATATTTCATCCTTTGAAAACTTAATCAAAAGTCACATTTTCTTGTTTCATTTATTCAAGTAGTAGGGACAATTCATGCACGATATCCATTTATTTCTAACATAACACATGCAACATATTTATGAATCCATATTCATTTCTTAGGAACAAATTAGCAGCATTCAGTGAATACAATTCCTTCTTATGAACAAGACAACATCATTTCATTTAAACAAGATTTTTTTTCCTTAAGAGCAGTTTATAATAAGAAACATAAGCAATAGAAGCATTCACTTATGTAGTGATTCTTACCTAGGACAGACGATCCATCCATGTAACAAACAAGAATTAGAATAATTTGTATATATAATAAAGTTTTATGTCTGTCTTTGTATCAAACTGTTAGGCTTACAATAATGTTATCCCTAGCATGCGACATATCTATATGATGGTCCATGGACGATTCCCTATAATTAGCAATTGGGACGTACATGTCCATCTCACTAATAGACATGACACCCCATGATTGAAAAGACGTACAACCCTTAGTGTATCCTAATCTCTCCTAGGATGACACGATCCCGGTGTCCCGGCAATCGATAGAGAGACTATTTTCTTATGCACAAGTTGTCCAAAACCAATGCATGAATGCAATTTCTATCAAATGAAACTCTATGATGCAGCAACTAATAAACAAGCAAACATTTCTATCTTTTTTTCTTTCAAACCATAGAACCGTAGCTCTTATCTTCCATCCTTTCGTCCGTACAGCCATGCCACGTTCTTCCTTCCTTTCTTTCATATCATTACTCACAAGTAGTACAAGTTCTTACACATCATTCTATCTTTACAACATACAATAAAGGAATAGGCAATTATTCTTTCTAGGCAACAAAATATCATTCCTTTCAATTCTACCAGCAGTTCATATTTCAAGTATGAAATTCTTCTCTCGTTAAAAACTTACGATAAGGGAACATGAAATCATTCTTTTGTTAAAACGCATAGCAACGGTTATTTCAATTGTATTCAAAGCCTAAATTAAGCATGCAATCATACTATCTTTTTTTTAGCAAGAATCACAACAGTTCTTTCAATGTAGAAACAATCTAACTTTAGCATGCAATCATTCTAACAAGCATAACAATGGTTCTTTCATTCATATTCACAATCTCTAAGGCAAGCGTGTAGGTTCTCTTATTAAAGCATGTAGAGTTCATGTACTATCATGTTAGTGATTACAAACTTATTCTTAGCATGTATCCATTTTTTATGGGTTCTCTATTAATCGTGGGGTAGAATCAGAAAGTGAAGTCTTGCTCACTTACCATAATGAAACGTCTTTCTATTCCAACAATAGATCTTACTAAAGACTTTTTGTACTTGAGCCAACAAGTCGACATCCATCTCAATATATAATCCTACCTCTAGGAGCGGTACATTACATTTTGTGCTCGACTTTGCTGAGCTCATTCTTTTTCCTCAATTTGTTGTTCACTAATCTATATTCTCCATCATATAGTTAGTAAGATCCTCAACTCCTAAGTTTGATTTTGCATCCATGACTTATTGATTGATAGTGAAATCTCTTGGAGAAGATGACTCTATAACTGCTAATTTCTGTCTATAATTAGTTCATACAGATTCTTATATTTCGGGAAACTTTGAAGCTGAATTTCTCCTTGTTCGTTGCTCGAGCCCTCAATCCAGTGCTGCCTATTTGATCTTGGTAAAGTTCACTATCACAGTTTCAATTCTTGTTTGATTTGATGATTATTTGGTCGAGCAAACGCACGTGTGAACTTGGGGTCCTTGAAACTTTTTTCAATTTAGAATGTTCAATTGTATTAGCAGTTTTTCATCAACTTTGACTGTGTGTAACTCTTACTATGAATCATAATTTCCTAATCCAGCAAGTCCTATATAATCTTGGTTAGGTTCTCTAACTATATATATTAAATTCCAGCTTCTAGTTCCTAAGTTTGAGGGAACAAATTAGATCCCAAAGACTACTACTTAATACTGTTATTATGTGTTAAAAATAAATTTCAGAATAGTGTTTTTTTCAGAAAGTTTGTGATCGAATCTCGATCAACTTGAAGCTTCAAACCTAAGTCCAGAAGCTCCATTGTAATACTGGTATAACTACCTCTTTCAGTGAAATTTAACTTAAATTGGTTAATGTTTGCATATTCAAATCAAGCCCAAAGTTGACTGTTTAAATTGTTTAATTCTATTCTTAACATTGAACCTTAATTTTGGAAATCCCAACCGTTGGATTAGCTTGGAATTTTCTCCTCATTAGAGTTAACTCAAATATGATGCCAAAGTTGGCAAAAATAATTGAAGTTTTGACTCAATTTTTATGGTAGCGACTTTGTGCTGAGTTTCTCGTCGATCCAACCGCTGAATCGACTTGATTCTTTTTTTCCATTTCATAGCAGGTATGACCCTATGCTTATATCTAAAAAATGAACTTAAAATTATTTTATTTGCTTGTCCGTTCTTGTGCCCAGAGTTGAGTAATCATAAACGTAAAAACTTGTTCATTTCATATCCCAAAATGATATTCATAATTTTGATTTCCGAAATATGATTTCGACACCATAGTTGGATTCGTGACGTCGTTTTGATCTTGTTACATATATTACTTGTCTATTTTTGAATTGAGCTAATTTGGATCCGCTTTGCACAATGCCAGATTCCGAAATCGTCTTCTATAATCTTCCTCAAATCATTGACTACTCTATATGGATTCTATATATATGTTGGCTTTTAGAATCATTTATGGTATTCTTTTGTGCTATGAGTTCACCTTATGGATAGTTAGCTTTGGACTCATTCCGACACGTTCGTGTTTGACATGTCGACTACAACTTAACTTGAGCAAGTACACTATACTTTATGTTCTCTATACATTATAAATATTGTCTGTATTGTTCATATTTAGGTATCATATTAAGACACGATCATGACACGAGATGGTTGATTGTATCGTATGGTATCGTTATTGTTTCATGAGTTATGGAAGAGAAAATACTAAGTAGATATGTGGTCAAACTCATATTTATTGAATTGATTGACTATTGTGGATATCCGTCATACACTTTTACGGATGATCCTGTCGTACCCTTATTGTGGATAACCATCGATTTGATGTGTCGTATTACCCTAGCCGACCATATATTGTAAATAGTATTTCACATACATTAGATGGTTAGTTTTACTTGTACTTGATTCTTTTGTCACATGATCATTATTGTAGCATGCTTAGTTACTATCTCTACTTCCTTATTGTATCATAGTTGATATATTCTTATTACAAATCTTCATTTAGCTTTATTTTATATTGTGTAATATTAATGTGTAGTCGTACTTTACTTCAATACTGACTGGATACGTTGTCATTTTTGGAGATGGTGATGACTTATATCCTATCTACTATGGACCCCAGGATGATAATATATGTGAGGTTGGTCCAGATGCACCTATGGACTATGAGGTGATCCTTAGAGGGATCTAGGATAGCACTATTTTCCTATTTCAACATTATATCTTAGTTTTACTTTCCATTAGATATTTGATTGAATTCGTCTCTAAAAACATTACTTGGCATGTATAAATAATTGAGGATTTAGACTTGTGACTTTGGGATGATGTGTTGATATTGTCATGGGATTACATCTTTCTTGTTCATATCTTCTTTTAGCATACTGTGATTGAGTAGATGCTTATATTTATTATACTTTTGATGTTGTGATGACTTGTGTTGAGGTTTAGACAGCGTAGTATCGCCGTTACCATGATATAGGCTTGGCGTAGCACGTACTTGTATCCGATTATTCGGAAGCTGGACGTGGCACTTGTCTTTCATCATAAACTACATATGGGTGCTGCCTGGATTTGTCTCTATTGTTGTACTGACACCCCCTCTGGCTGAAAAATGCTAATGCCGCAGCTGCTTCTATTGGATGTTGGGACACACTTGGAAGGTCCTAAACCATTGCCTCCTCCATGGCTATCCATATCCATATTCGACTTCATCTCCAAAGCCCTCTCAACAGTGTAGCTATACCCAAAATCTCGATGTATGTCTGTGCTCTACTAGATGCAACATGCAACTAAATCTCCCTCACTGAACCTTGGCAGAAATGATGAACTCGATTCTCTGGGTCTTTCATCATATTCTCAGCAAAATGACCGAGTCAACTGAAATCAGTTTTGTACTGTTCCACGCTCTTAATTCCTTGGCAAAATCTTCATGAATTGGTTCTCCAATGCCTCCTTGTCTTCGTCTAGAAAAAATATTCTTCTTAAAAAGTTTCTTGAAGATTTTCCATGTAGCCTCTGGTATGTGTGCAGTATGGCCTCGTCCTTATACCAAATCCGTGCCAAATTGTTCAGATGTAGGACATTGAAGTCTCTATCCTCAAATCTGATGGCAGCCTCGCTTCTCCTAGTATCCTCCCTACACTATTGATCCACTCATTTGCCACTAGTGCTCCCTCAGTGCTCGAGAACACCATTGGTGATCAATGCTTTAAATCCAATACTAATTTCTTGTCTTCTGTTGCGGGGTAGCTGCCCTATCCAATGCCTGCTGCAGGAACTAAGTCTGGACTCTCTGGGTGTTCATCATCCCCTGCTACTGAGATGCATCAGTGTTTGGAGTGTTGTGGGTGTGAGTCATACGTCTAGTACTAGCCAGTCTAAAAGGCTAAAGAACAAATTGTTAGATTATCAATAACGAAATGGATTCAAGCAAGATGCAAAGGTAACATGATTTAATAAGTAAGAACTTAAGTGACTTACTCCAAAAAAAAAACCTATATGTGATTGAGCACTTAACCTTGTAGACTATCAATGGATCCTTTTCATTCGCAGGTTCGTAATTAGTATAACTAACTTAATTAGTGGCAACAACTTCACATTAGCTGCAAAGACAAACTTGCATGGATTACCTTAAAAACACTTCACGTTTCGCTTCCAAATACTGTGTATGGATCATCTTAAAAACATTGAACTGGCCTGATCTTGTTAGACGAAGTGAGAAATTTCTGCAGAATGTGTGCCTAGTTAATTTCTTTGCCCAGAACATATGCTATATAAGGGACCAAAGATTCTCTCGGGAGATATCTTGGCGCTGATGAGGTGTGTTTAAATTGTGATTATTAATTACATAGTGGTCAAACGACTTTTTCAAGTATTGGAAAGGGTGTTGCATTCATAGGAGGCCAAAGTTTTATTTTGTGGTGTAGTATTCCATTCCATAATATCATTTGTTTATTGGGTTCATGAGAGGAGGACACAAGGCCGAACTTGCAAGTGGTTCCGTTGGCCCCAACTGACTTTGTAAAATCTGTTGATGTCAGTCAAGTCAAGATTTGCTTATTATTAAGGAGTCACATATACGCTCCATCCAACTGCCGTCTACGCATACGTCCGTTACTGAATTTGCTCAAAGCTTTATATTTACCTGAAAGAAAGAAAGAAGAGGAGGAGGAAGTGCGGAGGGAGAGAGAGTAACACAAGGATGGAAGCTAGCAAAGTCAAGAGCACAAGCAATATGACCGAGAGATGGTCACTCGTGGGAACCACGGCTCTTGTCACCGGAGGCACCAAAGGGATTGGGTACTGTAAATTATTTTTCACCGGAGGCACCAAAATCTTCTTGCTTGTGTAGCTAGCTAGCCCATGCAACCATGCCATGTAGATTGAATTTCGGTAGCAATATAGAAGTCGGTGTAATTTTCAGGAAGAGATCATGAAACAAATTCGTGTGACTTTTAAGTAATTAGTTGTTCTTTTGATGTGCAGGCATGCGATAGTTGAAGAGCTAGCTTTGTTTGGCGCAGCGGTGCATACTTGTTGCCGGAATGAAGCACAACTCCAGGAATGCTTAAGGCAATGGAAGATGTCAAGCTTCAATGTCACGGGCTCAGTTTGTGATGTGGCTTCGAGAGTAGACCGGGAGAAACTAATTGAGCGGGTCTCTTATATATTCCATGGGAAGCTCAACGTTTTGGTAAATTAATTCCGATCAAACAAGTTTTGAAGCAAAATGCATGCATGATCAAACATAGTTGATCATATAGCATATAGCATCTAGCATATATGCAAACTTTTTTTGGATCAATCTTGCATGTGATCTTCCCTACGTATACTTGACTAGCTAGTTTTCCTGGCCTCTCCTCTCTAGGTTAACAACGCAGGGACATGCATTGCAAAGCCCAGCATCGAGTTGACATCAGTAGATTACTCATTTGTCATGGCTACCAACTTGGAATCTGCGTTCCACTTGAGCCAACTATCTCACCCTCTTCTTAAGGGGTCGGGCCGAGGCAGCATTGTGAACATCTCCTCAATCGCAGGGGTAGTAAGTCTACCACGTGTGGCCATTTATGCAGCAAGTAAAGGTAAAATACAATCTTAGAGGCCTGCAAATGAAGAAATATATCTACGGCGCCTTTACTTTGTTTCAGGAGCAATGAATCAACTGACAAAAAATCTTGCTTGTGAGTGGGCAAAGGACAATATTCGAACTAATTGTGTCGCACCAGGAACCACTAGGACACCACTAACAGAAAGTGTGAGTACTCTAGCTTCAGTTTAATACTTTGAGGTTTGGCAGATTATTTCTTTGAAATTTGTATATATAGTTAAACTGACCACATATGTAGGCTTTATTAGGGAAGGAGCTCAACATCATAATTTAACTGACCACAATCCATACCAAGTATAACAACTTCTAAGTTCTTCATGCATTAAAAATTTAAGTAACACCTGCAGCTTAAGAAAGTAAAGTCAATGGGCATTTTCAGCATTGATATATGTTTTCGCCTTGACCATTTAAAGCAGCACCTGGGGGATGAGGATTTCAAAAGGCTGAGCTCTAGTATTCCTCTCGGGCGCATTGGTGAACTAGAGGAGGTGGCTTCTACGGTGACCTTTCTCTGCCTCCCGGCAGCGTCATATATCAACGGAAGTCATTTGCATCGACGGAGGAGTAACAGTGAGTGGCTAAGCTAAAGTGGGAAGGAACATTATTAGTCGGTCACTTGCAATTCAATTCATATATACTAATAAGAATTGAGAACAATTTATAAGAGTAACTCAGCATGCATGTATAAATATATATATATAAAAAGTTTTTGACTGAGGAAAAATAAAGTCTGTCAGTTACATCTCCATGATATTGTCTATGGTACCTTGACTATGTTTCACCACCACCATGAATCTTGGAACTTCTTTATGGCTGGATCTATTAATTTCTTCTTGTTATGGACTCCTTCATCTGCATGCGAACAGAAGCAAAAGTCGAGGACAGGATTGTTGTTAGGGGAGAGCATGGGCCGGTTTGATTTGGGATATAGACCAATCCCGATACGGATTGTCATTTATTTTCCTTGAAAATTAAGAACCCGGTCGGACTATTTAAAGCTATGGACCAGACCAACTCAACCCAACCCAACCCAACCTGTTCACCTTAGTTTGGTTCAGTTTTTTTTACTCGGTTCTATTAAATAAATTACACTAAAATCTATCAAAAACTTCTCTTACATGTATTTGAATATTTAAACAGCAAATATTTCCTAATATTGCGATTAGGACATAGCAAATATGCCCTAATTTTGATAGGACATGCCCTAATCGATTCAATATACAATTTTAGGATAAATCATTAATTACAAGTCATAATTTTAAATCCACAAAGTTATTTTAGTACAATGGTCCAGTTCGGTTCCAAAAAAAATAAAATTCACAACCCCGAACTGGATCGAAAAATAAAAAAGTCTGGGTCGTGACATAAAAAAAATCCAACCCAATACGCATTTTCGATCTGGTTCGATCCTTTCTCGGCTCTTGAAAAAACCTTACTTGTTGTAGTGTGGCTCATGTTCAACTAAGGATAAGGGTAGCATTGTCCGAAAACTGGAGAAGCTTCAAAGATGTGGAAGACTACAAGTTCTAGTAATACAAAAAGTCCAAAAAGATATCCAGAAGAATATCTCAATCTACAATGCTACACTTTCCAAGGATATCAAACTAGAAATCTACCAGCTTTCAACTCCGGATACCCAATCAGATATCGTGCGACATCAAACTATGCAGTCATCATAATCAAATTCGAAATCCGCCAGATTTGAGATTTGGGACAAAATTAAGATGATCATATCACTTTCTTTATAGCTTTCGATGGTAGGATTTGCTCAAAATACTGAGTAATATTAGACGAGCCTAGCCATTTAAGGGGTTTTCAACCCTGATTAGGTGTGCTTGAAGGAAGAGAATGAGGTTGTGCTTTTGAAGAACATAGAGGCCCTAAGGGAATCTAGAGAAATAAGAAGGGGAGAGCTCATTCGAGATATCATTGAGAGATGGTTTCATGATATGATATTGTTTGTCAAACTTTTGTTAAGTTTTCTCCCCTTGGCCCGTAGATGTAGAACGATCTTGGTTGAACCACGTTAGTATTGTGTGTGGTGTACTTTGTGCTATTTCATTCAGTATATATGCTTATTATTTGTTATCATAAAGTAAGATTTTTCGATTTTAAGAATTGTTATCAGCGCGTAAGGTATCGAAGGAATTTCCATTTCAATAATCTATGTAAGGTTAGTATTAAAATTGGTCAGTTCCTTATCTTTTTAGGTAGTGTTTCTTGGATTTGTTAGTTCTTAAGGATTCGTGGGAGAATTCTATTTTTTATTTTAAGGATGCCGAGTAATAAGATTAATAGGAGAAAGTGGAGAAGTTTAACGATAAGGGTAACTTCTCGATATGGCAGGGAAGGCTTAAGGCGATCATTGTAAAATGAGAGTTGTGTAAGGTTATATCCAGTAAGGACAAGAAACTAGTTGACGTAAAGGAGTATTGTCATGTCTTAGTTCCAAAATATGTGGGCCATTACATGATATGACCAACTAATAAGACTTTCAGTGGGTTCCCAATCTAATGGTCCTACTAAAGTGTACTCAATGGTTCTAGAGTAAACTTCAGTCTACAAACATATATCAGATGTAGGTGAGCTAAATCTATCCTTGCATAAAATATAAAGATAGCATGAAATGAATATTAAACATAAAATTAAAATATATGCTAAAAATATAAATATATAAACTAATATGTCGATCATGATACAACTGAAATAAATATGGTGGGAAAATAAATATAGTGGGGACAAACCCAAAATAATGTACTTAGAGAAAAAGGCAGTAAGATAACCAGACTCAAGTATCTCCTAACTAGATAATGATACTTTATTTCCAAGCATGAAGTCCTATCCAATATCAAGGGTACTTTGTTGGGTAGAGCTTGAAATCGTCTACTAAATTTGCTCATGAAGTAATTCCTTCCATAGGAAAGATCTGCTCACCTAAATCTTGAAGAAAACCAGATCCTTAGAGGAACGTAGCAAGATACAAACTAACATACTGAAGTACAATAGTAAATAACATAATCATTGCAGATTACAAGGGATACAACTATAACTAATCGGGTAAATGATATGCAAATAAGGACAATATTCACATGCATGGGATCTCCATTTAGGGGTAAATGTCACGTCCCGACTCTGTAGAGTCGATAATCGTCCTCCGGCGCGTGATGCCATTTGTGCCTAGGTTACGTAACTCACAAGGCAAGTACGTGTATTTTGATAATTTATTTGAAACACAGAGTATAAGCCACAAAGCAGCAAAAATATTGAAACACATCTTTGTATAAGAAGAAACAACTTTTCATTCATAACTTGAAATATAATTTACATTGATATGAAATACATTGCTTTGTACGTTGTATCGGCTGCATTGCTTTGTAATAACAAAAAGAACAAACAAGCTGCCATAAAGTAGTACTTGTTGTCCCATACGTTACATCATTGTATAGATTGAAACAAAATACCTCCAAAATAAATTGGCTTTAATTATACTTCAAAATAGGAAGAGCTTCAAATCGGCTGTTCGATCTTCATCTTCAGCTTAGTATTGTGCGTTGTCCACGTTTCTGACACCTGAGGAGTTGGAGAATCAACACACTTAGGAATGCATTGCTGAGCGGGACAAGCCCACTCGCCTAAACCGACGCTACTTATTAAAGGGACGCATGCGTTTAAAGTTATCTTGCTATTAGGAACTAGAGTGAATTTGCAGTTCATATCGTAGGCACATTTGAAAGCAGTAGCATAGAGTTTATATAGCATGCATCGATAATAGCTTATTCACCTAATGTGCGCTTTCCTACATTAAAACAGAGAATACTTACCCCCTGCATAAGACAATACGTTAGCATGCGTTCTATCTTATATGTGGTCATTGGTGATATTGTCGACACCATGAAAGACTCTCACATGGTCATTGCGATGCGCCATAGCAGTTCGGGTAGCAGTGCCCAACTGAGGTCTCGCAATGCCTCCCGCCGTAGCACGTTCACATAATTTCCACTAGGTTGACTCGATTTTGATGCCTCGGATACTGTTCAAGAAAAATAAAATCATTTTCACAAGTTATCCATGACCATGTAATATGCGTGAACAGTTTATTTATAAAAATATATGCATGACACGGAGCAAAATTAAGCAGTATTATATATGTCCTCATGCCACAGTTCATTTTCCTTCAAATCGTATATTTCGATTTGGCGACCCGTAGGCACCAAATACTCCGAGACACCATGCCACAACCGATGTTTTAGATACCGAATCCCTTTCAACGGTTTTGTGGTTTCGGATCACAACTGTCTGCTTCACATACGAAGCTTGTGTTATAGGTCGTGCGCATATATGCGCTCGACGATTACAATTATCTCATATTCTATCCTTAGTGGTAAGCATGCATTGTGGCTAACATTTCTATTTATATTCAATCGGACATCGTCGATTTGAACGTATTTGAGGCAAAGTATTTGTTTACGCGTAGGAGAAGGGACCGAACCCGTCACTACCACATTTCCAGATAAGGGTATTTGTGTAATTTCACTATTTGAATAATTATGAATTTAATTAAATTGCTGAGTTTTATAAACTATTTATATATTGTTAGTGATATTAGATTTAGGTCAAACCCTAGAACTCATTAGGACAAACCCTAATGACTAAGCCTAATTTGTAAACCTAATTCTAGAGAAACCCTAGAATTCAAACTTTAGGTTGAACCTCAAACCCTAGACTGACTAAACCTTAGTTAATTAGGTTCTACATGACCTTTCATAGGGGGTTTAACCTAAAACTATGTATTGAAACCCTAAACCTAGTTTTAATATAAAAGGGAGCCACCCACAACCCTTTTCTCCTTCCTGAAGAGAGAAACCCTAGCCTCCATAAGAGAAAGCCATCTCCCCCACTCCAGATTTCGAAACCTAACCCTAGGGTTTCCATCTTCCTCCTCCAAAGTAAGGAAAGCAGGGAACTTGGGTCAAGGAAACTTGGGAAAGAAGAACTTTCATAGGGAAACCATCTCCCTATAGGTAAAACCCTATTTTTTAATTCTTTAATTCTGTTTTCAGATGTTAATGCCCATTAGGAACCCACCCTATTGTTTAGATTTTGATTTTAGGGTTTCTACATGGAGATTTAGGAGAAACTAGGGTTTTGGTGTTCCAATGAGGGTTTTCCCCAAATTCGTGAACCCTAGATCATAAGGGTTTGCATGTAGGCTGATCATATCACATACATATAGATTGGATCTCAAATTTTAGGGTTTTTGGTTGAGGATTTTGGAGTTCTTGATGTGGAACCCGTTTTTGCACATCATGTGTTTGATGAAATGCTTCACAGGAGAAATTACCCATCTAATCTACTCTACTTCACCCAATTTGATGTGTGTTTATATATATATCTATGTTTGTAGATGTGTGTGTGATTTGGAGAGGGAATACATCGATGGGAAGAATTCCTGTCCACAGTCGGGGTCTTTACTGTGCTGTGTGCACTGTGGGGGGGGGGGGATCTTCCCTGTACAGTCGGGTTTTAGAGTTATGTGAACTGTGAGTGAGCACAGTATAAATTCATTTAAAACCAACTGTGTACATACCTTGAGTTCTGATATTCCTTATGTATCTAGTGATCCTAGGTGACAGTGTGCCTGTATGTGGTGTGTGTGAGTAAACAGTAGGTGTATCAGTTAGTGTCACGACCCGCACCCGGAAAATCGGGCATGAGTCGTGGGTACGTCCAGCCTACGCCGCAGCATCGGCGGTAGAACGCTGTCTAGGTCAACTAACTAAATAATAATCTCACACAAAAATCGGGCATGACCTCTCCAAAAGGAGGGCAACCACACAAACAATATATATAATCTGCCAAGATCTCAACTCCAAACGGAGGAGCAATATCATAAAGATAACCACAAAATACTCAATCACGAATCTAAGCACGATAAGATAACACAGAGATCTAACAACTATAAAGTCTAACCACCAACTACTACTACAACAACCACAACATCAATAATAATAATAATACAACAATACATCATCCAAAATAATATACAAACAAGGTCTCAATCCAAAACCGGAGACAAATCCGGTGCTAAAAGCTAATAAAAACAACAACAAGATCCTAGTGATCCCGGCTACCAACCCGGAAATCACCTATAAACTAGAGGGTCCCTGTCTGCACCATCGACAGGCTCAGGTCCATAAAACGTCGGACACCAATCCTCCGGATACTCTGAAAAATATGTCCAGTCAGGACTGGAGCAAGTACATCTCTAACAGCAGTTCCATTTAAATGATAAAAACTATAAAACAGTTATAGCAAGTAGCAAGAAGAAAGAAGTAAGTATGAAACAGGAATTAAACATGTATCACTGGTGCATAAAGGTAAAGATGCAGGAGTATCAGAAACAAGATAGTAGTAACTGTAAGGTATAAGAATCTAAGCTAAGATCAAGTCCGTGCACAAGAACGTGTAGTGAGTCCAGCATGGAAAACATGTAGTGAGTCAAGTCCAGAAACATGTAAGTGAGACAAGTCAAGAAATGCATGAGAGTCCAGACTATAAAGAATGAACTCGGTGTCTTTGAAATACTTGTTTCGACATGTAAACGGCTAGGGGTAAGTACGGCTCACCGCGCACTGGGTGCGCGGCTGCTATCATTCCAGATTAGACCAGAGGGAGTGATTCCTGATGATGCCAGATAGGAATGTTTACATGTCTACTCGAGTATTTCCCCGCCCCGACTAATACAAGTGGATCCAAGACCCGACACGCAAATCAAGATGAGTCCAGCCTGAACATGAGTGATGCCTGTAGGTGATGCCTGTAGTGATTCCAGAATAGAGGCCAGAAACATGAAATATACGTGTCGCAAGTAAATGAATCCAGAAATATCAATCAGTGTCCCGTGTTGTGCCAGAATAATCAGATGATACTATACTAGAAGCTGAATCATAATAATCATCAGATAATGAAAACTATCAGAGAATGTACTCGCCTGACGTCCTGAGCAACTGGCGATCCGAACCGGTGTCGCAAGGACCTAATGCGAAAAGCAAGGTTAAACAGGGTTCTAATGAGTTAAACAGATATAAAATAACTAAAAATAGGTTTCTAGGGTCGTTCTAGGTCAAACGGGTCAAACCGGTGAAATCTGGGTCAAAAAGTCAACTCTTTGTCCAAAAAGTCAACTCTGGGTCAAAACTAGGTCAAAAGTTGACTTTGGCGGTCAACCGAGTCAACTACGGTCAAGTCTGGGTCAAACTAGGGTGCTCCTGAAATTCTAGGTCAAACCGAGCTCATTAAGCTACTAAACTCACAAACTCGCCTCCTTGAGATACCGGGATACCCTCGGTATCCGATACCTCAACCTAGGCCACGCACCCCGCCTAAACCCGCTAAAACCTATGCTAGCACACGTAATTTTATATATATAAACATATAAAAATCATTCCAAGACAAATCCTAGGCTATTGCTCAAAAACCCCGCTCGAAACCCAATACCTTAGTTATCTTAAGGTATTGAAATACCTTGGTATCTCAAGATATTGAGGTTTCGCTCTAAAACCCCTCTAACTAGCTATCTAGCTATTGAATATATACCTAGTTATTAATCTAGGCTAGATAATATATATATCTATCATATTTATATATATCTAAGCATATATGTACCTATGTATATATTTATCCACACACATTTACCCGATTACCCATTATCTTACCTATACACCTATATATGTATATATATCTATACGTATATAGGTATCTATATCTTAGATAGATATATCCAAGTATCTAGCTATCTACCTATCTAGTATCTAGAAACCTAACTATCTATGTATCTATTCAACTATTTACCTTGTTATCTATCTATCTAAATATCTATCTACTACCTATTTACCTATCTATCAACCATCTATCTATTTATCTATCTAACATATACCTATTTATGTATCTAAAACTCTATCTAACTAACTTATTATCTAACTATGTATCAATCTATCTATATCTATATATATATACCTCTCTCTAACTCTCCCTCGCATTGATACTGCTGCTGCTAGCTGCTTAATGTTGCTGCTGCACCTGCTTTTGCTGCTGCTGCACCTGCTGGTGCAGCGAGTTGCTGCTGCTGCAGCTGCTGCTTGGCTGCTCCTTCTACTGCTGCTGGTTCTCAGTTCAGCCCCCCCCTCCATCACAAACACACACACACACACGCCTATACATATATATATCTATAACACTCTATATATATATATATACACACACATATATATACATATATCACTAGATATATATATATATACACACACTTATAATCTAACACACACACACACTAACATACTCACAAACACACTAATACACACACACTTAAACACACATACACATATAAACAAACACATATCTCTATATATATATAAACACACATACTCACATATATCTATATATATATATACACTAATATATATATATATACATCTACACACACACACACTAACATATATACTAATATCTATATACCAACACACACTAACATATATCTACACACACATATACACTCACATATCTATATATACATATATCTACACACAAATATCAATATATATATACACACACTAATATATATATATGCATATAAACACTCACACACTCAAACATATATATCCTCACACACTCTCACACTCACTCTCACACAACCTCACACACACACTCTCACACACACTCACTAATGCACAACTACACACACAAACACTCATACATATATATAAATATATATACATATATACACACTCACTCAAACTCATATATATATATATATAGGCACTCACTCACACTCACACACACTCACCTACGCACTAGCACACACTCACAAACACACTCACACAAGCACTCCCTAACACGCTCACAAACACATAACCACACATATATATATAAATATATATATAAAAACTCACACACAATATATATATACACATATATATAAACAAACACAACACACAACGCTCACAACGCCCCACCTACGCACGCCCAACGACCCCGACACTCACCAACGCCTATAAATATATAAAATATAGCTCGAAAACTCTAGCACACACTCCCCGATACTAACCCAACGCGCGCACAAGCCCGAAACGAGGAAACCAAGTCGAAATGGTCGTTCGGTCATTTCGACGAACACGTGGTGCGCGGCTCGGAAAACCTCCTGAAGCGCACACCAAACGAACTCGGAATCGGCCCAAAATTTACCCACGCGTCCTAAACGATGCCTAGATCCTAGAAAATGTGCTCCCGCGTCGATTCTAGGCCCGTGGCGGAAACGCACACGCACTTAGAATCGGCGACGACGAAAAGCCCCAATTTCGCCCGAAACGCCCGTTTCTCCGCGACACGGCTTCCCGTGCCCGAACGGAGACACGCACTCACCCTCTAGACACCCGACAACGTCTACCTAGGTCCATCTAACCTAGGGCATCACCCAAAATTGGGCCAAATTCAGATTTCACCCGAAATTGACACAAAACCTAGTGTTAAAGTCTCTAAACTCACCCAAACTAGTTCCAACTTCCTCCTACGGGTAGGGTTAGGGTTTAGGAGGGTTCTACAACACTAATTACACTACACAAAAATAATTAGGAGGGGGAAAGTTAGGTTTTACCTCTTGGGAGTTGGAATCCCAAGGCCAAAGTCTCAAATTCCCTCCAAATCAACTCCCTCAAGCTCCAAGCTTCCAAATCTATCTCCCACACTAGATCTAGGCTCCTCACACCTAGGTTGGGGAAAAAGCAAGGTGAGGGTTAGCTTAAAGAAGAAGGAATGGAAGAAAGAAGAAGAAAAATGGAAGAAGAGACTTACTTTGGAGAAGAAGGAAGAAGGAAGAAGAAGTGGAGAAGAAGAAATGAAGAAGAAGAAGTGGAAGAAGTGGAAAGAAGAGGAGGGGGGCTGCTCCTCTGGATGCTCACGGGTGGGTGTGGAGAATAGGGCCGGCCAAGTTAATAAAGGGGGGGTTTCCTAAGTTGCAAATTCCCAAAACGCCCCTACTCACTCGGTTTTGGGTTCCGGGTTCCAAATGCGCTCAAACTAGTTCCAAATCTCTCCAACTAACCTCCTAAAAATAAAATAAATATTCTAAGCCCCAAAAATAATTCTCACAAGGGTGTGGGCTGGGTCGGACATGGGTCCACTAGGGTCTGACATGGGTCCAGGCTAGCCAAAATCCTAAAACAAACAATATAAAAATAATACAATCAATAATTAATTATAAATACAATTAATTAAAAATAATGCACAATTAACTAAATTAAAAATAAAAAAAAATACCCGGCTCTGGAAATGGGGTGGTGACAGTTAGGAAATTAGAACCTATGTATCCCAACATGTCTAGGCATTAGGAGTGCCTATGGGTAGCAGTATGTGTGTAGTTCTCATGTGACTGAGGGGCAGAGGGATTTTTCACTAGTATTACCTGTGTGTACTAGCATGAGTATTAATGCCTGTGCACTAGTAAAATAGTTAAGGGGTGAGTGAACAATTGGGTAAGGTACAGAGCATAGAGGGTCAGTAGGTTCCTGAACTATGCAGTGAGGAAACTGTGTTTGTGTGCAGTATGATCTAGTGTGTAGGTATTTGAGCAGTGTGTTCCTATCTATGTGTGCCTATGTATGTGTCTTAGTTAGAAATAGAACTGTGATGTTTCAATATGAATTCAGTAGTGTGACTGTGTTCTCAGTAAGGGGGAAAACAGGAATGTGTGTATGTGTGAGGACCAGTACCAGTGTTTATGCATAGGACTGACTGTGACATTGTATTGTGTGTGTGTGCATCCCTGTGTCCATGTATCAGTGAGCCTGAGATGTGCAGCTGTGCAGTTACTTGTGTGAGTGACTGTGTGTAAGGGTGTGAACCTGTGTGTGCCTCAGATTGTGTTTCAGTGAGTATAACTGTGGTTAGTTCCTGTGTGTAGGTATGTTCAGTGTGTGCCTATGTGGTTTTGGGTTATGGTTTGTATTGGGTTCCCTTGAGTATGTATCAGTATACATGTTAGAATTTCAGTATGTGTATCAGTCAATTTTAGAAACCTATGTCTGTGCACATGTGTGTGTGAGGAATTCTTATCTCAGTAATTTCTGTGAGTAAGTATATATATATCAGTAGCAGTTGCAGTGAAGATTGGGTTCCTCACTTAGTAGTGTATTTATCAAGTTCATAGGTTAGTCTCAGTTTTGACATTGTGGGTTAGTGACTGTTATGTTAGTCTCAATTTTGATACTGGGTAGTAGTGTAAGTAGGTATGTGTAGTGTACAGTGTGAGTTTTCAGTGTGTGTCAGTTAAAACTGTGTGTGAGAGTTGTGTACCTGCCTGTGTGACAGTGTATCCTAGAACTCACTGTGTGTAGGTGCAACCTATGTGCCAGTCTCCAGTGTGGGCACCCTGAGTGATACCTGTGGGTATGTATCAAGTATTATGTGTCCAGGTAGTAAGGTAGGTGAGTCCAATGCTAGACAATGATACTAGTTAAATTTGATTTTTACCAAAGTGTAGCAGCAACATTAGGAGTTAGAGTATAAGATTTGTATGTAGGTTAGGTAATATATATGTATGTCTATGGCAGCTAAGACATAAGTGTTAGTTATTATATACCAATACCTATAGAGTATCATATTCCTGATATAGTTAGTACTAGTTAGTAGTGACCTTATAGACTAATTAACTAGTTTTGAACCCTAAACCTTAGACATGACCTAGAAACCTCGTATTTAATTTGTTAAGCATGTTATTCTTTTGATTTAATATCTGACATTAATATTCCATAAATAGGTCATTGTGATCCCACCTTGGACATCGATCCTCACACTTTGCTCAGGACCACAGGCGAGTACATTCTCTGACAGTTTTCATTGTTGATTATTTCTATGAATTGTAGTGTATTACATACTTGATTCCGACACTATGGATACACGGGTTAGCACCCTAGATCCCCATCATGAGGAGTCGTGATTGGAATCCATCGTGCTAGCTGGGGGATGGGGAACTATTAGTAGATTATGTGATCATATCCAAATCCTTTACATGCATCATAGCTCACCCCACTTTTCACGTTGGGTGCGGCCTGACCATCTTACATGCATCATAGCTGTTATATATGATTAACCTGACCACTACATGCATCATAGCTAACTATATGGTTAGCCTGACCTACAAGAATCATAGTTAATCATATATAACCAGCCTGATCAAGTCCCAAGCCGATCACATGATAAACTGATAATTCAAACACTTAGCTAGATGTCTATTTTATTCAGATTCACCTGTTCCAGCATTCACTATTTATTGTCTAGCATTCACTATTTATTGTTCATTGCTAGATGCTCTATTGCCTATTTCCATCTTCTCCAGTACTTTACATATCCAGCATTTATTTTCCATCTTGTATTTCTTACACTGTTTATAGATTTTGTCAATTTAATGAAACTACTGTTAGTGCTTGTGCTTCGCTCCAATCCTGACTGGATAACATTTTTCAGAGGACCTGGAGAGCTTGTGCCCCACTCATTACGGCCCAGGATTAGAGGGTGATTTCACTCCAGAAACCCCAGAGGAGTTGCCTAGTCTAGAGGAAAATTTACCTGGCTGTTCTTAGATTATTTTCTGTATTTATTGTTTTAGACTAAGACTGAGTTGTATTTATTATTTTGTGATTTTGTGAGGTTATTTAGACCCAGAATTTGAGTTGGACTTATTGTGGTTGGTTTTTATTAGAACTCTTTTCTATTCTCATCGTGCCATTATTTCTTATAGCTTGTGATTGAGTATATTATAGAACTGTGGATATTTATCATTGTCCTCCGTGCGGAGTTGAGACTATTGTCAGGTTATATTATATGTTGAGACCTAGACAGCGTTCTACCGCCGATGCTGCGGCGTAGGCTGGACGTACCCACGACTCATGCCCAAATTTTTGGGTGCGGGTCGTGACACGTTTTTAGTGGTGGCCCATGCAGGTCTAGCTTCGCAAGTTGTGCGATGTCGTGGTAGTGCGACAACTTAGTTGTACTACTACGAGCCTGTTTTAGGAATAGGAATTAGGTCGAGGATATACTCAATCACAATTTGGGAATTCTGACATTACTCTTAATGATTTTTCCTTTAGAAATTTTCTGTCCTTTCTTGATGATATCGTATCTATTGCCTTAATTTAATCTTTCGATCTGTCTTCAGGATGCCGCCGAGGAGGTCCCAGAGGCTTGGAGCAGCAGATTAAGAGAGGTCTGCCACCTCTCGCCCTGCCGGACAGACATTCGCAGCACCTCCTACATCTCCAGTACATGTGGGAGTGTCTGCAGCATTCGGGGGTCCTCCACCACCAGTTCAGAGGGTTCCCACAGCTACGACGGGGCCTCTACCACCACCACCAGTTCAGCATCCAGGAGGTGTGCCCGTCGATGGGGCACAGATGTTCGCCTTGATTCAGGGCATGGTCGATGCCCAGAGGACGTCGGCAGAGGCCCAGAGAGTGCAGGCTGAGGCACATCAGGCCCAGACAGAGATGATGAGGGTGAACATGGAGAATGCTCACCAAGTGGCCCTCCAGGCTGTGGAGAGAGTTACTCAGCAGCAGCAGCGTCCTGATCAGCACCACCAGAGGCCGGGCACCATTGTGGATTTCAAGAGGATGATGCCTCGGGAGTTCAAGGGGACAGAAGGGATACTCTACGCCGATGATTGGCTAGAGGACATCGAGAGGAACTTAGGCTTGGCACAGCTTCCGGAGGCCCTTCAGATCGAGGCCGCTGGCAGCCAGATGTTCGACATTGCCTTGACGTGGTTTCGCACGGAGTCGAGACTCTTGTGCAGGGGACTCACTTGGGAGGATTTCAAGGAGCTCTTCAAAGAAAAGTTCTTTCCTGATGTCGCCCTGGGAGCTTTGGAGAGTCAGTTCCATGACTTAGCCCAGGGGAGCTCGTCCGTCGATGAGTATGCCGCGGAGTTTTCCCGCCTGAGCCGCTTCGCACCGTCGATGACTAGAGATCCGGGGGACAGGGCCCGGAAGTTCAGAAAGGGGCTGACAAGGGAGATCAAGTCTCGCACGTCGGGACGTCGCACAGCTACCTACGAGGGCATATTGATGGATGCCCAGATAGCCGAGGACGACTTGGGCCTCAGGCCCAAGAGGGGACGCGATGTTTCCGGAGGAGCAAACAGTAGTGTGGGACCGGGAAAGCGTCCACACTTTCAGTAGCAACAGCAGAGACCCTTTCAGCAGCAGCATCAGGCACCAGCCCGAGGGCAGGTCCAGCAGCAGCAACAGAGACAGAACCAGCCCGCCATCCAGTGTGCGTACTGCGGGAAGATGGGACATACTAGAGATATCTGCAGGAAGAGATTGGGCTCATGTCTGTCCTGCGGATCGACGACACACCAGCTGAAGGATTGTCCTACCTTTCGTCCAGGTCAGGGTGGAGCAGCCGCCCAGAGAGGACCAGACAGGGTACCTACCGTACCAGGAGGCCAACAACAGAGGGGACCCCTTCCACCGCAACATCAGAAGTTTGCCCAGCACCAGCAGCAGAGAGGTGTACCCCAGGGGCGAGCGTACGCCATGGCAGTCGAGGAGATCGAGCCAGCAGGAGACTTGATCACAGGTTCGGTTCTTCTCGATTGTATTCCCGCATTTACCTTATTCGACTCTGGCGCTTCCCATAGTTTTGTGTCTGTATCTTATGCACTTCGACATCATTTAGACACAGAACCATTAGCTAGGACTTGCAAGATCACGACTGGTGGAGGTATTATCCTAGTCCGTGATCACTGCAAGGACCGGAGAGTGTCCGTAGGAGGCCGAGAGTTGAGCGTGAGCTTACTTGTCATGCCACTTCCGGGGTACGATATCGTGCTCGGAATGGACTGGTTGAGTAGGCATCATGCTACTATAGATTGTTATAGAGGCAGAGTATTATTTAGACCACCAGGAGAGCCGGAGTTTGAGGTCATCAGAGGAGCAGCGGAACAGAGGAGGAGCACATTTTGTGGAGCCAGGGCGGAAGAAGAGGAGTTGCCACATCCTCTGATAGCGGAGTTCCTGGATGTATTTCCAGAGGAGTTACCAGGCTTGCCGCCAGACAGAGATGTTGAATTCTCTATAGACTTGGTTCCAGGAGCGGAGCCCATTTCACAACATGTCTATAGAGTCAACAACAGCGAGCTGGCAGAACTGAAAAAGCAAGTTGAGGAGCTGCAGGACAAAGGCTTCATCAAATCCAGTTCATCACCATGGGGAGCTCCGGTATTGTTCGTACCGAAGAAGGACGGCACGGTGCGCATGTGCATTGATTATAGAGCTTTGAACAATATCACTATCAAGAACAAGTACCCGATGCCGAGGATAGATGATCTCTTCGATCAGTTGAGCGGGGCGAGGGTGTTTTCAAAGATAGATTTGAGGTCAGGCTATCACCAGGTGAAGGTGAAGAAAGAAGACACGCCGAAGACAGCTTTTTGGACCAGATACGGCCAGTTTGAATTCATGGTGATGCCATTTGGTTTAACCAATGCACCGGCAGTATTCATGAACCTGATGAACAAGGTGTTCCACCAGTACCTTGACAAGTTCGTGGTGGTGTTCATCGACGATATTCTTGTGTATTCCAAGACCCCGGAGGAGCATGAAGAGCACCTGAGGTTGGTCTTAGAGACTCTCAGGAGGAAGAAGCTGTACGGAAAACTCTCTAAGTATGAATTCTTCCTTGACAAGGTCGAATTTCTTGGGCATGTGGTATCGGGTGACAGAATCTCGGTAAACCCAAAGAAGATCGAGGCAGTGGAGTCGTGGGCTACCCCCAGTTCGGTAGCTGAGATCAGGAGTTTTCTCGGGCTAGCAGGATACTACAGGAGGTTTGTACAAGACTTCTCCAAGATTGCAGCGCCGATGACCAGACTGACTAGGAAGGATGTGGATTTTGTCTGGACGGAGGAGTGCCAGGCCGCATTTGATGAGCTGAAGAAGAGGTTGACGACAGCTCCAATTTTGACGTTGCCAGCAGGGACAGGTGGTTTCACCATCTACAGTGATGCTTCAGGGAAGGGTCTGGGATGTGTTCTTCAGCAGCACGGAAAGGTAATTGCCTATGCTTTCAGGCAGTTACGCCCTCATGAAAAGAACTACCCCACCCACGATTTAGAGTTGATGGCAGTTATCTTCGCTCTAAAGCTGTGGAAACATTACCTGTACGGAGAGCGTGTGGAGATCTTTACAGACCACAAGAGCTTGAAGTACGTATTCACACAGAAGGAGCTGAACATAAGGCAGAGGAGGTGGTTAGAGTTGTTGAAGGACTTTGACATCTCATTGCAGTACCACCCAGGGAAGGCCAACGTAGTCGCCGATGCCTTGAGCAGGTATCCGATGGCTATGTACTTGACGACAGATAGACATTTGTTGGCTGATTTGGAGAGCTTGGAGATTGAGGTATTAGTTTCCGGTACAGAGATTCAGATGTGGGGATTGCAGATACAGTCCGAGCTGATGGACAGGATCAGAGCGGCGCAGTATGATGATGAGGCCTTGAGGAGTATCAGAGCACATGTTCAGGCAGGATTGTCGGACGACTTTACTATCGCAGAGGATGGCTCCTTACGACACGGCACGAGGATGTGTGTGCCGAGCGGGGAGCTGCGCGAGAAGGTTTTGCAAGAGGCACACCGCTCTCAGTACTCGATGCATCCCGGTGCCAACAAGATGTATCAAGACTTGAGGGAGCACGTATGGTGGTATGGAATGAAGCGCGAGGTAGCACGCTTCGTATCTCGGTGTCTAGTGTGCCAGCAGGTAAAGGCAGACCGGCAGAGGCCAGGTGGGTTGCTTCAACCTTTACCGATTCCAGAATGGAAATGGGAGCACGTGACCATGGATTTCGTTTCAGGGCTTCCACGTTCTCCAGGAGGGAAGGACGCGATTTGGGTCATCGTGGACCGGTTGACCAAATTAGCCCATTTCTTACCTTTTAAGGTGGGCACGTCGACAGAGAGGCTAGCAGAGATGTACGTGCGTCAGATCGTTAGGCTTCATGGAGTTCCTGTAAGCATCGTCTCAGATCGGGATAGCCGTTTCACTTCCCACTTCTGGAGGAGTCTGCAGGCTAGCTTGGGCACTCAGCTCAAGTTCAGTACCGCATATCACCCCCAGACAGACGGGCAGTCTGAACGGACTATTCAGACTCTCGAGGATATGCTACGCACTTGCGTTCTAGATTTCGGAGGTTCTTGGGAGGATCATCTGCACCTGGTAGAGTTTGCTTACAACAATAGCTATCAGGCCAGCATCGAGATATCACTATTGAGGCTCTTTATGGGCGGAGGTGTCGTACACCGTTATCTTGGGACGACGTTGGAGAGAGAGCCTTGCTAGGACCAGAAATGGTCGTGGATGCAGCAGAAAAGGTGAAACTCATCAGAGACAGACTGCGAGTGGCGCAGGACAGACAGCGGCATTGGGCCGACAGCCACCGTAGACCCCTTGAGTTTCAGGTATAGATTATTATTTTTCGGCTTGTGTTTGTTTGTTTAGACTGCGTGTTGAGACTGTTTTGTTTTAGGTTGGCGATCTAGTATTCCTACGGATTTCTCCGACACGTGGAACGATTGGTTTTGGGAGAGGCGGGAAGCTTAGCCCACGCTACATCGAACCCTTTGGCATTCTTGCGAAGATAGGTGCAGTGGCGTATAGACTAGACTTGCCGCCTGCATTAGAGGGAGTGCATGATGTGTTCCACGTGTCGCAGCTGAGACGGTACGTGGCAGATCCTAGTCATGTACTTGATCACTCAGAGATTGAGGTTGGTCCGACGCTCAGCTACCCCGAGCAGCCCGTAGAGATCTTGGACCGCAGAGAGAAGGTATTGCGGAACCAAACTATCCCTTTGGTTCGTGTTGCATGGAGACATCACTCTCCAGGGGAGTCGACCTGGGAGAGAGAGGACGAAATGCGCGAGCAATACCCGTACCTCTTCTAGACTTGAGGTATATTTCCTTTTTCTGATTTCACTCTTGTTCTAGTTCAGTCCAATTTCGAGGACAAAATTTCTTTTAGGAGGGTAGACTTGTCACTACCACATTTTCAGATAAGGGTATTTGTGTAATTTCACTATTTGAATAATTATGAATTTAATTAAATTGCTGAGTTTTATAAACTATTTATATATTGTTAGTGATATTAGATTTAGGTCAAACCCTAGAACTCATTAGGACAAACCCTAATGACTAAGCCTAATTTGTAAACCTAATTCTAGAGAAACCCTAGAATTTAAACTTTAGGTTGAACCTCAAACCCTAGACTGACTAAACCTTAGTTAATTAGGTTCTACATGACCTTTCATAGGGGGTTTAACCTAAAACTATGTATTGAAACCCTAAACCTAGTTTTAATATAAAAGGGAGCCACCCACAACCCTTTTCTCCTTCCTGAAGAGAGAAACCCTAGCCTCCATAAGAGAAAGCCATCTCCTCCACTCCAGATTTCGAAACCTAACCCTAGGGTTTCCATCTTCCTCCTCCAAAGCAAGGAAAGCAGGGAACTTGGGTCAAGGAAACTTGGGAAAGAAGAACTTTCATAGGGAAACCATCTCCCTATAGGTAAAATCCTATTTTTTAATTCTTTAATTCTGTTTTCAGATGTTAATGCCCATTAGGAACCCACCCTATTGTTTAGATTTTGATTTTAGGGTTTCTACATGGAGATTTAGGAGAAACTAGGGTTTTGGTGTTCCAATGAGGGTTTTCCCCAAATTCGTGAACCCTAGATCATAAGGGTTTGCATGTAGGCTGATCATATCACATACATATAGATTGGATCTCAAATTTTAGGGTTTTTGGTTGAGGATTTTGGAGTTCTTGATGTGGAACCCGTTTTTGCACATCATGTGTTTGATAAAATGCTTCACAGGAGGAATTACCCATCTAATCTACTCTACTTCACCCAATTTGATGTGTGTTTATATATATATCTATGTTTGTAGATGTGTGTGTGATTTGGAGAGGGAATACATCGATGGGAAGAATTCCTGTGCACAGTCGGGGTCTTTACTGTGCTGTGTGCACTGTGGGGGGGGATCTTCCCTGTACAGTCGGGTTTTAGAGTTATGTGAACTGTGAGTGAGCACAGTATAAATTCATTTAAAACCAACTGTGTACATACCTTGAGTTCTGATATTCCTTATGTATCTAGTGATCCTAGGTGACAGTGTGCCTGTATGTGGTGTGTGTGAGTAAACAGTAGGTGTATCAGTTAGGAAATTAGAACCTATGTATCCCAACATGTCTAGGCATTAGGAGTGCATATGGGTAGCAGTATGTGTGTAGTTCTCATGTGACTGAGGGGCAGAGGGATTTTTCACTAGTATTACCTGCGTGTACTAGCATGAGTATTAATGCCTGTGCACTAGTAAAATAGTTAAGGGGTGAGTGAACAATTGGGTAAGGTACAAAGCATAGAGGGTCAGTAGGTTCCTGAACTATGCAGTGAGGAAACTGTGTTTGTGTGCAGTGTGATCTAGTGTGTAGGTATTTGAGCAGTGTGTTCCTATCTATGTGTGCCTATGTATGTGTCTTAGTTAGAAATAGAACTGTGATGTTTCAATATGAATTCAGTAGTGTGACTGTGTTCTCAGTAAGGGGGAAAACAGGAATGTGTGTATGTGTAAGGACCAGTACCAGTGTGTATGCATAGGACTGACTGTGACATTGTATTGTGTGTGTGTGTGCATCCCTGTGTCCATGTATCCGTGAGCCTGAGATGTGCAGCTGTGCAGTTACTTGTGTGAGTGACTGTGTGTAAGGGTGTGAACCTGTGTGTGCCTCAGATTGTGTTTCAGTGAGTATAACTGTGGTTAGTTCCTGTGTGTAGGTATGTTCAGTGTGTGCCTATGTGGTTTTGGGTTATGGTTTGTATTGGGTTCCCTTGAGTATGTATCAGTATACATGTTAGAATTTCAGTATGTGTATCAGTCAATTTTAGAAACCTATGTCTGTGCACATGTGTGTGTGAGGAATTCTTATCTCAGTAATTTCTGTGAGTAAGTATATATATATATCAGTAGCAGTTGCAGTGAAGATTGGGTTCCTCACTTAGTAGTGTATTTATCAAGTTCATAGGTTAGTCTCAGTTTTGACATTGTGGGTTAGTGACTGTTATGTTAGTCTCAATTTTGATACTGGGTAGTAGTGTAAGTAGATATGTGTAGTGTACAGTGTGAGTTTTCAGTGTGTGTCAGTTAAAACTGTGTGTGAGAGTTGTGTACCTGCCTGTGTGACAGTGTATCCTAGAACTCACTGTGTGTAGGTGCAACCTATGTGCCAGTCTCCAGTGTGGGCACCCTGAGTGATACATGTGGGTATGTATCAAGTGTTATATATCCAGGTAGTAAGGTAGGTGAGTCCAATGCTAGACAATGATACTAGTTAAATTTGATTTTTACCAAAGTGTAGCAGCAACATTAGGAGTTAGAGTATAAGATTTGTATGTAGGTTAGGTAATATATATGTATGTCTATGGCAGCTAAGACATAAGTGTTAGTTATTATATACCAATACCTATAGAGTATCATATTCCTGATATAGTTAGTACTAGTTAGTAGTGACCTTATAGACTAATTAACTAGTTTTGAACCCTAAACCTTAGACATGACCTAGAAACCTCGTATTTAATTTGTTAAGCATGTTATTCTTTTGATTTAATATCTGACATTAATATTCCATAAATAGGTCATTGTGATCCCACCTTGGACATCGATCCTCACACTTTGCTCAGGACCACAGGCGAGTACATTCTCTGACAGTTTTCATTGTTGATTATTTCTATGAATTGTAGTGTATTACATACTTGATTCCGACACTATGGATACACGGGTTAGCACCCTAGATCCCCATCATGAGGAGTCGTGATTGGAATCCATCGTGCTAGCTGGGGGATGGGGAACTATTAGTAGATTATGTGATCATATCCAAATCCTTTACATGCATCATAGCTTACCCCACTTCTCACGTTGGGTGCGGCCTGACCATCTTACATGCATCATAGCTGTTATATATGATTAACCTGACCACTACATGCATCATAGCTAACCATATGGTTAGCCTGACCTACAAGAATCATAGTTAATCATATATAACCAGCCTGATCAAGTTCCAAGCCGATCACATGATAAACTGATAATTCAAATACTTAGCTAGATGTCTATTTTATTCAGATTCACCTGTTCCAGCATTCACTATTTATTGTCTAGCATTCACTATTTATTGTTCATTGCTAGATGCTCTATTGCCTATTTCCATCTTCTCCAGTACTTTACATATCCAGCATTTATTTTCCATCTTGTATTTCTTACACTGTTTATAGATTTTGTCAATTAATGAAACTGCTGTTAGTGCTTGTGCTTCGCTCCAATCCTGACTGGATAACATTTTTCAGAGGACCTGGAGAGCTTGTGCCCCACTCATTACGGCCCAGGATTAGAGGGTGATTTCACTCCAGAAACCCCAGAGGAGTTGCCTAGTCTAGAGGAAAATTTACCTGGCTGTTCTTAGATTAATTTTCTGCATTTATTGTTTTAGACTGAGACTGAGTTGTATTTATTATTTTGTGATTTTGTGAGGTTATTTAGACCCAGGATTTGAGTTGAACTTATTGTGGTTGGTTTTTATTAGAACTCTTTTCTATTCTCATCGTGCCATTATTTCTTATAGCTTGTGATTGAGTATATTATAGAACTGTGGATATTTATCATTGTCCTCCGTGCGGAGTTGAGACTATTGTCAGGTTATATTATATGTTGAGACCTAGACAGCGTTCTACCGCCGATGCTGCGGCGTAGGCTGGACGTACCCACGACTCATGCCCAAATTTCCGGGTGCGGGTCGTGACAGAACCACCTACCGTTTAGAGAATGTGTCGAGAGAAGAAGACTCGCTTCACTACGTTCAAACGTCAGTTACACGCGTTCCTGCAATGGCACTAGTATTATGTTAGAATTTGTTCCCTCATCTTTCTATCGAATTCCTTAGAAAATGAAAGCAGAAAACGACGTAAAAATACTTCATCCAAAATCTCGCAATAAAAACGTCCAAGAAAAGCAACAACAGCTGACCGGTCCCGTCGAAGGGTCTCTTATATGGAGCTGACTCAACGAGACACAGTCCACTGCATCTAGGACTTATTCCAACAAAAGCTAAACCATGAGTTAGAATGATTCTCGTTTATTCGTCTGAATCGATTCAACACTGAAGGAATTATTCAATATTAAGTTCAGATTGAGTCAGACTAGCTACAAGCCCATTACGTAGTGTGTTTTCTGGTCGAAATGGGGCACTACAATAAATACCACAACTCATTATGAGGTTCACAGTCAACGAGAAGAATCATGTGCATAGTAGCCCATGCACCTACTAATTGACCCCCCTAATGATAATGTGAGTTGTGTCTACGACACATCTAGTCAAGAATCTATCCATCAAGAGTCTACATATAATCCACATTGTCACGACCCGCACCCGGATGTGAGGGCACGGGTACGTGAACAACGTTCAGCCGACGCCGCAACATCGACGGTAGAATGATGTCTAGATCAACAATATTATCTAATCATCTCACACAATAACATATGTATCTATCAATGATATCTCGACTCCATACGGAGGACAAGATGACAATATATAATAAAAATCAATACTCAATCACAATATCTGTCACGCCCCAGTCCCAAAATTACGTAGGACTATGACACGTAAGCATGCCAGCTGCATGGATATGGCAACTCCAATATATGGAAACCAAATCCACACGTACGCTGTAATATGAATATCAAGTCCACAAGTGGTATAAAATGTATCACAAGTCACAGGGTATAATCTAAATCTCATCCGCAAAAATCAGATATAAATAATAACCAGCATCTATATAACTAGATCTCAACATAAATATCTAAGGATGATAGTTGGATGGAAACAAATCCACTACCAACTCGAATGGAAAAGTACAACACAACAAATACAATATAAGAATACCAGCTAATGACTATGGGCTCGAAGAGAAGACATCCTCGCAACACAAGTAATCATCCAAATCTGCGCTCCTGCAATTACTCAAGAACAGATACACCTGGCAGAGGACCAGGTCCTCAGAGGGACGTAACAAGATACAGAAAATACGAGCCAATTTGAATACAGTAAACATGTATCATATTTGAAAATAGATAAGTACGCTGTACAGGATAATCTATATGAATACAAATGAGGACAACTTTTCAACGTATGGGCAAGGGTAGGCTACTCGATCTAATCCTCCCAACCTCACGCTCGTTAGTGGACATCATCAGCCGACATACCGCGGGGGTAACGACCCTCGGACTCCATCAATCGACATACCGCGGGGGTAGCGACCATCGGACATGACCCACCATAGTGCGTGCTAGTGACTACGGTGTTACCAGAGTGGTTAAAAGCCCATACGCCTAATGATTGTCCTCTATGATACTAAGTGCCATGTGTGTGTCAACATATCTAATACATAGTAATGACTGAAAAAAAACTACACATGCAAGAATAAACAGAAATACAATAAATATATAGAAATATACTAAGCATGCAAAATACTGTAAGCAATTTGGCAAGGTATCTTGTCTGGGGTCCTACTGCTGGTATGAATCAGAGTCCAAGTCACAGTCCAAATAGCCTATGTATTACAAATTTATCACGTCAAAAGATAATTTATTTTAATTTATTTAATTCTGGGATAATTACTATAAAATTCTATTTTAATCTTATTATTCTTATTTTTATGTTAATTCCTAAATTTTGTCCAAAAAACTGAATTTTATCAACTCGAGACTCATGGCACGCAAATCTAGGCGATCTGTTGACCGAAAAGTCAACCGACACAAACTCAATTTTCATGCATGATTTCCTGTAGATTTCAGCGTCAAAAATATGTTGGAATTTATGGATCGTTCAAATTCAAATTCGTTTAGGAATTATGGCATATACAAATTTTTGTATTGTGCACCGATGGTTAAATTCTAACCTAGAAGTTCTACAGAATTAACAGTATATAAATACTTTGAATTGAATTCTGGGAAAAACATATGTAAATGATCTCGACATTAGCTTTCCAAAACTTTGAACGGTTCATGATTCTGATTTCTGGTTCTCCCGAAATCGCAAAAATATTGAAATACGTCTATTTTCGGACATGCTGTGCTCTACGAATTTTTCCAGAATTTAATACTTATAATTTTGTAAAATAAATTATATAATCAGAAATCTAACCTCAATATCTTTCTAGCGCAAGAAACTAGGCCTCGTTTGGAGTCCGGAGCTATGCGCAATGGCTTGTGGAAGATGAAGGAACCCTAGATGGCAATTCTTCAAAATCTCTCTCTCTAAGATAATGGAATAATTAAGGTTACAATAATATATATATATATATATAGGGATGTACCTGTGGCTGAATGGATATTTATAGGCTGACACGTGTCAGAATCTGATTGGATGATTTTTGTTATATTATTTGTTTTTGATTTGCCTTTATCAAAATATTATTTAAGTCATTTTAAATCTAAATAACTCCAAATAAATATTAAAAATAATCATAAAAATCTGGAAAATTTACATAAAATATATTTTGAACCTATAAACCCTAGAAAAATACTTGAGATAATTTTATGTTCATAGGTTTTCTACTATAATTAGGAGAAGCTCTAAACATTAGTTTTACCCATATAACTAAAAATAAATACTAAAATTATTCCAAAAATTCTGAAATAATTCCAGAAAATATAAAATAATATTATAAATCCTACAAAGTAACGTGGGTCCATTCTATATTCCTGGGATTGCACAATAAATTCTACAAGTCCTAAAAATTAGTTATTAGCCTAATTACTCCCAATAAATACTAAAAATACTCAGAAAATTTCCAAATAATTCTAGAAAATATATGTGACTATTTAGAACCTAAAATAAAATTTTGGAATATTTTTAATTAAGTTTGAATATAAAATAAATTCTTCAATGTCCTAGAAAATTAGTGTTACTAGTTTTTAATTAACTAAAAATTATGAAAAAATCTCAATAATCTAAAATAGCCTAAAAATAATTATAAATAAATATTTATATAAGTAAATATACTAAAAAAAAATTTATTTTCTAATTAACTAAGAGAATACTCTGAATAAATTCAACATCTATAATAAATATAATAATATAAAATATACACAAAATACCTATTTTGGGTGAGGGAGTTTACAATATCTATAAGGAAGAAATGGTACGATATCAAATAGAAGAATGGAAATCACAAAGTCATAAACTACAACCAATATCTAAGTCTAAGAGTCTAGCATCAAACACCACAAGTCTAAAGTAACAATAGCATGCCAATAGTCTAGAAGCTGGAGACAGATCCAGTACAATAAATAATACTAGCTAAGAAATTGGGAGTTGAAAGCCCAATTTGATGCCTTGAAGCACAAAGATCAGCTGAAAATCCGATGCAAGCAGTACGGGAGTTGAAAGCCCAATTTGATGCCTTGAAGCACAAAGATCAGCTCAAGAAATTGGGAATCAACCAGCCTTACCCAGCTGATAAAAGAATATATCGACGTCTTTGCGTGGAATTATGAGGATATGCCAGGTCTTGATCCAAAGGAAACTCAACGTACTACCCGATTCAAAGCCTGTGAAGCAGCACCAACGCCGGTTTCGCCCGGACATGATGGACGCCATTGAAGCTGAAGTCAAGAAGTTGATAGCCTGTGGCTTCATCCATGAGGAACAACATCCCGACTGGGTCGCCAATGTTGTCCCGGTCATGAAGAAGAATGGGAAAGTACGTATCTGCATCGATTATCGAGATCTGAACGCAGCCTGCCCCAAGGACGAGTTCCCTCTTCCCATCACAGACGTCATGATTGACAATACATGCGGTTTTGAACGTATGTCTTTCATGGACGGATTTTCAGGATACAATCAGATCAAGATGCATCCTGAAGACGAAAAGCATACTGCCTTCCGAATACCACTGGAGGTATATTGCTATACGGTCATGCCCTTCGGATTAAAGAATGTCGGGGCTACGTACCAACGGGCTATGAGTAACATATTCCATGAGTATTTACGCAAGATGGTGGAGTGTTACGTGGACGATGTAGCTGTCAAAAGCCGCCTCAGGGATAATCACATCCAAGACTTGAAGACAGTATTTGAATTGATGCGCCAACATCAACTCAAAATGAATCCTACAAAGTCCTTCCTGGGGGTATCTAGCGGCAAATTTCTGGGATTTTTTATCACCGTCAAAGGCATTCAAGTGGACCCTGATAAAGTCAAGGCCATCTTAGAAATGCGACCGCCCCGCAATCTGAGGGAACTCAGGGGATTTCAAGGTCGTCTGGCTTATATCCGAAGGTTCATATCCAACCTCTCCGGGAGATGCTAGCCCTTTTCTCGTCTCATAAAGAAAGGTGTATCCTTTGTATGGAACGAAGCCTGTCAGCAAGCGTTCGGAGATATCAAGCGCTACCTCACTAGCCGGCCAGTTCTGGTACCTCCCGTCATAGGAAGACCATTCGTGCTATATGTTCGAGCGATGGATCATTCTCTGGGAGCTCTTCTCGTACAGAAGAACGATATGGGCCACGAGCAGGCTATCTACTACCTCAGCAAGATGATGGTCGGAGCCGAACACCGGTACAACCCTGTGGAGAAAGAATGCTTGGCTCTGATGTTCGCTATTCAGAAAATGCGACACTATGTCATGGGCCAAATCATTCATATCATCTCCAGGATCAATCCTCTTCGGGTACTGATGAGCAAGCCAAGTGTTCTTAATTCCCGACTCGCGACTTGGGCGATGTTATTAACGCCATATGACATGGTGTACGTCCCTCAGAAGTCCGTCAAAGGCCAAGCATTAGCTGACTTTCTAGCTGCTGATCCGATCCCGGAGGCCTCCAAACTATACGAGGAGATTCCCGACGAAGTCGCGGAATGTAATTCCGCGATGGAAGGTGATACATGGCAACTGTTCTTCGATGGCGCCTCCAGGACTGGCCCCAGGGGAAACGTGGTTTCAGGAGTAGGGATCATCCTGGTTACTCCTGATAAGCTCATCATCTATCGAGCGTACTCTCTTAGCGAGCCCTGTTCCAACAATGTAGAGGAATACAACGCTCTACTAATCGGGCTCCAAGTCGCCAAAGAGCTGGGGGTCGAATCTCTGGAAGCCTTCGGTGATTCTCTGCTGATCGTCAATCAAGTCAGAGAAATATATGAAGTCCGGAATCCCGACCTCATCCCCTATCACCGAGCAACGGTCGAGATAGCCATGACATTCAAGGGATTCTTCCTTGAGCATGTACCTCGATCTCAGAATCTGAAAGCTGATGCCCTAGCCAGTCTAGCTGCAGATTTAGCTACTCCTATAAGAAGGCAAAATTCGGTAATCCTTCTTGACAGAGATTTATTTTGTGTGAAGAACAACTTCCACATCGAACGCAGCCACGCTGTGAACGTCGATCCTCCTACGAGAGACTGGAGAAGTCCCTTTATAGATTTCGTGACATAGAAATCTTGCCCGAGGACCCTAAAGAAGCAGTATCTGTCAAAAGACGATCATTACGCTTCTACTTCGACGTATCGTCACAATGACTATATCGTCGGTCTTATGATGGACTATTATTACGATATCTCTCTGGTGATGAAGCACAGCGAATTATCCGTGAAGCTCACGACGGTGTATGCGGAGCGCATCAACCCGGTCCTAAGCTGCAGGATCGTATCAGGAGAATGGGCTATTACTGGCCCACCATGATCGCAGACGCAATCAAGTATGCCAGACAATGCAGAGCTTGTCAGGTTCACGCGGACTTCATACATCAACCATCTGAACATCTACATCCTACGATTGTGTCCTGGCCTTTCGAAGCATGGGGTATGGATATCATTGGTCCTATTCACCCGTCTTCTTCCAAGGGACACCAATTCATACTGGCCATCACGGATTACTTCTCCAAATGGGCAGAGGCAATCCCTCTGGCTGAGGTAAAGACATCTAATGTGATCAGCTTCATCAAGCATCACGTTATTTATCGCTTTGGGGTTCCCCGAAGGATAATCCACGACAATGGGCCTCAGCTCATCAGCCATGCATTTTACCGTTTTTGCGATAAAAATTGGATACAAAATATGGCTTCCACGGCATATTATCCAGCTGCTAATGGGTTGGCAGAAGCCTTCAACAAAACTATTATCAAACTCTTGAAGAAGTTTATCTCCTCGAATAAGAGAGATTGGAATTAGAAGCTGAGAGAATGTCTCTGGGCATACCGCACGACGGTACGAGCACCGACAGGTTACACGCCATTCTCATTGGTCTACGGGAGTGAAGCAGTTCTTCCCATCGAAATTCAAATTCCGTCACTCAGGATAGCCGTGGCTAATGAGTTGACTCAAGAAAAGAATGACCTGTTAAGGCTTCAAGAGCTAGAAGGATTAGACGAGAAATGCCTCCAAGCTCAACAGCGCATAGCGCTCTACCAAGCGCGCATTTCCAGAGCTTTTAATCAAAAAGTAAAGGAAAGAGTGTTCAAAGTCGGCGAGCTAGTCCTAGCCGTAAGAAGGCCGATGATTCTTACTCACAGGAGTAAAGGAAAATTCCAGCCCAAATGGGAAGGTCCTTACGTGATCGAGACAACGTTCTCAAACGGCGCTTACAGGTTAGCCCAGCCTAACGGAGACCTCATAATGGCTCCTATCAACGACAAATTCCTGAAAAGGTACTATGCTTAAACTCCTCTGCTCAAGTGGAATAAGGCGATCTCATTTTGACAAACTACTTCCAAAACAAACTTTAGTCCAAGCATACCCTGCTAAAGTTTACCGAAAGTATATCACGTCCAAATTACCTCTGATATCACTTTCAACCAAACCAGTCATTTACATTCTGAAATGATGGGTCCACAAAGTTAAATAAAAAGCCTCTTTATTATTCCCAAAAGAGAGCAAGAGTACATTAGAAAAAACAAAAGCAAAAGTACATCACTTAGGAGGAGCGGTCAAATCGCGAAGCAGCTACACCAGTACGACCATCCTCTCATCCCGAGAGATCAAGACGTCGACACGAGCCCACGCCAACCTGGTTGCAACATCGTTCAGAGCAACTAACTCAGATCGAGCCTGCACGCAATCGGCATGGATGACGCCCACACGCGTCAGATTCAGCTGAACAGCCGCCCGTCGTTCTTTCAGCACGTCTCGGGCCGCCAACAAAGAGAGAGCCTTCGCCTCTGCTCAAGTGAGCTCATCCTTCAAAATACGGACCCTCGCTGCCTCTTTCTCATACTCGGCTTCACACTGGGTCAACTCGGGGACGATGTACCCCAACTGGACGTGCTCATCATCCATCTCCTGCTGCTGAGCCGCGATGGACTTATTCAGAGGCTCCATCTGTTCAACAAGATGTGTAGTCAAGGAGTCGTATCTGGCCTAGACCAGAGCTTCAATGTTGCCTTGAGCTAGCTGCAGATATTCGTTAATGGGTTGCTCCAAACCATTAACCATCGCCTCCAGCGCGTCAGCTACCCCGGTATCATCGAATTCCCTGATCGCCTCTATCAAAAACCGAGAGGACCTCTTCAGCTGCGCAAAGTCCAGCTTCTTCTCCAACACCATTGATATTAGCGTTCTCAGAGTAGTGTAGAAGATGCCGGTGTACTGCTCGGTCAGCGCAACTAAGTCCGCATGAACGCGGGGAGTGTCCGCAATGGTGGTGACTTCCCCTCTAGGAACAACCACAGACGATGTTGCCACGGCCGTCGCCTCCACAGGTGGTGCGACAAAAGATGAAGCGCCAACACCGGACGAAGTAACCAACGTACTCGAAGGAGGCATTGTCGCAATGACAGGCTCGTCCTCTTGAGGCATCGGAACCTCGTCAGCAGGCGAGCCAACACCCGAAGATATCTCCTCTTCAAAATCAGGTACCTCCGTGTCACCACTAGGACCTGACATAGAGCCGAAGTGTACTTCTACATCGCCCTCTCCGAAGAGGTCTTCCCCTGAAGAGAAGACAAAAGGAAGTTAATATCAACATAATATTAATTTTCCTAGAGAAGAGGCATAAAAGACGATATTTACCCATGGCCGACGGCATATATGTCGCATCTGCAGCCTGTACAGCTAAATCATTTCTTAATGATGCTAGGCAAGCTGTCATACCTGGAGAAAGGGGTCTGCGAACTGACACTGGCAAGTAGTCTTCCAGGTCCTCCTTAAAATCCAACCGAGGTTTATCGGCTGGAATCTCGCTAGGAGCGCTCACAGGAGCGGCAGGAGTCCCTTCCGATGCCGATCCGGCTAGAGGTATACGGAATCCTATTATATTCAGCCCCGGAGGCGACTTCATTCCACTACCTGAAGCAGTAGCAGCGACGGCAGCCTCCAGCTGAGATTCTCCGGCACCACCAGCCGAAACTGTAGAAGGGCCCTCTCTAAAAGGCGAGGAACCTCCAATCAAAGAATCATCCCCGACATGGGGAGAAGCATGCTCACTTCCAGGAGCCTCAATACCAGGAATCCGGAGAGGACGAGTAACCGTCTTCTTCTTCCTCTTACGAGGGGAGGTCTCCTTCGGAGCAGGAGCCCTTCGCTTCCCAGGGATTACCAAAGCCCCTGCAGGCGGAGGTACTTCACCCCTCGGTACCGATACAAGAGGCTCGTCCGGAGTAACGGATTCCTCACCCTCGTCAGAAGAAACCGAGGGGACTTCAACTCTTCCACCAGGCTTGGAAGAGGGCACCCTGAAACTTTCACACATATCAAAATCACGATGGAAGGTGTTGGTGGCCACATAAAACTGGGCATACGAGTGAAGGATGTGCAACTCCGTGGAGAGAGTGGTGACGGGCACAGTAAAAATTGCCCCAGTGCAGCCCATGATAAAATATCGCCATCCCCTCGCTCCATCGATGAGTCCACCTCTGGACCTGAAGATGGTGACAGCGTTGCCCATATGCAGCTGATCATACCCAAACTTTCTGGCAAACCGACTAGGCAGGTAGGGTTCGAAGAAGTACTGGTCTTCACTTCGGTACAGCAAGTGGGAAGGTCTAATGCAGACCAACCAATTAAAATCCTCGGGAGAGAGAATGGTCTTCTCTCTACCTGAATCCTCAAGCCTAACCCCGATTGATTGCGATGTACAGAGGGGACAATGCATAAGAGCTTTCAGCTATGGCTGCAATTCAGCACCCGCCGACAGTCTAAAACTGTGAGTACATTCCAGAAGGATTTCCTATAATTCAATAGGAAACTACCCCCCAAGCTACTACCGGAACCTGGAGACATCACCCGGGGGTTATGGAGAATTAACCATCCCATCAAGTACAGGTATGGTAATTCCACCCGGGAAAAGCTTTCACGCCGAGCTTCATCGGAGAGCAACGCCTCAGTCATTGCCCTCAGGCCAGCTTGTATACGGCACACTATGGCAGGGAGCAAGCCCAGTCTCGCCCCAAATACCAGGCGCACTGCAGGCCACAAGGTGTTGCGGTGAATACGATCCGCAGATGCGATGCCAAGTACCACCAGTCGGCGTAGCCATATAGAGAGGAAGCCAGCCAGTTGAGCTTCCTTGGACAGAGGCCTGCGATAGTGCCTCAGATAACTGTAGGCCTTAGTACCTGCAGGATATCTTCCTATCCCTTCGCCGAGGATCTGATCTGGAGCACCAGCATCTTCCATGAGATCGTCGACTACCTGAGCAGAAAGCGCGCTCAGACAATTCACAGGCTGATCCTTGCCCTCCAAAACTTTCTCCGACTGAGCAGTCCTCGCCCGGTGAAAAAAGAGGTAGGACATCCATTTGCTAGTGTTAGCCAAATCTGAAGGCTCATCGTAGAAGACGGTGCAAGCAAGGTAGTGGCACATCAGCTCCTGGTACACTTCCACTACCCGAGGATCTGAATCCCCCAGCTCCCGGTTCGTGGGAATATATACTTCATACGGAGTATCCCCCATCGGCAGTCTCGAGATCTCTGCCATCTCATGGAGGGCCAATCCTAGCTCCCCCAGTGGAGTGGCAAAAGTCCCGGTGAGTGAAAATTATCGCTCCATCAGTGCCAGAAACAGGTTGGGGTTAGGAGGTAACCCAACGCTAGTGGCACTCACAGCCGCAAACAGATCGATGTTCTCCAACTCGATCTGAAAATACTTCAGGGCCCAATCAACTAAATGAGCCCACCGAAGATTTGTTGGGGTCATCCACCCATTGCACCGAGGATTCACCTTGGGGTATACTCCTCCGCGCCCCATGAAGTCATTGCAGAAGGTCGGCAATTGCACCGGCTGAAGCACCAAGCTGTCTTCACTTGGGACACTGCCCGGGTACAATCCCCTGAACAACGTCACAGATCCGGAAGGACGACTGACAAATAGGCCAGATCTTTTCTGATAGAAGATCTTCCCCGGCTTGCCGTGAAGATCGGGAGTCAGTGTCCACGACATCCTCCTGGGATGTGTAGCATGGAAGAATGCCGAGATGGGATAATCTCTCGGCATCTTGGGCAGAGTCAAGACCAAGCCCCCGGCAGGGAAAACCCAGAGTTCTTTCTTGGGCTTCGTTTGGGACTGCTTATCAATCATGTCCCCAAAGAGGAAAGCCGGCTTTATATATTGTTCCCCGTCTACGTACGTCAGGGGCTCCCCGTTGATCAAATTCAGCAGTGTTCGCTCACTCTGAGCCGATATCATAATTTCCCTTCCTTCGGGATACTGGGGCCCGGAGATAGGAAATGTCATGTGCGACAGATCCTCCAGATAGTTGGAGTGCAGCATCCCGGCGGCAGAACCCATCACCTCGGCTAGCGGAGACTCATGCAAGTTAACTGCAGAGGTGCAAGAAAAACACGTCAGTTTCTACTGGACATTACACTCTTGCAACATATGCCAAGAGGCAGCAGTCTATGCTCTACGCCAAGACTGTACAAACTTGATCGTTTACGCCAGAATTTTCATCCAGAAGCGTAAAATTCAAATCGGCAGTATACAGTCTGTGCCTTACAATAGACTGCCAAAATTCGAGATGTTACGCCAGGATTTTCATCCACAAGCGCAAAGCTTAGATTTTACTGTATACGCCAAATTTTTGGCAGTCAAAGCTCTTACGCTCAACTGCGAAAATCTGGAGTTTTTACGCTGACACATTAGAAATGTGGGCGTAAAAAGATGAAACGTCTCCGTACATCATCTTCCTCAAAGAGGCTACCAGCACAGGAGACGACTTAGCACGGTCACGTTCAACGTGTGCGAAGGATTTTCAGTCGTTCTCATTCATCCAAAAAGCTCTACCTTTCAAGCCGGGTGCACTGCTCGTCGACGGGATGCTCCGCTCAGAATGAGGTTCGCCCTGTCCAACCAGAGGCGCTCTCGCTTGAGCCAAAGAACGAGAAGAAGAATCAACCTCCTTTCCCTTAGCGGAGGGAGTTTGCTTCGAAGCCATTACTGGAAACTTTGAAGACTCGGAGAAGAAATGGAGAAGAACTCGAACAGTCGAAGGCTTTCTTTCGCAGAAGACGGATGGAAAGTTTTCCTCTCAGAAACTTAGGATATATATAGAGTTCAGATGGACTCCTCGGACCCCGAACCAAATCTCCTAATTAATATTCGGTTATGATTGGGTCCTACGTCAACCTATTATTCAGAGAAGGCGGACAGTCAGCGAATTCGAAAAGTTTTTCGCGCAAAGCAAGTTCATGGTTCCTACGCTAAGGAGCTTTCTACGCTCGACAGCTACATATCTACGGTTTTGCGCTCGCAAGCTATAAGTCTATGGTTTTACGCCCGGATGCCTTTGTGCTCGGTAGCTTTTATGCTCGAGAGGCTACAAACCTATGACTTCACGCTCAGCAGATACCAAATTGATGATCTCACGCTCGGTGGCGCTTAGTTTACGCTCAGAAGCAACAGATCCACGACTTCACGCTCGAAAAAAATTTCTTTTCAGAAGCAACAAATCTATAATTCTACGCTAAGGAGCTTTCTACGCTCGACAGCTACGAATCTACGGCTTTACGTTCGATGGCTACAAGTCGGGTTTTACGCCCAGATGCCTTTGTGCTCAGTAGCTTTTATGCTCGAGAGGCTATAAACCTACGACTTCACGCTCAGGAACTACAAGTCTATGATTTCACGCTCGGTGGTGTTTAGTTTACGCTCAGAGGCTGCAGACTAATGATTTCCCGCTCCACGACTTCCCGTACATCTGAAAGATACGTCGGCTAGAGTACGCGTACATCTGAATGGTTCTCAAAGCGGTCAATTTCAGGAGTTCACACAGAAGATACTCCTTCTTGACCACAAGATATCCCAAGTACCCGAAGCATATAGAGTTCAACATTGAAAAATTACTCTTCTTCATGGGTCAATTCGAAGTTCATCTCCAGTCTGAATATTTCATCTACCAAGATGGCAAATCAGTTTGACAGCCATTTCTCGCCCTACTCAAAGGGATTTTTCGAGAAATCATTCTTGAAGATGATGTCTGAACAAGAATGCTGTTCATCAGGAGCAATAGTTCAGAATTCTACGCGGTCCCTCACTCCTAAACAGCAGGACAGTTCGAACACTCGAATGCTAAAGCAACTTTCTACGCATCTCTAGTTATGCGTAAAAGACAGGACAGGACCTAGCACTCTTTCTAAACAGAGTCGGCATAAAGAATCAGACGTGTCGAAGCTACACATATTCAGACTTCATAGCAACAAAGTATGGCAAGATGATCATATGCACGGAAGAAAGATAATTTTATTAAAAGATTAAAATCATGATTACATGTGAGGGAAATCCAGTCTACGTGGGTTTTTTCTTCATTTTTCTTCATGATTACATATGAGGGAAATCTCGTCTACAAAAAGATTTTTCTCGTCGTCGTCGGAAGGCCACCCCCCAGAATCTACTCTACCAGGTTCTTGCATGGGCGCCAATTCTTTATCTCTCCTCCAGTAGTTGCTCGGTTTCCGCAACCGACTAAAATGATAAATGGAGGGAGAATACGAAACTGGGCCTGCCTAAATTATGCAGATCCTATGCTCCATGCACCGTGACAGATTGAGTTGAGGTATTTCACCCAACTCAATACCCGAGGTCAGAGCTAGTTGCTGCTCTCGTCCCCGGAGGTAACGGAAGAAGGTGCCACTAGCAAGCGGCATGGCGAAATGCAACCATTCTTCTCTCCCGAAGAACCACCATACAAAGTTGCTGATTATCCCGAGCAAAGGAGGCTATAATATCCTTCTATGATCCATCGTTGCAGATGACACTTGCTCGAAGACGCCATCTTTTTCGGCTCCCTACATGATGGAAGAACATGGTCTCCTTCTTCCTCAGATCGACCCGACGAACTCCGGCGATCATCTCTGTGGCGAAGGGAATACGGGAAAAATAGGTTAACTCCTCAGCCTTTTTATAGGCAAGAGAGGTCACACCGATCCCCAATAAATCCGCCATAAAGTCAGCCTCGACCGTGTCAAAGCTCCATTCAGAGACGTTTCGAGTTACGAGGAGCGGTTCATGCTTCATTCAAAGCATTTTAAATTACGAGGAATTTGAAAGCTTTGAAGGGGGTCTTGTAGAAGCATAAAAAATACGCGGGATAGCTATACGCAGCATATTTATGCAGAACAACGTAAACTGATGATATCAGAGACCCCAACGTCCAACAGAGCTCTTTCGCTAAAACACATCGGGAAATATAAGCTCAAAGGACCATCCGCGTAAAGCAGTACGTCCAGGCCGCTTCGGCATAAAGAAGGTGCTACATCGCCTATATGGCGTAAACCACACCCGCTTTCAATGCAACATTAAAGCGTACGAGGAACGCTTCGTATCCCCCAAAATGAACCTGTCAAATCACGCAGTGAATCTGACGTCTGGCTCCTGACAAAGAGTACTGCACGGCTACCCAGACGACGGCTAGAATAATGACAGACCACTCGGGACACGCTTCTGTAATTAATGCGCAGGATGATGGCGGATCTCTGCATTTAATGCAGGGGATTTGGTTAAATATCACCGAACCGTCGTTTACTGATGCGGCGTAAGCTTCTTTTTCGCGTACAAGGGGATACGCTGCCTTGTTTTACACGGGCAGGCATGAGCAGTTTACGCTTCGCGGAAGACAAACAGACTGCCACGTCAAAAGCTGCTCTTCGTACAGGGTTCGAGGCACGTCTTTGCACCTAATGCTCAGAACGGTGGCAGGCCTTCGAGACACGCCTCTGCAATTAATATGCAGGATGATGCAGATCTCTGCATTTAATACGAGAGATTTGATTATATCTCCAAGAGCCATAATTCCGGCTAAGACGTCCATATCACCTCGGCTTCTACGCCTATTCAGCATCTATGCTCACTCGGCTTCTACGCCCATTCGGCCTTCCGTGCCTACTCGGCTTTTATGCCCTCAGGTTTCTACACCTACTCGGCTTCTATGTCTACTTGGCTTCTACGCCATGGTGACAGACATTGGCTTCTACGCCAACCTCTTCTACACGAGGGATACCTACCTACGTGGCTTCTACGCCGTGATCTCCGTAGCGATTATACGCGTTTTGTCTCTTAGTTGGACCCGCGTCACATGCTTATTCAAAAGATCATCTATACGCAGGCATTGGTTACTTTAACCGTTGTGTAAAAGGGTGCTATACTTTCTACTACTCGGTTTTTATACCAACTGAGTGGTCACTGTCACTAAAACTCTATAAATAGAGACCTCTATCAACCGAGGACAAGGTCGACAAAATTGAGAGGAAAATTGGTCAAGGAAACCAATATCAGATCCGAGGTAGAATTTGAGAAAGGCGGAAGAGATCGATGAGAGGGAGTCTTGGAGAGAGAAGAGTCCGGAGCTCAGGCAAGGAGTAGCGATCAACGACTTTGGCATCGTGCATCCATCCTCCTGAGCAACCTCCGAAGCTACTCTCCGTCTTCTACGGCACTTCTTCACCATCGTGTGGTCCAAGGGCTAAAGTGATCGGCTACAGATCAGACACCAATAGCAATATTTACCCAAATTAAATAAATTGTACTCCCACATCCTCATATAGGATTACATTGTACAAGCTTGTTTGTAAACCAAAGAAAAGAAAACTGGTTTCGTATAAACCTCGTCTTATATACTTTTCCTCTTTCGTTTATCACCATAAACAGTCGTCTAGTGACATAACCCTTGATATAAGACATCGATTACGCATTCAAGGAATACACTGCCTATTCTACACAGGCAAACGAGCGCTTTACGCTCAGGATGAGACGAAATCAACCGCCACATCAAAAACTGTACTTCGTACATAACTCGAGGTACGTCTCTGCAATTAATGCGTGAGATGGGGGCAGATCTCTGCATTTAATGCACGAGATTGGGTTCTACTTTTTTGACTGGGTGATCTATAATTAGGGCTAATACGTCCATATCACCATCCCCGCACATTACGCTAACCAGGCTATTTTCAGCTATAGGAGTACGCCGTATGCTATCTCCTCAAAATACGCCAACTCAGGCTATATTTGTAAAGGTGCGTGATAAGGCTATCTAGCTCAGAACACGCTCAAAACCTCATTCAAAGAAGGATAATTGGTTATCTTTACGATGGTTACCTATCCATGCAGCATCAAGCTTTACACAGAATTTGGCTTCTACGCCAACATGACAGATAATTGGCTTCTACGCCAACATAACATTTATGTGGCTTCTACGCCAACTTGACAACTATTCGGCTTCTACGCCTACTTGACTTTTATGCCATCAAAACAACTATTTGGCTTTTACGCCAATGAGACAGTTATTTAGCTTTTATGCCAACCTTCTCTATGCAAAGGGTAGTTATCTACGTGGCTTGCATGCCGTGATCTTCGATGAGCGATTATACGTATTACTCATAATGGGACACGCGTCATACGCCGATTCAGAAGATCATTCATACGTGGGTAGCAGTTATTATAACCGCCGCGTAAAAGGTGCAACTCTCTCCATTGTTCGGTTTTTACGCCGACTGTAGCTGAACTCTATAAATAGAGACCTCCGGCCATGGAGGTCCAGGATCGAAGAAGAGGTCGAGGGTCGAGGATTTTTCAAGAAGAGAGTATATCCAGAGAATGTTGATTGACTACTTTGACAACAAGAGTTCAATCCCTCCTGCAGTCTTTGAAGCTTCTTTTTTGTCTTCTACAGTACTTCTTCGTCATCGTGTGGTCCAAGGGACAAAGTGATCGACCGCAGATCAGACTCCTATAGCAATATTTTCCCAGAATTAAATTTTTGTACTTAACATCCTCGTATAGGATTAATTGTACTTATTTTTCTTGTTTCTAAACAAAGAAAGGGTTTCGTATAAACCTAGTTTCAATTTCTTTCGTTTATTATCAAACACTGCTGTCCCTGCCTCTGTTGTTGGGGCGCTTGCTGGAAAGGCGCACGACCCTGACCCTGGTGCTGCTGAGTCTGCTGGAACAGCCTCATCTGCTAGAAATAGGGCCACTTGGCTGGGCCCGCACTGCTGCTTGCTCCGAAAGCATCTCTACTCCTCGTGGACTTCAGCTCCAAGTCATCCTCATCCCTCTGAGCATCACTCACAATCTGCTCGAAGGTCGCCTTGTGGTCAATCCTAGTCAAGGACGTGAACACCATGACCAAACCCTTGCGGAACTTCCGTGCCTTCGCTGCCTCGCTCAAGCCCTCTAGAAATCTGCCCAGACGGTAGAACTCTACTACATACTCGTCCACCAGCATGCTCCCCTGGACGAGTATCTCAAACTAGCTCTCCAAGGCACTGAAAGGTACATCCGGAAAGAACTTCTCCTTGAAAAGCTTCTTGAAAAGCTTCTTGAAAGCCTCCTAAGTAAGTCCCGGTACCGCTATCCTCGTGTCAGTACGATACCAAGTAAGGGCAAGATCGAACATCTGGTTGCCCGCTGCCTCTATCTGTATGCTGTCTGGGATCAGTGCCAGCCTGAAGATCCCCTCGATATTCTCGATCCAGTCATTCGCGTACAGGATCCCTTCTGTACCCCGGAACTCCTTGGGCCGCATCCTCTGGAAATCAATAATGTTGCCCGGCCTAGGATGTTGTGCCTGCTCTGTCTGTGGCTAGATCTGAGCCACTCTGTCTACTGCCATCATGGCCACCTGGTGGGCATTCGTAATGCCCAACCTTATCACGTCTACCTGTCGGTGCTGTGCATCCATCATCTCCCTGAAGAACGCGAACAACTGGGCAGCGTCTACCGGTGTAGGAGGTGGTGGAGGAGGTACCACCGGAACAACAGGGGTAGCTCTCAGATCGACAGGTGGAGGAGAATCTTCGAGAGAAGCAGATGCTCCCTCAACCGCAGGAGTGGTGGGTGGAGCGGTAGCAGTTGCCTGAAGTCGAGCAGGACGAGAGGTAGCAGACCTCTCGGTGGCAGCTGCTGGAACGGTACGGTGAGACCATATCTTCGGAGGCATCCTGAACACAGATCAAAAGAAGTCAATACGGTACAAGATACGATATCATCAAGGAAGGACAGTAATATTTCAAAAGAAAATAATTTCAAAAAAATTAAAGATAGCAAAAGATCAGGAAGGGTCCTAGTTGTGATTGAGCACACTCTCTCTCAGCCTATATCCTATATCCTATCGCAGGTAGACCTAGAAATAAGACCTGCATGGGCCACTACCAAAATCATGTCACGACCCGCACCCGAAAAATCGGGCATGAGTCGTGGGTACGTCCAGCCTACGCCGCAGAATCGACGGTAGAACGCTGTCCAGGTCACAACTATCTATATCTCACAATAACCTGTCAAGATAACCTATCCAAAAGGAGGACAACATTATAATATATACATAAACTCAATCATAATAACTAGGGGAAGAGTAAAAGCATGATAAGATATCAACAAAAGAACCAAAGAACCAAAGAGAGCAAGTATAATATCCAAATTATACAGTCCAAGTCTAAGAGCCTACAATATCTCACAGTAGCAGCAAAATAAAAATACAGTCATCCAAAACCAACTGGGAACAAACCCAGTGAAACCCACCTAGCTATACTAGGGTGCTAGCGGCGTCTCCTCAGCTGGGACGGGCTCCTCCTCTATCTCAGGGTCATAACAATCGTCGACACCTGGCCAACAGTAAGTCGGGCAAAAGTCCTCAGGATCCTCTGCAAAATATATCCAGTCAGGATTGGAGCAAAGTACATAACTTTGAAAGCAACTCTAAATACATGGTAAGGTGTATATGACTAGCAATAGAAAAGAATACAAGATGCATAGGAAAGTAAATACATGATAGAACTGATAAAGTAACTATAATATAAAATTGGGGAACAATAGAAGTAGTAGAGAAGTAACTGCATGTGAGGAAATAGGAATACTAGCTAAGTGCCTTGAGCACAAGTTCGTTATGTGATCGTCTTGGGTTGCACATGATTTATTCTACGATAACTCCGTTATGTGTAAGTTGCATAACCGAAATATACATGAATACTGTTTGGATTTGATCACATAACAAACTTCTACTCCCCTCCCCCACTAATACTCTTGGATCCAACCATGACACGCTACGTACATGATAAATAACTTGCGCACATGAAAGCGAGAGCATACGAAGCACATGAGAATCAATATCCGAAGCACATGATGAAATACACGTGATAGAGTACCCGCTGAACATGGTAAGGGGGATAACATCTCATGACGGGATCCAACTAGTACCAACTCGTGAAACAATGTGTTAGAATCAAGTATTAACAATTCAAGAACAGGTGATATATACTCTATCATGAAATGGAAACAATTAGAGCTAGGTACTCGCCTAACGTCCTAAGCAACTGGTGAGGATCGAGATCCGAACTGGCATCGCAAAGACCTATTATGAAAAGCAAGGTAAAATAGGGTTCTAAAGAGTTAAACAGATATAAAAATAACTAAAAATAAGCTTCTAGGGTTGTTCTAGGTCAAAAGGGTCAAACCGGTGAAATTTGGGTCAAAAGTCAACCTGGGGTCCAAAAAGTCAACTCTAGGCCGAAACTAGGTCAAAGGTTGACTTTGACGGTCAACCGGGGCAATTATGGTAAACTCTAGGTCAAACTAGGGTGCCCCTAAAATTCTAGGTCAAAACTAGCTCATTAAGCTAGTAAACACTCAAACTCGCCTCTTTGAGATACCGGGATACCCTCGGTATCCGATATATCAACCTACGCTATACACCCCGCCAATAGCCTCTAATATATATATATATATATATATATATATATATATATATATATATATATATATATATATATATAAAAACCAACTCTAACACCATTCCTAGGCAAAAGCCTAATACCTCGCCCCGATACCCATTACCTCAATACCTTGATATCTCAAGGTATTGAGATACCTTACCTTACCCTTCTCATCTCACTAACTATACATCTAACTATATATATATATATATATATATATATATATATATATATATATATATATATATACAAATATCTAACTATCTATCTATGTAAATATATATATATATATATATATATATATATATATATATATATATTTTATATATCTAATCTCTCTCTCTCTCTCATCTCTAATAGCTAAAGGGGGTGTTATTGTTGCTGTTGTTGTTGCTGTTGGTGTTGCATGCTGCTGCTAACTGTCTGCTGCTGCTACTACCTGCTGCTACTGCTGCTGTTGCTGCTACCTGCTGCTGCTGCTGCTACTACTACCTACTGCTGCTCCCTCTGTCTCAATCTCACTCCCTATCTCAATCCCTCTCTCAGTTCCTCTTCCTTTCCTCCAATCTCACTCACTCTTCTTATCTCACTCACTCAAACACACACCTATCCTCAACACTCACACACTACACACAACCACACCTATACACACTCAAACACACTCACCCCCAAACACACCAATACACACATACTCACCCATATACATATAAATACATATATATATACAAATATAAACTCGAAAACCCTAATACACACTCTCCAAGGCTAAACCAACCAGCGCACAAGCCCGAAACCTAGAAACCAAGTCAAAATGGCCATTTGGTCATTTCGACGAATACTTGGAGTGCGGCTTGCGATACCTCGCTAAACGCACGCCAAACCTAATCAAAATTGACCCAAAATTTATCCATGTGTTCTAAACAAAGTCTAGAACCTCATAAAAATACTAACTCTTCGATTCTAAATCCGTGGCAAAATTTCACATGCACGTGGAACCCACGGAGAAGAAAAACTCCCAAATCGTCCGAAATGCCCAAAACTCCGCGATACGACCTCGCATGTCCGAACGGGGACATGAACCTACCCTCAAAACACCCAAGCATGTCTACCTAGGTCCATTTAACCTAGGGCAACCCCCAAAATGGGCCAATCTCGGATTTCACCCGAAATTGACACAAAACCCTAGGTCAAAGTCTCCAAACCTATCCAAACAAGTTCTAACTTCCTCCCATGGGTAGCCCTAAGGTCTATAAAGGTTCTAAACTACTAATTACACTATATTAAAGTAATCACTAGGAGAAAAGTTAGGGTTTACCTCTTGGGAGTTAAAATCCCTCTCCAAAAATCCTAGAATTCACCACACCAAACCTCCAAGCCTCCAAACCAAGCTTCTACACCAAATATAGGCTCTACACACCTAGGTTAGAAAGAATGGAAGATTAGGGTTTGCATTAATGAGAGAAGTAAATAAAGAAAGAGAGGGAAGGTGAAAATACTTACTTGAAATTGGAGAGAAGTAAATGAAAGAAGTAAAGAAAGAGAATGGAGGGAAAAAATGAAGTGGAAGGAAATGAAAAGGAAGGGGGGGCGTCTATATAGATGAAATAGGGTTAGGGTTAGAAGCCTAACACAAAGACCACAATACCCTCGACTTAAGTCTTCCAAACTAGGATTTTAGGTTTAGGGTTTCTTAAACCAATCTAACTAATCCAAAATAACCCAGCTAGATAATTAAAGATAAAATAACTATTCTACACCAAGGGTTGAGTTTCACAAGGGTCTGACAAGGTCCAATAGGGTCTGACACGGTTCCAAACAAGCCAAAACCCTAAAACAACCAATAAAAATAAATACATCCAACTAATTAAATATAAATATAAATATTTATGATCAATACATAATTTACCAATTTAAAATAAAAAGAAATCATATTTTTAGAATTGGGTAGTGACAGACACGTCGGGAAAGAACTTCTCCTTAAAAAGATCTTTGAAAGCCTCCCAAGTAAGTCCTTGAGTAGTAAGTCTCGGCTCTGTACGATACCACATGAGTACGATATCGAACATCAGACTGACAGCCGTCTCGATTTGCAAGCTCTCTGGAATCTAGGTCAATCGCAGGTTTTTCTCCATATCCGCTTACCAGTCATCAGCATAGAGTATCCCCTCGCTACCCTTGAACTCTCGAGGTACCATCCTCTTAAAATGAACTATAGTGCCTGGCCTCTGCTGCTGCTGCTACTGGCCAGGATGCTCCTGGACAACTCTCTTAACTACCTATAGGGCCACCTGATGAGCATTTTTCGTGCTCTCTCTCATCAGCCCAGTCTGTGCTTGGTGCCCCTCTATCTGCACCCTCTAAGCCTCAGTCGAAACACGCTGGGCCTCCGTCGCCACCCTTTGGGCCTCTACCATGCCCTGGATTAAAGTAAAAATATGTGCCACATCAGCAGACACATCTCCAGGAAAAAGAATTTGTAGCGGGGGAGAAAGATCCTCCGAAACTGTCATGACCCGCACCCGATGTAAGGATGCAAGTCAAAAACAACGCCCAACCTACGCCGCAGAATCGGTGGGAGAAAGCTGTCTGGGTAATCTATCTAGCAATATATAGAACCACCAATAATAACAATATACTCAATCACAAAACTAAGATATATATATATATATATATATATATATATATATATATATATATATATAAAATACCTAATAATAGAAAATCTGCCAAACTGTCGCTAAAAAACCTGCCCGCTGTCACTGAAGACTGATGTTGATGCTGATACAGTGCTCTTTTAGTGACAGATTCCTGTAGTTGTCGCAAAAAACCGTCGTTGTATCTTCTGATACGGTGCTGATACTCTGTAGTATCAGTGACAGATACCTGCAGTTATTGCTAACTGCTGTCACTATAGGGCTGCTGCTGCTGTGCGTTTATTGCTGCTGCGACACTTGCTGTTGCGACACTTGCTGCTGTCGCTAAAGCGGCTGGTGCTGCTGATATTTCTGCCTGCTGTTGATGTTGTGACGCTCTTGCCCGCTGCTGTCGCTAATAAAAATATATGTTTATATATACAATATATATCTAAATACCATATATATAAACCATAATATATATATATATATATATATATATATATATATATATATATATATATATATATATATATATATATATATATATATATATGCAATATGCATATTAAACTATTAATAAATATACATACTCTCGTACATAGTAAATTGTACAAAATACCACATAGTAACACACACACACACACACACACACACACACACACACACACACACACACACACACACACACACACACACATATATATATATATGTATGTATGTACATATAATCATTCCCCATATATAACACACATTATATAAATATAATCATAACACATGTAATTATACTTAACATATACATACATACATACATATATATATATATATATATATATATATATACATGTAGAAGAATAGTTACATACAATATATACACCTATAGTATATACATAGATACATAGATCTAAGACACAACATTACATAAATATATATACCATATTATATATATATATATATATATATATATATATATATACACAATTACATTCTCCATGAAATAAGAACACAAGATCATAGATCTATAATTAAATTGCACACACATGGAACGTATCACCCCGTATCCCACTAGATCTAGGATATGCTTGCGACATGAGTCCACCACACATCCAAACATACCCCGAAGGACACGAACAAGTCATATATATTATTTATGAACAATACGAAGAGTCAAATACAAATCTATGTGTCCATGTCAAAATATGACATGTACAAAGTCCCGTGTCGGAGGAAAAACCTTCAAATCAACACGTATCACCAAATTGTTGGGATACGACCTACACGTACCCAATTATGGATACAACACTAGTCCCAAATATACAAGTACATGTCAAATTGATCTATAGGACCAATTGACACACACAACAAATGTCAATATCAAAATTCCCCCAAAATTGATACAAAAGTACCATAACTTTCTCAATAGGCCTCATGTGAACACAAAACCAAATCCTATGGGTAGACTATGCATATGGGTTGATTTCTCATGGTTAAATCTCAGATTTAGAACCTAAATTAAGGGGAAAAACTGAATTATACCTATTGGGAGATGGATTCCCAATACAACCTCCAAATATGATAAAATTGGCCTCCAACTTGTAGATCCTTGCTTCTCTTTGTAGATCCTTACTTCCTCCTTCTAGATCCTTGATCCACTAGCCTCTAATGGTAATTTGGAAAGGAATTAGGAGGAAATTTGGTAGGAAAATAAAGTGGGAATAAAGGAATTTGGTTGAGGGAATTTTTAGATCTAGTTTCCAAATGAAAAGAGGAGAGAGAATTAATTTTCCCGCCTCTAAATAGGCCGCCCCCCTTTCCCCTTCCTCAAGATACTATAAATTGTCCAATATACCCCTTGGGGCCTCTCATGAAGAAATAATTAAGGAGGGATGCTTCTAGTCTAATGGTTTAATTAATTTAATCCATCTCCTTAACAATGGGCTTTCTAAATGGGCTAAAATCTATCAATTAATACATATTGGTCCATGAGTCTAAACTAAACTAGTTAGGTCCACTAACACAAGTCTAAAATAAATAACTAACATCTAACAACAATTAAATAATACAACAAATAATTATTTATCATGCACAATATTTAATTAAATATGAATTTACTAAAATACCCTTTCCTAGAAAATATGGTAGTGACAAGTCTACCCTCCTTAAATAATTTTATCCTCAAAATTCAAAGACAAAAACTACCCCAGAAAATAATGGATCATAACAAAAGAACAGAACTAAGAAACAGAACTAACTATGAAAGAACATAACATATTTAGGAAAGAATATACCTCAAGGCACACACAAATATGGGTAACGCTCTCGTATTTCATCCTCCCTCTCCCAGGTAGACTCTCCAGGAGAGTGATGCCTCCATGCGACGCACACCAAAGGAATAGTCTGGTTCCTCAACACCTTCTCTCTCCGATCCAGAATCTCAACTGGCTGCTCTGGATAGCTAAGAGTAGGGCCCACCTCTATCTCCGAGTGATCCAATACATGACTATGATCTGCCACGTATCGTCTCTACTGCGACACGTGAAATACGTTGTGCACTCCCTCCAATACAGGTAGCAATTCTAGCCTATAAGCAACTACACCGACCCTCTCTAGAATAGTGAAAGGTCCGATGAATCGCAGACTAAGCTTTCCGCCTCCACTGAAATGAATCGTGCCTCGTGTCGAAGAAATCCTTAAAAATACCAAACCACCCACTAGAACAAAACACAACCTTAAGAACTTAGTCTATAGCAAACAACCAATAGCAAGCACAAACAAAATTTAAACTATACCTCAAACTCCAAAGGTCTCTGGTGGCTATCGGCCTAATGCCGACGTCTGTCCTGCACCACACGAAGTCTGTCTCTGATCAACTGAACATTCTCCGCTGCATCCACAACCATCTCTGGCCCAAGCAAAACTCTTTCTCCAATATCGTTCTATGACAAGGGAGTACGGCACCTCCGACCGTACAGAGCTTCAAAAGGTGACATCTCTATACTAGCCTGGTAACTATTGTTGTAAGCAAACTCTACCAAATGGAGATGGTCCTCCCAAGAACCCCCAAAATCTAGTACACAAGTGTGCAACATATCCTCGAGAGTCTGAATATTCCTCTCTGACTGCCCATCTGTCTGGGGATGATATATAGTACTGAACTTGAGCTGAGTGCCCAAACTCTCCTACAAAATCCTCCAGAAATGAGAAGTGAAACGACTATCCCGATCCGAGACTATGTTAACGGGAACTTCATGTATCCTAACGATCTGCCTCACGTATATCTCTGCCAGCTTCTCCATAGACAAACCCTCTTTGAAAGGCAAAAAGTGGGCTGACTTGGTCAACCTATCAATGATGACCCAAATCGCGTCTTTCCCTTCTAGAGATTGTGGAAGTCTGGAGACAAAATCCATAGTAATATGCTCCCACTTCCACTCTAGAATAGTTAATGGCTGAAGTAAACCTCCTAGCCTCTGCCTCTCAGCTTTCACCTGCTGGCACACTAAGCATCTAGATACAAATTGTGCCACTTCCCTCTTTATGCCATACCACCACACACTCTCTCGCATATCCCGATACATCTTGTTGGCACCTGGATGCATGGAATACTGAGAGCGATGCACTTTCTGTAATACCTTATCACGCAGCTCCCCACTAGGTACACACAATCTAACTCCATACCTCAAAGATCCATCATCAGCAATGGTAAAATCATCCTCCAATCCTGCTCTCACTTGAGCTCTGATACTCCTCAGAGATACATCCTCATATTGTGCTGCCTTGATCCTGTCCATCAAATCTGAATGTATCTGCAATCCCCATATCTGCATAGCACAACAAGGAACTATCACCTCGATGCCCAAGCTCTCCAAGTCCTCCAACAAATATCAATCCTGCGTCAAGAACACAGCTACCGGATACCTGCTCAAAGCATCGGCAACTATATTAGCTTTCCCAGGATGATACTGCAAAGATATATCAAAATCCTTCATCAGCTCCAACCATCGACGCTGCCTCATGTTCAACTCCTTCTGCGTGAAAACGTACTTCAAGCTTTTATGGCCTACGAATATCTTCACACGCTCTCCGTACAAATAATGTTTCCACAACTTCAGAGCGAAGATGATTGCTGCCAACTCTAAATCATGGGTAGGATAGTTCTTTTTATGAGGTCGTAATTGCCTGGATGCATAGGCAATCACTTTTTTATTCTGCTGAAGAATACAACCCAAACATTTCCCCGATGCATCACTATAAATAGTGAAACCTCCAGACCCTGATGGCAACGTCAAAATAGGAGCAGACGTCAACCCCTTCTTCAATTCCTCAAAATCAACCTGGCAATCCTCCGTCCAAACAAACTCTACATCCTTCCTGGTGAGTCTGGTCATCGGCTCGGCAATCCTCGAAAAATCCTGCACAAACTTCCTGTAGTAGCCTGCCAATCCCAAGAAACTCCTGATCTCTGCTACCAAACTCGGGGTCTTCCAAGATTCTACTGTTGCGATCTTCTTCGGATCTACTGAAATACCATCACCAGTCACAACATGTCCCAAGAATTCCACCTTGTCCAGGAAGAACTCACATTTGGACAACTTCCCATACAGCTTCTCCTTCCTCAGCACATCCAATACAATCCTCAAATGCTCCTCGTGCTCCTCCGGTGTCTTCGAGTATATGATTATGTCGTCGATGAACACCACCATGAACTTGTCAAGGTACTGATGGAACACCTTGTTCATCAAGTTCATAAATACAACCGATGCATTAGTCAATCCAAACGGCATCACCATAAAATCATACTGACCATACCGAGTTCTAAAAGCAGTCTCTGGTATGTCCTCTAGCTTCACCTTCACTTGGTGGTAGCCTGATCTCAAATCTATCTTAGAAAATACCTTGGCACCACTCAACTGATCGAACAGATCATCAATCCATGGCAAAAGATACTTATTCTTGATAGTAAGATTATTCAAAGCCCTGTAATCAATGCACATGCACACCGATCCATCCTTCTTCGGTACAAACAATACCGGGGCTCCCCACGGTGAAGAACTCTACCTGATAAACCCCTTATCCTGTAATTCGTCCACCTGCTTCTTCAGCTCGACCAGCACGCTGTTGTTTACTCTATAGACATGTTACAAAATTGGTTCTGCACCTGACACCAAGTCTATAGAGAATTCAACATCTCGATCTGGAGACAACCCTGACAATTCCTCAGGAAACATATTTAAGAATTCTGCTATCAACGGATGCGACAACTCCTTGTCTTCCACCATAGCTCCATAAATAATGCCTTCACCCTGCTCTGCAGCTCCTCTAGCAAACTCAAACTCTGGCTCTCCCGACGGACCAAACAAAACTCTACCTCCTCTACAATCTATGCTAGCACGGTGCTTACTCAACCAATCCATCCCGAGTACAATATCGTAGCTCAAAAGTGGCATTACAAGTAGACACGCACTCAACTCCCGGCCTCCCAGAGTAACTCACCGATCCTTGTAAATATTATTAACCAGGATAATGCCACCCCCGGTCATGATCGTTTTGTAAAATTATGCCAAAGTTTAATTGGGTGGCTGGGATTCGCGAGGAGCTGGTCCTCCGGCACGCTCGGCCGGAAAAGCTGGAAAAGCTTGTAGGCCAGCACTGTTAAAGGCTACTCCCAGCCATGTTCCTGCTCGGTTTCAAGTCTACTCTGTAGCGACTGCCCCGGGTCCTTGACCCGACCAACTCACGTAAGTCCAATACTTGAAGTCTTGCAAGTCCTAAGCAAAGACTCAGCTACCAAACCATGCTTCAGAGAAAAATAAATAGATAAAAAAACTATAGGAAGCACCACTATCAAACAAAGCTAAAGCTGGAATAGAATCAAGAAGAATAGAACCTGCAATGACATCTCCGGTGGGTTCGTCCTCCTCGACGGTCATAGCAAACTCTCGTCCCTGACGTGCACCTCCCTGGTGCTGATGCTGGGCATAACATTGTTGTTGTGTTGGAAGCGGTCCCCTCGGTTGTACTACAGGTGGTCTCGTTTATGCCCTTGGAGCTGAAGCTGCTCCCTGAACTGCACGATGAGGACACTTTCTCATCTGATGCCCTTCAGTTCCACAGTACAAACAAACTCCCAACCGCTTCCTGCAAACTTCCCAGATGTGGCCGGGCTTCTTGTAAATATGGCAAAAAGATTATTGTAACTGTCTCTGCTGCTGTGGTGCCTGGTAAAAAGGTGCCCTAGCTGGAGTCTGGTGGTGCTGTGGCTGCTGGAAAGGTCTGGACTGGAAATAAGGACGTTTGGCAGATACTGTACTGCTGTTGGCCCCCAGAAAAGAATTTTGGTCTCTCTTGGGCTTCAAACCCAACTCTCGCTCAACCTTGCGTGCCTCCGCAAGTATCTCCGAGTATATCTCATAAAAAGACGGAATGAGGAATCAATATGGCACATGATATAAGACACTCAAGGAAAGGACATTTTAAGAGATCAAGTATCAAATATCAAAGGAGAATAGTTGAATCAAAAGAATTTTCCTAGATGTGATTGAGTATTCTCAGCCTATAGCCTATATCCTATATCCTATCACAGGCTCGCAGTAGTACAACTAAATCATCCCACTACCACGACATCGCACAACTTAAGAAGCTAGACCTGTATGGGCCACAACTAAAAATGTGTCATGATCCGCACCCGATGTAAGGTTGCAAGTCGGAAACAACGCCCAACCTACGCCGCAGAATCGGCGGTAGAACGATGTCTGGGTAATCTATCTAGCAATATAATGAATCACCAACAATAACAATATACTCAATCAATATCAATGAGTCTAAAAGAATACTAACAAATAAGCAGGATACAAATCCAGTACAAGAAATACTAAGAAGGTATTAATCCCGGGTCATCTGTCTCAGTCAGGATAAGTCCCTCCTGAGCCAGGGTCTCTGACTCTAAACCCACAACATCCTGAGGTCCATAATGTGTAGGGTACCAGTCCTCAGTGTCATCTGAAAAAAAAAATATCCAGTCAGGAAAAGAGCAGAGTACATCTCTAACAGCAGTTCTAATTAATGATAAAAACTATGTAACAGTAAATAGAAGTGAATATACAAGATGCAATAATAGATACAAGAGATATACAATAAGAAAATACTGGAATAAATACAATAATGAACAATATGACAATGATCAAGAATACTAATGACTAAGTGAGTGAGTACTAGCTTTAACATATGATCGGCTTGGGAACTTGCACAGGAATAATGGCCTGGTTAGTCATACGCGCGGTGCATGACCAACACTCACAGGAAGGTATGATCATATATCTACAATATAATACTCCCCACCCCCGACTGGTATAGTAGATCTAACCATGGTATGCTATGGCACGGGATTCTCTAGGAAGGTAGCAAATCTTCCCGAGAATCAGTGTCTGTACATGCACAAGATAATCAATAAAACAAGACTTGCACAAGATACACCATATACAAGGAATAACATCTCATGACGAGATCTGGATATACCAATCCGTGTAACCATCGTGTTAAGAAACATGGATATCTACAATGAACATAGAGGATATCATAAATGAGAAACTATAAGACAATGTACTCGCCTGAAGTCCAATGAATAGTCTCACAGATGTCTGATACGATGCCTCAAAGACCTAGATATGGAATACAACATCAATACAAGGTTCTGAAAAGAAAATAAGTTTAAACTAGTCAACTTCTAGGTCAACAAGTCAATTCTAAGTCAAAAGTTAAACTAAGTCAACTCTAAGGTCAACTATGGTCAACTATGGTCAAACTATGGTCAACTACCTATTTCTAGGTTGCACAAGTCTAACACAAAGATATTAGGTTAAAATACTAAAGTCTAGGTCACAAAACCCATATCTTAAATACTAGGATACCGTATCTCCGTATACGTAAATCCAAAAGGAAAATATCACATACAAATGCCAAAACAATATTATTAAATAAAATCTTAAAGACAACCATTAGTTAGGTACCTTGGTTTTGAACCAACTTGGTATCACAACATAAACCCATAATCTTGATACCCCAAACTGTCACGCCCCAGTCCCAAAATACGTAGGACTAGGACACGTAAGCATGCCAGCCGTATGTATATGGCAACTCCAATTTATGGAACCATAACACAGGCGTACGCTGTATAATAAATAATAATTCACCAGTGGTAAAACTATTACAAGTCACAATGTATAAACTAATCTCATCCACAGAAAATCAAATATAATGAATAACCAATATCTATAACTAGATCCCAAAATAAAGTATCTAAATATGACAGTCGGATGGAAACAAATCCATTGCCGAACTAGAATAAAGAATAAACAAGACAAATACAATGTAAGTACCATAACTAACAATCACGAGGCTCGAAGAGAAAAAATGCACGGAATATAAGTAACCAGTCCGGATCTGCGCTCCTGCGAATACATGAACATCTACACCTGGAAAGGGACCAGGTCCTCAGACGGACATAACAAGATACATAGAAGCATGCCATAAAGTAAATACTGAGTAAATAAAAGGGGTGCGCTAACCATCTAAGTGAATGCAAATTTGAGGACAACTTTGAGTGTATGGAAAAGTGTAGGCTAGACATATGCTGACATAATTCACCAATCGTGACAACTGGCTAGTATATGTCACATATGCCCCCTATAACACAGGCGCAAGAATATAATAACGTCCAACGTCCTATAGAGTGTGGTATCTGTAAAATCACCAAGTAACGTCCAACAATCTAAAGAATGTGGTATCTGTAAATATATACGTCCGTATCATTTCGTCGAGTACGGTATCTGTATAAAGGAGGTGGGTGTCCCATACGCCTACTAGTCGTCCTTCTCGCCCAATGATCTATGCATGTCGTATCCACAACACGCCTTAGCTACTACGCCTACTAATAACTGCTAAGTCTTCTAACATGCATCACTATTAGCAGTTATACCCTATCAGTCGCACGCCTACACGTACAGGTGGCCAACCACATACGCAAGTCCGTGCCCTACATGAGACTCACAACACGTGTAAGAAATGTGTCAAGGCCTGGGGAGTTATGCCGATAACTCCACAACTTTAGGTGGTTCTACTAGGCACTAGGTCAGACATAAGTCCTAACTATTTAGGGATGTAATATAAACTAGAAAAGATTTGATGAATACGGAAAACGAGGTCTTGTACGAAGACCCGCCCTTCTTTTATGTTTATAAACAAGATTGTATAAATTGGATCCTACACGAGGATGTCTAAGTACAATTTATTTAATTTGGGTGAATATTGCTATAGGTGTCTGATCTGCAGTCGATCACTTTAGCCCTTGGACCACACGATGTTGAAGAAGTGCCGTGGAAGACAGGTAGCAGCTTCGAGGGTTGCTAAAGAGGGTGGATGTCCGATGCCAAAGTCGTCGATCCCTTCTCTTTGCCTGAGCTCTGGACGCTTCTCTCTCTCTCTCTCCTCTATTTCTCCTTTCAGTTTGTCGGCCTACTTCTGATTGTTCGACCAATTCTTCGGCCTTGTAATTCTTCAACCTTGTAATTCTTTGACCTCGTAATTCTTTGACCTTGTCCTCTGTTGATAGAGGTCTCTATTTATAGAGTTTTGGTGACAGTGACCACTCAATCGATATAAAAACCGAGTAGTGGAAAAGTACAACACCCTTTTACACAACGGTTAAAATAACTAATGCCTGCGTATAGATGATCCTTTGAATGAGCGTGTGACGCGGGTACAACTAAGGGACAAAATGCGTATAATCGCTACGAAGATCACGGCGTAAAAGCCACGTAGGTAGGTAACCTTCGTGTAGAAGAGGTTGGCATAGAAGCCAGTGTCTGTCACCATAGCATAGAAGCCAAATAGTTATCAAACCGGCATAGAAGCCGAATAGGCGTAGAAGCCGAGTGGTCATAGAGGCCGAGTGGGCGTAGAAGCCGAGCAGGCACAGAAGGCCGAGCAGGCACCGAAGCTGAATGGGCGTAGAAGTCGAGCAGGCACCGAATCTGAATAGGCGCAGAAGGCCGAGCAGGCACCGAAGTTGAATGGGCGTAGAAGCCGAGCAGGCACAGAAGGCCGAGCAGGCACCGAAGCTGAATGGCCTAGAAGCCGAGCGTAACGTGCCAGAGTGATGATGTCGATATTTTAGCCGGAATTACGGCTCTTGGAGAAAATCAGATCTCTTGTATTGAATGCAGAGATCTGCCCCCATCCTGTGCATTAAATGCAGATGCTTGTCTTTAAGATTTGTCATCATTCTACGTATTAAATGCAGATACGCACCTTGAACCCTGTGCGAAGAGTAACCGCTGTCGTGGCAGTCTGTTCGTCTTCTGCGGAGCGTAAGGAGCTCATGTTTGCCTGTATAAAACTAGGCAGCGTATTCCCTTGTATGCGTAGGAGCAGCTCTCGCAAAGGGGATGTCACTAAATGACGGTTCGGTGACATTTAATCAAATCTCTTGCATTAAATGTGGAGATCCGCCATCATCCTGCGCATTAAATGCAGAGGCATATTTTGAAGGTCTGCCACCCTTCTGTGCATCAAACGCAGAGACGTGCCTCAGGCATCTGTCAGTATTCGGCGCATTAATTGTAGAGACGTGCCTTGAGAACCTGTCACCGCTCTGTGCATAAAAATGCAGAGACGTGCCTCGAATCTCGTACGAGGTACAACTTTTGACATAGCAGGCGGTTTGTCTTCCGCGGAGCGTAAGGAGCTCTAAACTGCCTGTGTAAAACTAGGCAACGTATTCCTCTGTGTACGTAAAAGCGATTTACGCAAAGAAAATGGCAGTAAATGACAGCCTGGGTTGCAGTACCGCGCCATCATTATAGCCGTCGCCTGGGTAGTCGAGCAGTATCCCTTTGTCATAAGTCGAGACGTCAGGTTCATTGCAGGATCTGACAGGTTCATTGTAGGGAATACGAAGCGTCCCTCGTACACTTCAATGCTGCATTGAAAGAGGATGAGTTTTACGCCATAAAGGCGATGAAGCACCCTGTTTACGCCGAAGCAGCCTGGGCATACTGCCCTACACGGATGGTCCTCAAGCCTATATTTCACGCTGCGCCTGGCGGAGAAGCTCCGATTGCACGTTGAAGGCTCTGAAGTCCTCTGTTTACGCTGTTTTGCATCAATATGCTGCGTAGAGCTATCTAGCGTATTTTTCATGCTTCAACAAGACCCCCTTCAAAGCTTTTAAATTTCTTGTAATTTGAAATGCTTTGAATGAAGCATGACCCGCTCCTCGTAACTCGAAAAATTTCTGAATGGAGTTTTGAAACGGTCGAGGCTGACTTTATGGCAGATTTATTAGGGATCAGTGCTCTCTCTCGCCTATAAAAAGGCTGAGGAGTTCTCCTGTTCTTCCCACACTTCCTTCATCATACAGAGATGATGGCCGGAGTTCGTCGGGTCGACCTGAGGAAGAAGGAGATCATGCTCTTCCAGCATGTAAGGAGCCAAAAAAGACGGCATCTTCGAGCAAATGTCCTCTGCAACGATGGATCATGGAAGGATATCATAGCCTCCTTTGCTCGGGATAATCAGCAACTTTGTATGGTGGTTCTTCGGGAGAGAAGAAGAATCGTATTTCACCACGCTGCTTGCAAGTGGCACCTTCTCCCGTTACCTCCGGGGACGAGAGTCAGACAGACTAGCTCTGTCCCGGTTTGAGTGGCGGTGGTCTGTAGGTAAGCAGATTTACCCTGCTTTCCTTCTATTGGAGGATGGGTCTATGCCCATTTTTGTATCCTCCCGCCACTGATCATCTTCTTGGAAGAAGAGAAAGATCTCCACCAATGTGAGAACCTGTCAGAACAGCTTCTCGGTGCGATCTTCTGCGGACGATGAGGAACCCCTTTGTCGACAGAATTTCCCTCATATGTAGTCATGAAAATGAAGAAAGAAAACCCTTGTATACTGGATTTCCCTCATATATAATCATAACTTTAATCTTAATAAAATCGTCTTTCTTCTTCATATGATCATCTTGCCATACTTTGCTGTGAAGTCTGAATATGTGTAGCTTCGACACGTCTGATTCTTTATACCGACTCTGTTTACAAAGAGTGTTAGGTCATGTCCTGTCTTTTACACATAACTAGGGATGCGTAGAAAGCCGCTTTAGCATTCGAGTGTTCGAACTGTCCTGCTGTCTTAGGAGTGAGGAACCGCGTAGAATTCTAAACTGTTACTTCTGATAACAGAATTTTTTTGTTCAGACATCATATTCAAGAATGATTTCTCGAAAATCCCTTGGAACAGGGCGAGAAATGGCTGTCAAACTGATTTGCCCTCTCGGTAGATGAAATGTTCAGACTGGAGTCTGGATGAACTTCGAATCGACCCGTGAAAAAGAGTAATTTTTCAATGTTGAACTCTGTATGCTTTGGGTACTTGGGATATCTTGAGGTCAAGAAGGAGTATCTTCTGTGTGAACTCCTGTAATTGACCGCCTTGAGGATCGTTCAGATGTACGCGTACTCTGGCCTGCATATTTTTCAGATGTGCGGGAAGTCATGGAGCGCGAAATCATAAGTTGGTAGCCTCTGAGCATAAACTAAACACCATCGAGCGTGAAATCATAGACTTGTGGTTCCTGAGTGTGAAGTCGTAGGTTTGTAGTCTCTCGAGCATAAAAGCTACCGAACACAAAGGTATCCGGGCGTAAAATCTGACTTGTAGCTGTCGAACGTAAAGTCATAGATTCGTAGCTGTCGAGCGTAGAAAGCTCCTTAGCGTAGAACTGTAGATTTGTTGCTTCTGAAAAGAAAAGTCTTCTGAGCGTGAAGTCGTGGATCCGTCGCCTTCGAGCGTAAACTAAGCGCCACCGAGCGTGAGATCATCGATTTGGTATCTGCTGAGCGTGAAGTCGTAGGTTTGTAGCCTCCCGAGCATAAAAGCTACCGAGCACAAAGACATCCGGGCGTAAAACCATAGAATTATAGCTTGCGAGCGTAAAACTGTAGATCTGTAGCTGTCGAGCATAGAAAGCTCCTCAGCGTAGAAACCATGAACCTGCTTTACGCGAAAAACTTTTCAAATTCGCTGACTGTCCGCCTTCTCTGAATAAATAGGCTGACGTGGGACCCAATCATAACCGAATATTAATTAGGAGATTTGGTTCGGGGTCCGAGGAGTCCATCCGAACTCTATATATATCCCAAGTTTTTTGAGGGGAAAAACTTTCCATCCGTCTTCTGCGAAAGAAAGCTTTTGACTGTTCGAGTTCTTCTTCGTTTCTTCTTCAAAGTTTCCAGTAATGGCTTCGAAGCAAACTTCCTCCGCTAAGGGAAAGAAGGTTGATTCTTCTTTTCGTTCCTCCGCTCAAGCGAGAGCGTCTCTGGTTGGACAAGACGAACTTCTTTATGAGCGGAGCATCCCGCCGACGAGTAGTGCACCCGGCTTGGAAGGTAGAGCTTTTGGAAAAGAGAGAATGACTGAAAATTCTTCGCACACGTTGAACGTGACCGCGCTAGGTCGTCTTCTGTGCTGATAGCCTCTTTGAGAAAGATGATGCACGGAGACGTTTTATCTTTTTACGCCTACATTCCTAATGTGTCAGCGTAAAAACTATATTTTTTCGCTGTCGAGCGTAAAACCCTTGACCGCCGAAAACTTGGTATTTAAAATCTGAGTTTTATGCTCGTTGATGGAAATCCTAGCGTAATAACTCAATTTAATCAATCTGGCGTAAAGCACAGACCGTATACTGGCAATCTTGACTTTTACGTTAAGGAAATGGATTCCAGCGTAAAGGTTCAAGTTTTACAGTCTCGGCATAGAGCACGGACTGTTGATTGGATGCTGCAAGTCCCAAAATGTCTAGTTTTAGGAACTGACGTGTTTCTTTTGTGCTTTTGCAGTTAACTTGTATGAGTCTCCGCTGGCTGAAGTGATGGGCTCCGCCGCTGGGATGTTGCACTCCAACTATTTGGAGGATCTGTCACACGTGACATTTCCTATCTTCGGGCCCCAGTATCCCGAAGGAAGGGCAATTCTGATATCGGCTCAGGGCGAGCGAACGCTGCTGAATTTGATCAACGGGAAGCCCCTAACGTATGTAGACGGGGAGCAATACCTGAAGCCGGCTTTCCTCTTTGGGGACATGATTGACAAGCAGTCCCAGACAAAGCCCAAGAGAGAACTCTGGGTTTTCCCTGCAGAGGGTTTGGTCTTGTATCTGTCCAATATGCCGAGAGACTATCCCATCTCGGCCTTCTTTCATGCTACGCATCCTAGGAAGATATCGTGGACGCTGACCCCCGATCTTTACGGCAAGCCGGGAAAGATCTTTCATCTGAGAGGAGCTGACCAGGGGTCGTTTGTCAGCCGCCCTTCTGGCTCTGTGATGCTGTTCAGGGGGCTGTATCCAGGCAGTGTCCCGAGTGAAGACAGTTTGGTGATCCAGCCGGTCCAGTTACCGACTTTCTGTAATGATTTTATGGGGCATGGGGGAGTATACCCTAAGGTGAACCCTCGGTGTGGCTGGTGGATCACCCCTTCAAATCTTCGATGGGCTCGCTTGGTTGATTGGGCCTTAAAGCATTTTCAGACCGAGTTGGAGAACATCGGTCTGTTTGCAGCTGTGAGTGCGACCAGTGTTGGGTTACCTCCTAACCCTAACCTGTTTCTGGCACTGATGGAGCGATATATTTCGCTTACCGGGACCTTCGCCACTCCACTGGGAGAGTTGGGATTGGCCCTGCATGAGATGGTAGAGATCTGAAGACTGCCGATGGGGGATACTCCATACAAAGAGTATGTTCCCACGAACCAGGAGCTGGGGGGTTCAGACCCTCGGGTAGTGGAAGTGTACCAGGAGTTGATGTGCCACTACCTCGCATGCACTGCTTTTTATGATGAGCCCTCAGATTTGGCTCACATCAGCAAATGGACGTGCTACCTCTTCTTTCACCGGTCCAGGACTGCTAAGCCGGAGAAGGTATTGGAGGGCAAGGATCTGCCTGTTAATCCCCTGAGTGCGCTTAATGCTCAGGTAGTTGACGATCTCATAGTGGATGCTGGTACTCCGGACCGATTCCTCGACAAAGGGACGGGAAAGTATCCTGAAGGCACTAAGGCCTATAGCTATTTGAGGTGCTGTCGCAGGCCTCTGTCCAGGGAGGCTCAACTGGCTGGCTTCCTCTCCATATGGTTGCACCGAGTAGTAGTGCCTGGCGTTGCATCTGCGGACCGCATTCACCGTAACACGCTATAGCCTGCAGTACGTCTGGTGTTCGGGGCAAGACAGGGCTTGCTCCCTGCCATGGTGTGCCGTATACAAGCTGGCCTGAGGGCCATGATTGACGGGCTGCTCGTCGATGAAATTCGGTGTGATAGCTTTCCCCGGATAGAATTACCATACCTGTATTTGATGGGGTGGTTAATTCTCCTTAATCCCCGGGTGATGTCTCCCTGTTCTGGCAGTAGTTCGGGGGGTAGTTTCTTGTTGAACTACCGAAAGTCTTCCTGGAACGTGAGCACGGTTATAGACTGTCGGCGGGTGCTAGGCTTCAGTCATAGTTGGAAGCTTTTCTGTACCGTCCCTCCTGTACATCGCAATCAGTCGGGGATTAGGCTCGAGGATTCGGGTAGAGAGAAGACCATTCTTTCTCCCGAAGCTTTTAATTGGTTGGTCTGTATTAGACCATCCCATCTGTTGTACAGAAGCGAAGATCATTGCTTCTTGGAGCACTACTTGCCCAGTCGGTTTGCCCAACAGTTTGGGTATGATCAGTTGCACGTAGGCAATGCCGTCACCAGCTTCAGGTCCAGAGGTGGACTCATTGATGGAGCACGGGGATGGCGATAATTTATCATGGGCTGCACTGGGGCAATTTTTATTGTGCCTGTCATTACACTCTCCACGGAGCTGCGTATCCTGCATTCGTATGCCCAGTTCTACGTGGCAACGAACACCTTCCATCGTGATTTTGATATGCATGGAAGCTTTAAGGTGCCCTCTTCCAAGCCTGGGGGAAGAGTTGAAGTTCCCTCGGTTTCTTCCAATGAGGGTGAGTCCGTTACTCCGGATGAGCCTCTGGTGTCGGTCCCTAGGGGTGAAGTACCTCCGCCTGCAGGGGCTTTGGTAGTTTCTGGGAAGCGAAGGGCTCCTGCTTCCAAGGAAGCTTTCCCTCGTAAGAGAAAGAAGAAGGTGGTAAATCGTTCTCTCCGGATTCCTGACATTGATGCTCCTGGAGGTGAGCTTGTATCTCCCCGTGCTGGGGACGATTCTTTGATTGGAGGTTCCTCGCCTTTTAGAGAGGGATCTTCCACAGTTTCGGCTGGTAGTGCCGGAGAATCTCAGCTGGATGCCGCCGTCGCTGCTACTACTTCAGGTAGTGGAACGAGGTCGCCTTCGGGGCTGAGTATAATAAAGTTATGTATACCTCTAGTCGGATCGGCATCGGGAGGGACTTCTGCCGTGCCTGCGAGCGCACCTAGCGCGATTCCAGCCGATGAGCCTCGGTTGGATTTTGAGGAGGACCTGGAGGACTACCTGGCAGTGTCAGTTCGCAGACCTCTTTCTCCAGGTATGACAGCTCGCCTAGCATTATTACGAAATGATTTAGCTGTACAGGCTGCAGATGCGACGTATATGTCGTCGGCCTGGGGTAAATGTCGTCTTTTATGTCTCTTCTTTGGGAAAATTATTATTGCATTGATCTTAACTTCCTTTTGTCTTCTTTTCAGAGGAAGACCTCTTCGGAGAGGGTGATGTAGACGCGCCCGTTGGCTCTGTGTCAGGTCCTAGTGGTGACACGAAGGTACCTAATTTTAAAGAGGAGATATCTTCGGGTGCTGGCTTGCCTGTCGAGGAGACTCCGATATCTTAAGAGGAGGACGAGCCTGTTATTGCGACAGTGCCTCTTTTGAGCACGCCGGTCACTTCGTCTGGTGTTGGCGATTCTTCTTTCGTCGCACCTCCTGTTGAGGCGACGGCCGTGGCGACATCGTCTGTAGTTATTCCTGGAGGGGAAATTGCCATGATTGCGGACACTCCCCGCGTTCATGCGGACCTAGTTGCGCTGACCGAGCAGTACACCGGGATCTTCTACACCACTTTGAGAACGCTAATGTCAATGGTGTTGGCGAAGAAGCAGGACTTTGCGTCGCTGAAGAGGTCCTCTCGGTTCTCGATAGAGGCGGTCAGGGAATTCGGTGATGCCGGGGTAGCTGACGCGCTGGAGGCGATGGTTAATTGCTTGGAGCAACCCATTAACGAATACCTGCAGCTAGCTCGAGGCAATATTGAAGCTCTGGTCCAGGCTAGATATGACTCCTTGACTGCGCATCTTGTTGAACAGATGGAGCCCCTGAATAAGTCTATCGTGGCTAAGCAGCAGGAGATGGATCATGAGCGTGTCCAACTGGAGTATATCGTCCCCGAGTTGACCCGATGCGAAGCCGAATATGAGGAAGAGGTAGTGAGGGTCCGCATATTAAAAGATGAGCTTACTCATGCAGAGGCGAAGGCTCTGTCTTTGTCGGCAGCCCGAGATGTGCTGAAGGAGCGACGGGCGGCTGTTCAGCAGAACCTGACACATGTGGGTGTTATCCATGCTGATTTTGTGCAGGCTCGGTCTGAGCTAGTTGCCTTGAACAATGATGCAGCAAGGTTAGAGCGGGCTCATGCCGACGTCTTGAACTTCCGGGATGAGAGGATGGCCGTACTGGCACAGCAGCTTCACGACCTGACATCTCCCCCTTCCTGATGTACTTTTACTTTTTGCTTTTCAAATGTACTTTCGCTCTTTTCTGGGAATAATAAAGAGGCTTTTTATCTGACTTTGTGGACCTATCATTTCGGAATGTAAATGACAGGTTTGGGTGAAAGTGATATCAGAGGTTGTATGGACGTGATATACTTTCGGTAAGCTTTAGCAGAGCATATCTATTCAGAGGTCATATGGACATGATAGAAATATGATCCAACTAGTTTTATTTTGGAAGTAGTTTTGTCAGAATGAGATCACCTTATTCTACTTGAGCAGAGGAGGTTTAAGCATAGTACCTTTTCAGGAATTTGCCATTGATAGGAGCCATTAGCAGGTCTCCATTAGGCTGGGCTAACCTGTAAGTGCCGTTTGAGAACGTTGTCTCGATCACGTAAGGGCCTTCCCACTTGGGCTGGAATTTGCCTTTACTCCTGTGAGTAAGAATCATCGGCCTTCTTACAGCCAGAACCAGCTCGCCGACTTTGAACACTCTTTCCTTTACTTTTTGATTAAAAGTTCTGAAAATGCGTGTTTGGTAGAGTGCGATGCGCTGCTGAGCTTGAAGGCATTTCTCGTCTAATCCTTCTAGCTCTTGAAGCCTTACCAGGTCGTTCTTTTCTTGAGTTAAATCGTTGGCCACGGCTATCCTGAGTGACGGAATTTGAATCTTGATGGGGAGAACTGCTTCACTCCCGTAGACCAATGAGAATGGCGTGCAACCTGTTGGTGCTCGTACCGTTGTGCGGTATGCCCAGAGACATTCTCCCAGCTTCTCATTCCAATCTCTTTTGTTCGAAGAGACGACCTTCTTCAAGAGTTTGATAATGGTTTTGTTGAAGGCTTCCGCCAACCCATTAGCAGCTGGATAATATGCCGTGGAGGCCATATTTTGTATCCGATTTTTATCGCAGAATCGGTGAAACGCATGACTGATGAACTGAGGCCCATTGTCATGGATTATCCTTCGGGGAACCCCGAAGCGGTAAATGACGTGATGCTTGTTGAAGCTGGTCACGTTAGATGTCTTTACCTCAGCAAGAGGGATCGCCTCTGCCCATTTGGAGAAGTAATCCGTGATGGCCAGTATGAACCGGTGACCTCTGGAAGAAGACAGGTGAATAGGGCCAATGATATCCATACCCCATGCTTCGAAAGGCCAGGATGCAACCGTAGGATGTAGATGTTCGAACGGTTGATGTATGAAGTCTGCATAGACCTGACAGGCCCTGTATCGTCTGGCATACTGGATTGCATCTACGATCATAGTGGGCCAGTAATAGCCCATTCTTTTAATACGATCCTGTAGCTTAGGACCGGGTTGATGCGCCCCGCACACGCCGTCGTAAGCTTCACGGATAATCCGCTGTGCTTCATCATCAGAGAGACATCATAATAATATCCCGTCATAAGACCGGCGATATAGGCATTGTGACGATACGTCGAAATAGAAGCGTAATGATCGTCTTTTGACAGATATTGCTTCTTTAGGATCTTCTGGCAAGATTTCGTATGCTACAAAATCTATAAAGGGACTTTTCCAGTTTCTCCTGGGCGGATCTGCATTCACCGTGTAGCTATTTCTATGTGAAAGTTGTTTTTCACACAGAATAAGTCTCTATTAAGAAGGATTACCGAATTCTGCCTTCTTATAGGGGTGGCTAAATCTGCAGCTAGACTGGCTAGGGCATCAGCTTCTAGATTCTGAGATCGAGGTACATGCTCAAGGAAGAAACCTTTGAATGTCATGGCTATCTCGACCGTTGCTCGGTGATAGGGGATGAGGTCGGGATTCCGGACTTCATATATTCCTCTGACTTGGTTGACGATCAGCAGAGAATCACCGAAGGCTTCCAGAGATTCGACCCCCAGCTCTTTAGTGACTTGGAGCCCGATGAGTAGAGCATTGTATTCTGCCACATTGTTAGAACAGGGCTCGCTAAGAGAATATGCTCGGTAGATAACGAGTTTATCAGGAGTGACTAGGACGATCCCTACTCCTGACACCACATTTCCCTTGGGACCGGTCCTGGAGGCGCCATCGAAGAATAGTTGCCATGCCTCACCTTCCGTTGCGGAATTATACTCCGCAACTTCGTCGGGAATGTCCTCGTATAGTTTGGAGGCCTCCGGGATGGGATGAGCAGCTAAAAAGTTGGCCAATGCTTGGCCTTTGACGGACTTCTGAGGGACGTACACCATGTCATATGGCGTCAATAACATCGCCCAAGTCGCGAGTCGGGAATTAAGGACACTTGGCTTGCTCATCAGTACCCGAAGAGGATTGATCCTGGAGATGATATGAATGGTTTGGCCCGTGACATAGTGTCGCATTTTCTGAATAGCGAACATCAGAGCCAGGCATTCTTTCTCCACAGGGTTGTACCGGTGTTCGGCTCCGACCATCATCCTGCTGAGGTAGTAGATAGCCTGCTCGTGGCCCATATCGTTCTTTTGTGCCAGAAAAGCTCCCAGAGAATGATCCATTGCTCGAACGTATAGCACGAACGGTTTTTCTATGACGGGAGGTACCAGAACTGGCGGACTAGTGAGGTAGCATTTGATATCCCCGAACGCTTGCTGACAGACTTCGTCCCATACGAAGGATACACCTTTCTTCATGAGACGAGAAAAGGGCTGGCATCTCCCGGAGAGGTTGGATATGAATCTTCGGATATAAGCCAGACGACCTTGAAATCCCCTGAGTTCTCTCAGATTACGGGGCGGCCGAATTTCTAGGATGGCCTTGACTTTATCAGGGTCCACTTGAATGCCTTTGGCGGTGATGACAAATCCTAGAAATTTGCTGCTAGATACCCCCAGAAAGGACTTGGTAGGGTTCATTTTGAGTTGATGTTGGCGCATCAATTCAAATACTGTCTTCAAGTCTTAGATGTGATTATCCCTGAGATAGCTTTTGACAGCTACATCATCCACGTAACACTCCACTGTCTTGCATAAATGCTTATAGAAGATGTCACTCATAGCTCGTTGGTACGTAGCCCCGGCGTTCTTTAATCCGAAGGGCATGACCGTATAGCAGTATACCCCCAGAGGTGTCCGGAAGGCGGTATGCTTCTCGTCTTCAGGATGCATCTTGATCTGATTGTATCCCGAGAATCCGTCCATGAAAGATATGCATTCAAAACCGCATATATTGTCGATCATAACGTCTGTGATGGGGAGAGAGAACTCATCCTTGGGGCAGGCTGCGTTCAGATCTCGGTAATCGATGCAGATCCATACTTTTCTATTCTTCTTCATGACCGGGACAACATTGGCGACCCAGTCGGGATGTTGTTCTTCACGGATGAAGCCGCAGGCTATCAACTTCTTGACTTCAGCTTCAATGGCGTCCATCATGTCCGGGCAGAACCGGCGTTGGTGCTGCTTTACAGGTTTTGAATCGGGCAGTATGTTGAGTTTATGAGTAGCCACCTTTGGATCAAGACCTGGCATATCCTCATAATTCCACACAAAGACGTCGATATATTCTTTTATCAGCTGGATAATTTCTTCCCTTTCTTCTTCGGAAAGGTCGTTACTGATAAATATCGGCTTTGGTGAAAGTTCATCCCCTACGTCAATCTGAATAACTTTATCTTTAGTGGGAGGTTCTCTCTACTCGAAGCAGAACTCCCATTGTGTATCCATCTGCTGAGCCCAAGCGTCATTCTCGAGTGGTTCGGATTCTTGTTCGTCTGATTCGAAGGAATCCGTTGCTACCATATTTGCTGATAATGTTTGCTCGAGGGCATGAGATGAGCCGGAGGGCGATGAGCCATCTTGAAAAGAGAAAATGATATCCTTGTTCGACTTGGAAGTCGTAAGGGAGGTGGCGTACCCTAGCCCAGAACGGGTTTGTTGATAGTGGGGATTGTCGAGCAGCAGTGTTCGTTTGCCTTTTCCGTAGTTGAGACCTGGGTCCATCCTTAAGTTATAATCCATATTTTGCATGATCTTCAAGGCTTGCAGGCTGTACCTGTGAACTTGCATTTCACCAGAGTCGTCATTAAAGGAATCCTCTTGTATAGTCTGTTCGTTGCGCATGCGGCCGAAGACTATTGAACGCTGGCCGTTGCGGACAGGTGGAACAATAAAGATAGAATCCTCATGTGGTCCATACGACGTGGTGACATTGGATGATGATGCCACTTCCCATATGTACGGATGATAGGAATCTATAGCTGCCAAGAATTTTTGTACTATAAGCTCTATATCGTCATGGAAAGAGGATTCCTGATTTGGAATCCGAGCGTCGATATACTGGAAAAGAGATCCTTTATTATCATCAGAAATCGTACTTCTGGTTGCATTTACATCACTCGGCTGCTTGTTGCACCGAAGGTTGATGATCAAGGGCGAAGGCTTCTGGTTTAGAGTGACCACTAGAGGATCACCCCCTTTTCCTGACCTGGTCTTGTTCAGGTGGATAGCCATAGGCTCTGTGGCTTTTGGACGGGTAGTCCGTCCTTTCACCTTGATTGACAAAGGTTGCTTGGCAGAAGGTTCTTCAGGCTCCCGGTGGGATTCCTTCTCTGCTTGGGCTGACACCTCTTCCGTGTAGTCTTGAGAGTATAACACGGCGTCGGAGTAGTAGGATTCTACTTCTTTAAACGGGTTTAGGTCAGCAATCTCCGTTTGTACTGTCCCTTGGGCGTCTACATATTTGAAGCATTGATGTAGAGTCGAAGAAACGATGTTGTGGTCGTGGATCCATGGTCTTCCCAGCAGGATGTTGTAGGACATCTCTGAATCGATGACGTAGCATGTAGCCACCGATCTGAGGTTGCCAATCTGGATCCTCAGGCGAATTTTTCCCAACGGCTTACTTCTTCCGGCGTTGAAACCCACGATAGTAGTGGTGGTGTAAGCCAGTTCGCTGGTAGGAATCCTCAGTGGTCTGAGCAGACTATAAGGAATGATGCTGATTGAGGATCCCGGATCTATGTGAATCCGGTCGACCTCCATGGAACCGACGTACCTGGTGTGGTAGAGAGGTTTGTCGTGCCTGTTATATTTTAACAGCATGTCGTCTTGAGTGAAAGTGATGTTTGGGACCACCTCCATCACACTGTGGTATCGGGGACACGCTGCAGGTTCTTCGTCGGGGGACTTGAGTTGGGTCAAGTATGTATCCGCCTGCATCAATGCTTCACTCAGGGCTAGACGAGTGTCTTGGGAGAGCCTGAGTAGCTCGAAGATGGACAACCTGGCTGGTGTATTAGCCAGTTGGGCCAGGATGTCGAAGTTGTACGACTTCTCTAAACCTTTGTTTTGAATATTTTTTTTTACAGGTTTATCGAAGCGCACTTCTTTTTGCTTCCCCTTGTCCGCCGAAGTTGGTCTCGAAGGACCGGCCTCTGGTACGGCGGGCTCTGGTTCCGAAGGCTTGGCAGCTGAAGCGTCTTCAGGTGCATCTTCCTGACTTGCTCCGTAGTCCTTGAGGTAAGCCTTTCCTGAACGGGTTGCTGTGGCCAAAACCTCGTCTTCGTCTGATGTCGAAGAAGTTGTAACCATATGGCATGGCCTGCATTTGAAGTTCTTCCTGGACTTAGCTTTAGTAGCATTAGTCTCTTCTTCGAGCTCCGACACCAAGTCTGGGTGCACCCACATAATCTCACCTTTCCGGGTAGTTAGGGGTAACAGGTCGTAATTTTGACCCCTAGCCGGAGGGAGATTAACGATGTTCATCGTTGTCCGGGAAATAGGTGTAACACCGTCCCGTATTTCTTGGGGAGGCAGATTGCCAAATTGCAGAGAGATCATGTTGGCCGTGACCGTCTTCTCGCTATTGCACAGAGTGATGGCTTTAGCATCGATCATCTCTTGGATCTTCCTTTTCAGTATGTAACGCACCTTTGTTGGGTAGTGTACGTATCTGTGGAAGATGCAGTACTTGGGGTTGTTGGCGCTGCCGGCCTCACTAGGCCGCGTCTCCTTCGGAAGGGTGATTTTGCCACTTTTGACGAGACACTCGAATATACTCGGAATATCGTCGTCGTCGAAAGAGTATACCTCTACGAGCCTGGAAGTCCCCGGTTTTGTCTGCGTGGTTGCCACAGTCTTCTGTTTGGACGTATTGATCGCTAGAGCTTCTTTTCCTTTGGAACTGCGAGGATGGTCGCCGTTGGGGATGACCTCTTGTCTCTGTCAGAGGTAGAGATTATGATGCCGTTGTCATGCGCCTTGCGACTGTTATCCTCGGCGGCTACCGCTAAGATGATGAACGAGGGCCAATCATGGAACTGATATGGTCCTGTGAACACCAAAATCACGGAAAGAAGGTTCTTCCTGCAAATGTCTACCAACGCTGAGTCTGGAACTCCTGGAGGCATCTGTAAGGTGGCCTGATGAAAACGTTCGACGAAGGTGCGAACGTCCTCCTTCTCCCTCTGCTTGACTTCGATGAGAGAGGACATAGACATGTCCATTCCTCCCTCGTAGAATATTGTGAAGAATAAAGCCTTGAAGTCTTCAAAAGAAGTAATGCAGTTGTCTGCCAGGCTGCGGTACCACTGGTAAGCTACTCCTGAGAGATAGCCCTTGAACATCCGGGTGAGGAGGGCGTCATTCCCTTGTAGCAACACCGTCATCATACTGAAATAGTTCATGTACTGACTTGGTGATGTTTTTCCCTCGAACAGGGCCATAGTCTGAGGTTTGTACCTCGGAGGAAAAGGGACCTCTTCCCAGATAGCTGGGTATGGCTGGTTGATTCCCAATTTCTTGAGCTGATCTTTGTGCTTCAAGGCATCGAATTGGGCTTTCAACTCCCGCACTGCTTGCATCAGATTTTCAGCTGGTAGCGAGACCACGGAATGGTGCGGAGTTGGTTGTATCGTGACTCCCGCAGGAGGTAGTACATTCTCCCGGTGAGGAAGTGAAGGACCAGCTGATTCTTGATCTAGAGTAGGCTCTTGGATCGTGTTAGATGGTGGCAGGTCCACCCCCACACGTATCTGAGTAGGCGGGACCGACGTTTGAGCCATAGAAGCCACCTGTTGAGTTAGCATCATTTGGTGCATGTTCTCCATCATGGATTGCATTTGCTTCAGAGATGTCTCTAGTGTAGTAATGCGTTGCTCAGCGTTCCCTGATGGCGAGGCTTCCTCGTGTTCATCTCCAATGGCATAAACTCCCATCTCCCTGGGCGTCATTGAAGGATGAGTATAGGTCGCTGCAAAAGTTGACTATATACTCTCAGTATCTGATTCGGGAGACTGGCGACCCCCAGCATCGGAATCAGAAGAGCACGAAGTCAGTTGTCGTGACCTTGAACGAGTGTTCTGGAACACCCCAGCTTCGGTGTCCCAAAGGAGCATGTTGAACCTTCTTCGGCTCGGAGTTCTAGAGGACGGACGCCTTGAGTCTGAGCTTCCTCTAGGTATATGTGAAGCCATGTTCACATATGCATGCGCGGGCTCTTATTCTAGGAAAGATGGAGAGTAGCTCAACCGGTCGAAAATTGGCCGTTCTATTTTAGAACAGCAACAATTAATTACAATCCTGTGACTATTACAGCAGTGCTCGCTAGGAGGCGTAATAGTCACGCTGGAAGATCCCCTCTCCTTGCGTTTCCACATTAGATATTTGCGCAGGTCAGGAGGAGTTGCAGAAGAAGAAGATGATGGCTTGTTCCTTCTGTTCCTATTGGTGGGCATGCGGATGATGGGAACCGTAGTCTTCCCTGTGCCACCCGTATACAACAGGTTGGCCATCTGGGTGGCAGATAATCCCCGAGGAGGGTGTCTTTCCGCAACTGGAGCCTTCTTTGCGCCTAGGGACTTCGCCTGGCATAATTTGGAGCTTTGCTCTGGTTGGCGTAAAGCTGAGGATGTCCTCAGTCGGCCATCAGCATCTCGCGTAATTCGGAGGGCATGCAGATTATTCCCTTGCTGGCGTAAAGGCCGAGAAGTTGAGTAGTCCGCCACTCGCTTTCCCTTGCGGAGATCACAGGGATCATCTGGTTCTCCGTAGAGGTCAGATGTTGTTTTACGCGTGGAGCGTGCCTTGTACTTCTGATTTGGCGTTGAGGATCTACCAGAAGTTTTGACTATTCCGCCAGGGACGGAAGACTGAATTTCACGCGCAGAGCACGGAGTATACTTCTGGGTTAGCGCTGAGGCATTGCCAGAAGTTTTGTCTGTTCCGCCAGGGATAGGAGACTGAATTTTACGCGCAGAGCGCGGAGTATACTTCTGGGTTAGTGCTGAGGCATTGCCAGAAGTTTTGTCGGTTCTGTCAGAGACAGGCGACTGAATTTTACGCGCAGGGCACGGAGGGAGCAAGGCTACAACCTCATTGGTTGGAGAGATCTCAAAGATCGGAGAGTCCACAGGAATCGTAGAGGATGTCTTGGGCATCCAGACCTTACACAGCTTCCTGTTGCTTTGGTGAGAGAGAGAGTGAGAGCTGCCCTTTGTCCGGCGCATATCTTCGTAGGCAGATTGGTCGAACTGGACGACCAGTGTCTTCTTCACGGATCCCATGGATACCGTATCGTGTTGAGCAATAGCTTCCTCATCAGAAGAGAAAGATGTCCCCAGCAGAGTCGCCATCTTGTTTCGGGATATAATATAAACGAGAAAAGATTTGATGAATGCGGAAAACGAGGTCTTGTACGAAGACCCGCCCTTCTTTTATGTTTACAAACAAGATTGTACAAATTGGATCCTACACGAGGATGTCTAAGTATAATTTATTTAATCTGGGTGAATATTGCTATAGGTGTCTGATCTGCAGTCGATCACTTTAGCCCTTGGACCACACGATGTTGAAGAAGTGCCGTGGAAGACAGGTAGCAGCTTCGAGGGTTGCTAAAGAGGGTGGATGCCCGATGCCAAAGTCGTCGATCCCTTCTCTTTGCCTGAGCTCTGGACGCTTCTCTCTCTCTCTCTCTCTCTCCTCTATTTATCCTTTCAGTTTGTCGGCCTACTTCTGATTGTTCGACCAATTCTTCGGCCTTGTAATTCTTCGACCTTGTAATTCTTCGACCTCGTAATTCTTCGACCTTGTCCTCTGTTGATAGAGGTCTCTATTTATAGAGTTTTGGTGATAGTGACCACTCAATCGGTATAAAAATCGAGTAGTAGAAAAGTACAGCACCCTTTTACACAACGGTTAAAATAACCAATGCCTGCGTATAGATGATCCTTTGAATGAGCGTGTGACGTGGGTCCAACTAAGGGACAAAACGCGTATAATCGCTATGAAGATCACGGTGTAAAAGCCACATAGGTAGGTATCCCTCGTGTAGAAGAGGTTGGCATAGAAGCCAGTGTCTGTCACCATGGCATAGAAGCCAAATAGTTATCAAACCGGCATAGAAGCTGAATAGGCGTAGAAGCCGAGTGGTCATAGAGGCCGAGTGGGCGTAGAAGCCGAGCAGGCACAGAAGGCCGAGTAGGCACCGAAGCTGAATGGAGGTAGAAGCCGAGCAGGCACCGAATCTGAATAGGCGCAGAAGGCCGAGCAGGCACCAAAGCTGAATGGGTGTAGAAGCCGAGCAGGCACAGAAGGCCGAGCAGGCACCGAAGCTGAATGGGCATAGAAGCCGAGCGTAACGTGCCTGAGTGATGATGTGGATGTTTTAGCCGGAATTACGGCTCTTGGAGATAATCAGATCTCTTGCATTGAATGCAGAGATCTGCCCCCATCCTGTGCATTAAATGCAGATGCTTGTCTTTAAGATTTGCCATCATTCTGCACATTAAATGCAGATACACACCTTGAACCCTGTGCGAAGAGTAACCGCTGTCGTGGCAGTCTGTTCGTCTTCTGCGAAGCGTAAGGAGCTCATGTTTGCCTGTGTAAAACTAGGCAGCGTATTCCCTTGTATGCGTAGGAGCAGCTCCCGCAAAGGGGATGTCACTAAACGACGGTTCGGTGATATTTAATCAAATCTACTGCATTAAATGTGGAGATCCGCCATCATCCTGCGCATTAAATGCAGAGGCGTGTTTTGAAGGTCTGCCACCCTTCTGTGCATCAAACGCAGAGACGTGCCTCAGGCATCTGTCAGTATTCGGCACATTAATTGCAGAGACGTGCCTTGAGAACCTGTCACCGCTCTGTGCATAAAAATGCAGAGACGTGCCTCGAATCTTGTACGAGGTACAGTTTTGACATGGCAGGCAGTTTGTCTTCCGCGGAGCGTAAGGAGCTCTCAACTGCCTGTGTAAAACTAGGCAGCATATTCCTCTGTGTGCGTAAAAGCGGTTTATGCAAGGGAAATGGCAGTAAATAACAGCCTGGGTTGCAGTGCCGCGCCATCATTATAGCCGTCGCCTGGGTAGTCGAGCAGTATCCCTTTGTCAGAAGTCGAGACATCAGGTTCATTGCAGGATCTGACAGGTTCATTGCAGGGAATACGAAGCGTCCCTCGTACACTTCAATGCTGCATTGAAAGAGGATGAGTTTTATGCCATAAAGGCGATAAAGCACCATGTTTACGCCGAAGCAGCCTGGGCATACTGCCCTACGCGGATGGTCCTCGAGCCTATATTTTACGCTGCGCCTGGCGGAGAAGCTCTGATTGCACGTTGAAGGCTCTAAAGTCCTCTGTTTACGCTGTTTTGCATCAATATGCTGCATAGAGCTATCCAGCGTATTTTTTATGCTTCAACATTAACGTCAACGCATTTGTTGACTACACCCGAGTCTCACTCGGACGCGCACAGTTATATAATCTAAAATGATAAACATGTAACTAAATATATAACTGAATTTAAATAGTACAACAAAGGCAAGGTATACTTGCCTGGCAAGAGAGCTGCAAAGTGTAACGTTCAGATGTCAACCACCAAGAGTCAAAAACTACAGCCTCAGAATGAATGTCTCCGGATACTAAAATAAACATCACCAACGTTCCCAAAATAAGCAAAATAGCTAGAAAATACTCCCCTTTCGTCCAATTTGGACACAGGGACAAAACGGTAATTCTGGGTCAAAGCGGCTCCACATGTGGGCTATTTTGCACCAAAAAGTGTACCAAGGGTAAAGGTCTCTAAATGGGACAAATTATAGGTCAAACTAACTCTAAATGTCATTACAAACTCAACGGTATATCCAAATGTGGATTTCAGTGAGCCGAACACAATTTCGCCAAAAAAGTCAACCATGAGGCCCACAATTAGCGACTTGGTCAACTGTCTTAGAATTGCGTGAAAATTGGGTCACAGAACCAGCTTGATACCACGAGTCCAGTGGCGCAAGTTTCGTCACATTTTGAAGAGCGTACACTAAATGCGCAGGACTTTTACAAAAGTTGCGACAAGGGGAATTTTCTGCGGATACGGGCTGATTCCGACGCGCACACTCGTCCAAATTAGTTTTCGCGAAATCTCACACGTCCGGGTATACTGCGCGCAACTTTTGGTACATTTGGTACACGACGGGGCGGTCCCGTTTGGCGGTGCACACTCCGTATCACAATTTCTAGAAATCTGGAAAAGTATATTTTTGGGGTTTGCCATCTAATTTAATTCTACACACAGTAATTAATAAATTATTGTATTTGACAAAAAATTAACTAGGTTAGGTGGTCTTTGCATACCAATAAGAAAAACCGAATTCGGATCTCTGTGGTGGGAGATACGAATCCGTGAACATAGGTAGTTACCGCAGTTTTCTGCGATACCCAAAAGTTGTCATTTTTTGCCAACTTGGTCGTTGTTTTCGCCTAGGTTTACGTGCAGTTTGAGATCAACTATCATACAAATATGGAAGGGGGATAGGTGAGGATCATACCAGTGAAGACAGGGTCTAGTTTGGTCGAGCGAGGGCGAGGGAATCGAGACATGAACATAGGTACACTGTTCGATCAAATTTTGTCTCGCGCGCGCAGCGTCGTGGTTGTACGGTCGTGGCGTCGACGGTGTCTCCGGAGGCTCCGGGCTGGCATCGTCAGGTCGGCAGTGACGTGGCTAGGTCGAGGGGGTTGTGGAGTGGTTAGGGTTTGCTAATGATATAACTTATATATAGAGAGACAGCGGGGGGGGTGAGTCCGCTCGCGCGGGAGGGGATAATTTAGCATGCTGCCGCTGCTGCTGTTATATATAGGGCGGGTAGGAATAAGTTATGGGTTAGGGTTTGATAAGTTGTGATGGTATATATAGAGGTAGATGGGAGCAGGGGGTTCTCAAAAGCGTCGGGGGGGGCTTATGTGCTGCGGCTGCTGCTACTTATTTGTATTTGCGGGCAGGTAGACTAAGGAATCAATGCGGGTTTGGGTTCAAGTGGTTAACGGGTTTTGGGTAGACCCATTAGAAATTTATTTGTTTTTCTTTTTCTTTCTTTCTTATTCTTTCTTTTATTCTAATTTCCATTTCAAATTTCTTTTCTATTCTTAATAAATTCTATATATATATATATATATATATATATATATATATATATATGAAAATATATATATATATAATAAATTCTAGAAATTATTATTAGCACATACAATAAATTTATCAACGGGCCATAGGGTCTCCTACATGGAATAAATTAGGAAAAATTTATAATGACTCCATAAATCCCCTAAATGCACAAACACCTAAAATAAAAATTAATAAAAAATTTATTTCCTCTACTTAGCTCATAATTACTACAATTTAATTATTAATTAATTAAAAAGGTAAAAATATGGTTTTTAGAATTAGGGGTTTTACATTCTACCCAACTTATAAAAATTTCGTGCTCGAAATTAAAACTGAGTTATGATAGAAGGTCAAGGATGGTATAAGATAGAGATTTGTAGCTTATTATGTACCTTCCTCCATCCTACCCTCCATGATTTTCTAATTGTCATGGGGATGTTTGGAGGGCTATAACTTGCATTATAAAATGCAAGGCTAGGTTTAAATGAGTGGGTGATGTTGCGCGTCGCATATTTCAAAATTCATGGGGAAAAGATTCATATGGAGGAGAATTAGGTTTCTTCATGTGTCATGTCCAATGGTGTAGACACCTCAATGCACCTTGCCTAAAAGTGCCCAACAACTGAAAAATTGCACAAAGATAGAAATTGGGTTTATACGAAATGGGTCAAGATTGTGTCTCTAATTTCAATTGGAACGCACAAGGGTACAAAGTTGGAATTATAGAATTACATAGAAACGTCCGCGACGAATATTGTGCGACTAAAATATAGCAAAAAAGAGCATAATTACAAGTTATACCAAGGTCAGAATGGAAGGCGGTCATGTCTAGGGCAAGAGTGTAAATTTTGTAGGTAGGCAATGGCTAGTGTAGTGCCCCAATTATCGAAGCAACAAAAAGGTGCAGTAAGTGATATAATTATTGTAAAATTAAATAGAAATGTCGTGTCCTATTTTCAATTGGATACAAACTAGCCCTAGTTTCACTATCTGAGCCAAGTAGGCTTAATTTTGGGTGAGGGAGGGTTTACAATCTACCCAACTTAAAAATATGTCATCCTCGAAATTAAAATAAGGCATAATTTGTTAATTCTTCACATTCGCATATAAGGCAAGTCAATCACAATCTCTTCCAAGATTTGAAATATATTCTAATCCATCGCAATCACTTTAAAAATTAAGGTAACCTCTGTTTAATCAAACTTTACATATTGTAATCTCTTCTCGATTTTTAAATCATCAATATCCAAATTTAAATTAAATCTATATAACATCTTCAAGAATTAAATAACGCATCTCAATTTTATATCACGAGCTCCAGCTATCATAATCTCCTTTAGAAAACAATTTTAGTCCAATATTATTCCTATTTTCACTTATGAATTTTTGTATTCTTTAAATTTTTAAATTCAATTCGCATCCTCAATATTTCAAATAGGTGATCTAACAATCAAATTTTAACTCTTAATTTAAATCATCAAATTGTAAAAAAATTTAAATTCAATCCACCAATGTTCAAGTCTAAAATTCTATATTTATCCTCAAAATTCAAATTGATGATTTATCTTCAATATTCAAAATTTAAATCATGTACTTAAAGTATAAATATTTGGTCCGACATATCAAGATTTTAAAATTTATTACATACTCATCATCTAACTTCTTCTTCTAAAATTCTTCACATTTAAAATGACTTAATCTCTCAATCTAATCCTACTTGATCACAATCTAAAAGAATTTAACCTCAAACTAACAATGCGACTTCTACCCAACTTAGAATTTACCCATCTATCATATAAGGCTATACACTTAAGAAAAATATTTCCTCAATTTATTCAATCATGCTATTCGATCCTCAAAAAATTGAACACCAACATATTAACTATAATATGCCCTTAATTATAGAAAATCATCATCAAGTAATGCGGTTGGCCTATGGTGTATATCTAGTACTATCTGTATATCAAACTTATACCAAGTACGAGGTTTCGTCTTTCCGAAATAAGAGAAGATGGAAAACAATGATAAAGAGTTCAAGGAGGAGGTTTTAGAATAGAAGTATAGGGATCAAGGCGTTTAAAGAATTCAAATAGTAATTGTTATGGCAGTTGTGGATTGAAATCCGATTTTGGTAATTCCTATTCACATGTTCGCATCAGTACAGTTATGTAACTGATACGTTATGCTCAGGCATATCTAGAGGGCAAGTATATTTGTCTACTAGATACTATATATCTCAATCCACGTAAAGTAGTTATGCGAAGGGCGAACCAAGCGCACCAAGGTTAGCTAAACCTTAATACACTGATTCTAAAATGTATTAATGTATGCATCCACTAATACATATATCGTGAACAAGCTCGATAAAAGAATAAGCTGACAAAACTATGCTATAAAATAGAAGCATAAGTCAAGGTAGTATATAAAATATAAATATGCTAGATCATAATGAAATAAGGTACAAATAATTCAAGTTCACAAAAAAACAAAAAAATAAGACTCTACAGTCTCTACAGTTGTTGTACTAACACCTTGTCTAAGATGCTAGTCAACAAAATAGGGGCATGGACCTCTAAATATCACAGTCGGGATAAACACTATTGTCTTATGCAAGCATATAGTTAATGTCATTCAATTATACTACATTAATGGATCACAAGGACTATGTGATACTAGGTTATGAGGCATACTGCCCAACTTATAAAAATAAACTAATATTGTAACCATCTTAAAAGGAATTCCATAAAATAACCTTGCACTTGCAAATAAAGTAAAACTCTTATTAGGGTATATGAGGAAAGATCTTGGTACTCATTAAGGTCTCCTATTGCATTATATAGGTAACGGTCATCTTAAGTCTTAATCTTGGTGCTTATAAAACAAGTGTCAATATTAAGAATGGAAAAGTTACTGGCCTTCAAGGGGAAAGGGGATATAACTCGTATCGAGGTGTGGTACAAGTTACGCAATTTGAAAACTATGGGATAATCATCAGGTCGTCATCTACTAGAATAACTTAAAACTATCAAGTTCTAACTGCCAAGCACAGAAATTCAAAATTCAAGATTACAACTATAATCCTAGCAAGCTATATATCCTAACATAGAATAAAATTACTTGGTCTATAATCAGAGGTGTCAAGTGGCAGGAGTCGAAAGAAAAGAAGGGAAAAGCATAATCAGTCGTCGCACAAATAGCGAGCGCTAAGTTTTCAGAGGAACAAGATTGAATTTAAGTAGAAAGTCTCTAGACAATATCATGGTTTTCTAAGGGGAACGGGGCATGCTAGTCTCTATGTTTGAGGTATGATCGAGGATAATATTATATTCATTCCTCTAGGTTTTCTTAGGTGTTGTCTGCTAATACCAAGACAAAAATCTAAATTTATAGTTCTAATACTATCTTACTATGAAAGTTAGGTTTAGTCCTAATGTTAAATCTTGGATTTCTATTGGTTCCTTAATGCTAGGGTAAAACAGTGTGGTTAAATTTATAATTAACCCTAGTAGTGTCTGTACTACTCTCAAGTCATTCATAACTATATCAAGGGATAATGGTAACCAATCTATAGATGGGGGATGCTAGGGTTCACTAGATATTCTAAACTTAGTAAGGTGTCAATGTTCTAGTTGTATTCTTAGTAGGTGTGTTACCCTAATTATCATTATAACAACAAGGATTCCTATATTCTAGCAGGCGCTGTACTCAAGGAACTATTAGGGAAGCACACGAATTAAGCAGGATGCAATTATGTAAATAAAACAAACTGGAAGGAAGATAAGTCATAGTCAATTGTGGATGAGTTCCTATACTATAATCCTATCTGCAGGCTTGCTCGGTACAGTAACGTAACCGAGACAATATGCTCTTGACCTGCATGGGCCACCACTAAAAATATGTCACGCTCTAGTCCCAAAATATGTAGGACTAGGACACGTAAGCATACCAGTCGCAAGTATATGGCAACTCCAATGTACGGAACCATAACACATGCATACGTTGTATAATAAATAATAATTCACCAGTGGTAAAACTATCACAAGTCACAGTGTATAAACTAATCACATCCATAGAAAATCAAATATAATGAATAACCAATATCTATAACTAGATCCCAAAATAAAGTATCTAAAGATGACAGTCGGATGGAAATAAATCCACTACTGAACTAAAATGAAGAATAAACAAGACAAATACAATGTAAGTACCACAACTAACAATCACGAGGCTCAAAGAGAAGACCTGCACGGAATATAAGTAACCAGTCCGGATCTGCGCTCCTGTGAATACTCATGAACATCTACACCTGAAAAGGGACTAGGTCCTCAGAGGGACATAACAAGATACATAGAAGCATGCCATAAGGTAAATACTGAATAAATAAAATGGGTGCGCTAACCATCTAAGTGAATGCAAATTTGAGGACAACTTTGAGTGTATGGGAAAGTGTAGGCTAGACATATGCTGACGTAACTCATCAATCGTGACAACTGGCTAGTATATGCCACATATGCCCCCTATAACACGGGCGCAGGAATATAATAACGTCCAACGTCCTATAGAGTGTGGTATCTGTAAAATCACCAAGTAACGTCCAACACTCTAAAGAACGTGGTATCTGTAAATATATACGTCCGTATCACTCTGTCGAGTGCGGTATCTGTATAAAGGAGGTGGGTGTCTCATACGTCTACTAGTCATCCTCCCCGCCCAATGATCTATGCAAGTCGTATCCACAACACGCCTTAGCTACTACGCCTACTAATAACTGCTAAGTCTTCTAATATGCATCACTCTTAGCAGTTATACCCTATTCGTCGCACGCCTACACGTACAGGTGGCCAACCATATACGCAAGTCCGTGTCCTACATAAGACTCATAACACGTGTAAGAAATGTGTCAAGGTCTGGGGAGTTATACCGATAACTCCACAACTTTAGGTGGGTCTACTAGACACTAGGTCAGACATAAGTCCTAACATCAACGCATTCGTTGACTGCACCCGAGTCTCTCTCGGACGCGCATAGTTATATAATCTAAAATAATAAATATGCAACTAAATATATAATTGAATTTAAACAGTACAACAAAGGCAAGGTATACTTGCCTCGCAAGAGAGCTGCAAAGTGTAACGTCCAGATGTCAACCACCAAGAGTCAGAAACTACAGTCTCAGAATGAATGTCTCCGAATACTGAAATAAACATCACCAATGTTCCCAAAATAAGAAAAATAGCTAGAAAATACTTCCCTTTCGTCCAATTTGGACACAGGGGCAAAACAGTAATTTTGGGTCAAAGTGGCTCCGCTTCACATGTGGGCCACTTTGCACCGAAAAATGTGCCAAGGATAAAGGTCTCTAAATAGGATAAATTATAGGTCAAACAAACTTTAAATATCAGTACGAACTCAACGGTATATCCAAATGTGGATTCCGGTGAGCCGAACACAATTTTGCCTAAAAAGTCAACCGTGGGGCCCGCCAATTGGCGACTTGGTCAACTGTCTCAGAATTACGTGAAAATTGGGTCATAGGACCAACGCGATACCACGAGTCCAGTGGCACAAGTTTCGTCGTATTCTGATGAGCGTGCACTAAATGCGCAGGGCTTTTGCAAAATTTACGATACGGGAGATTTTTTGCGGATACGGGCTGATTTCAACGCGCACACGTATCCAAATCAGTTTTCGCGAAATCTCACACGTCCGGGTATACTGTGCGCACCTTTTGGTAGACTTGGTACACGACGGAGCGGTCCTGTTTGGAGGGGCGTGCTCCGTATCACAATTTCTAGAAATTTGGAAAAAGTATATTTTTGGGGTTTTTTATCTAATTTAATTCTACACACAACAATTAATAAATTATTGTATTTGACAAAAAATAAACTAGGTTAGGTGGTCTTTGCATACCAATAAGAAAAACCGAATTCGGATCTTTGTGGTGAGAGATACGAATCCATGAACATAGGTATTTACCGCAGTTTTCTGCGATACCCAAAAGTTATCTTTTTTGCCAACTTGGTCGTTATTTTCGCCTAGGTTTACGCGTTGTTTGAGGTTAACTATCATAAAAATATGGAAGGGGGATAGGTGAGGATCATACCGGTGAAGACGGGGTCTAGTTTGGTCAAGCGAGGGTGCAGAACTCGAGACGTGAATACAGGTACGCTGTTCGATCAATTTCTGTCTCGCGCGTGCGGTGTCACGCCCCAGTCCCAAAATATATGGAACCAGGCCACGTGGCAATAGCCAGCTGACACATCTCCGAGAATATCCTAATTTAATGGATCCACGAAGAGTGCTACGCTGTCCTATGATACTAACATGTCCAATATCAGTCAATAACAGGTAAACTAATCTCATCCACCATATAAAGAGCAAGAAACACTAAATAAACTGCTGGTTAATAAATACCAGTCTCAAGATATCATAGTACAACTAATGATGTCTGGTGGGAACAAACCCACTACTCTGACGAAATAAAGTACTGAAATGAGATATAAAAGAATGACTAGGGCATCGACTGGAAAGATAATGATGCACCCAATCTAGGCTGAAGGCCTACCAACTGGTCACGGAAACTCTGACGGCTGCACCTCCAACTCCTCGGCTGAAACGAATCTCGTCTCCTGTCCTGGGCCGTATACTGTGGGGTAGTAAGCCTCGTCTAAATCTGGAAAGGTACCAGGTCCTCAGAGGGACGTAACAAGATACAAGAAAACAACATGCTATATATGAATACTGAATAAAATAAATATAATAAGGGTGTGCTAGCCATCTAAGTGAGTGCAATGTGAGGACAACGCTGGTGCGTATAGGTAGGTGTAGGCATAACGTCCATGCTCCGAAGAGAGTGGCATCTGTACAGTATATCGTCCATATCGCTCCGAAGAACGTGGCATCAGTATAAAGGGAAAGTCATTGGATCCGGGTTCCTCCGAACTACGGCTCCAATGTGTGTATCCCATACGCCTCCTAGTTGTCCTCCCCGCCCAATGTAGATACGCAAGTCGACTACTCGACGTACATACCATGAATCTATATGCCAAGTCACTAATTTATCCTGACTACATGCTAGCCGTGATGTAGGATGTACGCAACGATAGCTAGTCGAGTGCGCAAGCCCGCATCCCAATATGAATGTATCTCAGTGTGCGTGTAAGGTGTCAGGTCTCAGACAATCACAGAGTATCGTCCAATGGGTTGAGTCTGCTAAGATCTAAGTCCATCTATACTAATCATCGACGTAACCGTCGAATGCAACCGAGACAACTCGGACGCGCACAGTGGTACCAACAACAAGAATACAATACAACATATGCATATTTAATTTAGACAGTAAATATAGCAAGGTATCTTGCCTGTGTCCTGAAGCGGGGAATGCCAAAAGCTGGTTCCTGCAATATCTCCTGGCGGATCCAAAGTTCCTAAACACAAAATATAATATAGCAATCTAATATCAGTCACTAAGAGATACATAGGTAATTATGGCGTTGTTCCTAGGTATTGTTGCTAGTTTACTGCGGACCCAATACAGCGTCACATGTACACGTAGCTAGGGTGTACAGTATTTTGTCTTTGGTCCACGTTCATCTTGCCACAATAATTTACCGAGTTAAGGTTTGCTAATGACTTCTACTCTACTTGGAAATATGTCTTTGATTTCCTTACTCAACAGGCTAGATTCATGCCCAGGGTCCAGGTGAAATACTGGTCGTTGATGTCAGGCTTCAAGATTGGGGCATTCACTAATTATTAGATGAGTTCTAATTTCTTGCTAAATGTCACCTCCATAAATATAAGTTGGGGTTAAATAAGTTGTGTCCAGAATATGACTCTCGCAATGACACGATACTCACATATGAACTCGACACAAGGGTACCGGTATTTACCTTGATGGCGGGCGAGGCTCTTCTCGTCGTCTGACCGTCTTTCGGTGAGTGGAACTTCGGTGTGGGTCGGCGAGCAACGTCAGCGGCAGCAGCTGAATCCGCAAGAGCAGGGATCGCAGCAGCAGTAGCCGCTCTGGCGTTGGCGCTGTCGGGTGGAGTCGCGCAGGGGCGGTCGTCCAGACGCGGGTCGGCGTTGGCTCGCGGCACTGCCTGGCCGGAACCGACGGGCTGGGGTGTGCGCCGGTCGTGGGGGTTCAGCGGGTTTGGGAGCAGCTTGGCCGAGGGATTCAGCGGGTTTGGGGAGCAGTTCGGCAGGGGGTTTCGGCGGATATGGGGGCAGGGAGAATATTGGTTTATTAGGGTTTTGCATGGGGGTTGGTATTTATCGGTGTTGATGGTGAATATGGGCTGCCTTGCGGGTGGGCTTGTCTTACCTGGTTGAGGTTGGTCCATGTAGCAGTACAAAGTGGCTTGGTCGGCTTGTTTGAAGTGGGATTGATCTCGAGTTTAAATTAAATTAGTAATTGCAAGGTGTTCTCTATGGTATGTTGCATAGCTAAGTCGAAACGAAATAACGAGTATCTATTTTTGCACAATGGTCAGAGGGGTAGACTGGTATGTCTAAAAGATGTTCGTGAAATTGGGTTGAAGGTACATGCTAGTGTGGCTTTCCAACCTCGTAGCCACGACGGGGTAAAATACGACCTATAGTTGTTGCACGATAATCCTAATTAAATCTAATTATCCCTAGTCTCTAGTTTTAAATTCCAAATAATTCCTAAATTGGTTGAGGGGGGGTTTACAATCTACCCTCCTTAGAGCATTTCGTCCTCGAAATTAAAACATACGCATGGCAAGAATTACTGACAGAAATAAAATGCTAATACGTACCTAGTCCTTCGAAGAGGTGGGGGTAATGTTGTCTAATGTCCTCCTCGCGTTCCCAAGTCGACTCGCCTGGTGCATGATGCCTCCATGCAACACGCACTAGGGGAATGGTCTGCCCTCGTAGTACCTTCTCACTTCTGTCTAGAATCTCCACAGGCTCCTCTTGGTATGATAAGCTCGGGCCGACTGTGATCTCGGAATGGTCAAGCACGTGACTAGGATCCGATATGTACCTCCTCAATTGAGATACATGGAAGACGTCGTGGACTCCTTCCAAGGTCTGCGGTAACGCTAATCTGTAGGCAACCTCTCCGACGCGTTCTAATATGTCGAATGGTCCGATGAACCTCGGACTCAGCTTTCCTCTGCCTCCGAATCTGATAGTCCCTCGAGTAGGTGAGATCTTTAAGAATACGTGATCTCCAACCTGAAACTCTAAGGGTCGGCGGTGTGCATTCGCCCAATGCTTCTGTCGGTCTTGTGCTGCTCGAAGGTGTCCTTGGATCTTCTTTACCTTCTCTACCGTTCGAACAACCAACTCTGGTCCGAGAATCTGTCGCTCGCCTATATCACTCCAGCATACTGGAGAACGACACTTCCTGCCATACAACGCTTCATAGGGAGCCATCTGAATGTTCGCTTGATAGCTGTTGTTGTAGGAAAACTCGACCAAATGTAGGTGGTCCTCCCATGATCCTTCGAAGTCAAGCATGCACGCTCTCAACATGTCTTCTAACGTCTGAATGGTGCGCTCCGACTGGCCATCTGTTTGGGGGTGATACGCTGTGCTAAACTTTAGGCGAGTACCAAGGCTCTCCTGCATACTCCGCCAAAAGTAAGACGTAAATCTCGTATCCCTGTCAGACACAATGCTAACTGGCACTCCATGTAGGCGCACAATCTCCCTCATGTACATATCTGCTAAAGCCTCCGTCGATTGCCCAACTCTAAAGGGTAAAAAGTGTGCGGACTTGGTGAGTCTATCCACGATTACCCATACTGCATTGCGCCCACTAGGACTCCTTGGGAAGCCTGTAACAAAGTCCATAGTGATATGCTCCCATTTCCACTCCGGTATAGGAAGTGGTTGAAGCAATCCTGCAGATCTCTGGTGCTCGGCCTTGACTTGCTGACACACCAGGCACTTGGCCACAAAACATGCTATCTCTCTCTTCATTCCGTGCCACCAGTAGTACTGTCTTAGATCTCTGTACATCTTCGTGCCTCCTGGATGAATGGAATAGGTGGAACTGTGAGCCTCTGTCATCAATTCCTGCCGAAGTTCTCCATTTGGAACATAGAGACGATCTCCGCATCTCAGTGTTCCGTCTTCATGTATTCGCAGTCCTGTCTGTAATCCAGCCTCTGTCCTCTGTCTGAGCCTCTGAAATCTGGCATCTGTCGGCAGGGCAGCCTTGATTCTCTCTACCAGTGTCGATTGCAATTGGAAACTCGACAACTGTCCGTCTACTCCGGGTATGACAACCTCTATACCCATCTGCTCTAGATCTCTTAACAGATGTTGTTGGGTAGTCAAGAAGAATGCCATAGGTCTTCTGCTCAATGCGTCTGCTACTACGTTGGCCTTTCCCGGGTGGTACTGTAGCTCAATTTCGAAGTCTGTCATCACCTTGAGCCAACGTCTCTGCCTCTGATTAAGATCCTTCTGAGTGTAGACATATTTCAGGCTCTTATGATCCGTAAATATCTCCACTCTTTCTCCATATAGGTAATGCCTCCAAAGCTTTAAAGCAAAGATCACCGCGGCAAGCTCCAAGTCATGGGTGGGATAGTTCTTCTCATGTGTCCTCAACTGTCTAGAAGCATAAGCTACAACCTTTCCATGCTGCATCAAGACACATCCTAATCCTTTCCCGGACGCATCGCTGTAGATTACGAATCCTCCGGGTCCAGAAGGTATGGTCAAGATAGGTGCTGTAGTCAAACGTTTCTTCAGCTCATCGAATGCCTTCTGACACTCCTCCGTCCAAGTGAACTCCTGCTCCTTACGGGTCAAGCGGGTCATTGGCTCTGCAATCTTCACGAAGTTCTCTACGAACCTCCGGTAATATTTGGCAAGTCCTAGGAAACTCCTCACCTCTGAGACATTGGTAGGGGTTGGCCATGTCTCTACAGATGAAATCTTCGCCGGATCTACTGAGATACCGTCTCCTGAGATGACGTGTCCAAGGAAAGCGACACGATCTAGGAGAAACTCACACTTGCTAAGCTTGGCATAAAGTCTCTCTTTCCTCAGTGTCTCTAACACTAATCTCAAGTGCTCTTCGTGCTCCTCGTGGCTCTTCGAATACACCAAAATGTCGTCGATGAAGACTACCACGAATCGGTCTAAGTATTGGTGGAATACTCTATTCATCAAGTTCATAAATACAGCTGGCGCATTCGTTAGTCCAAAAGGCATCACTAAGAACTCGTAGTGACCATAGCGAGTCCTGAATGCTGTCTTTTGAATGTCTTCTCTTCGCACCTTCACTTGATGATAACCCGATCTCAAGTCGATCTTTGTGAACACTACTGCTCCTGTCAACTGGTCGAATAAATCGTCAATCCGCGGCAGGGGATACTTGTTCTTGATGGTCAAAGCATTAAGGGCTCTGTAATCAATACACATACGTACTGTTCCATCCTTCTTAGGCACAAACAATACTGGTGCTCCCCATGGCGATGCACTAGGACGGATAAATCCCTTGCTCTGCAACTCCTCCAATTGTAGCTTCAGCTCGTCTAACTCCTTCTTCGCCAATCGGTACACATTAGAAGATACCGGTGCTGCTCCTGGTACTAGCTCAATGGTGAACTCCACGTCTCTATCTGGGGGTAAGCCTGGCAATTCGTCGGGAAAAACATCCTCGAATTCAGCAACTATAGGTGGGGGCGCAATCTCCATAGCCATGCAAGTCCCAGCTGTCTGTCCTACTCCTTGTTCGACGGTCCCTCGCATGTACTCGAACTCCGGTTGATCTGGTGGTCTAAAAGTGACGCTACCCTTCCGGCAGTTCAGTATGGCGTTATACTGGCTTAACCAATCCATGCCTAACACAACGTCAAAGTACGGCATAGGCAATACCAAGAATCGCGCTCTCATCTCTCTACCACAAACGACTACCGAGCACGTTCTAATAGTGCTGGTAACCGGCACGATACCTCCTCCGGTAAGAATTTTCCAACTCTTAGGTAAGGGGGAAGTCGCTACTCTATGCATTGCTACAAATCTACTAGATATAAATGACAATGTAGCACCAGAATCAAACAATGCTGTCGCAGGTAAGGATGCGACTAAAATGGTACCTGTGATTGCTTCTCCTTCTGTTTCCTCTTCGGTGGTTGCTAAGGCAAAGGCCTGTCCCTGTCTCTGTCCTCCTGCCTGCTGTCGGGCACGATCAAACTGTGCCTGCTGTGGGGGCAAGGGTGGTCCCCTCTGGAATCCTCCGGGTGCTGGTGGACGCTGGCCTCCTGGTGGGGGTAGTATCCTCGGGGCTGGTGCGGCTGGCCTCTGTCCGGCCTGTGGGGCTGCCTCCCTGCGCTGTGGGCAATCTCTGGCAAGGTGCTGACTGGCTCCACAAATCATGCATGTCCCAAGTCTCTTTCGGCAGTCCTTCTCGAAGTGACCTCTCTTACCACAGAAGTGGCAAGTCGGGAGTTCCTGGTGTGGATATGGTGCTGCTCTCTGCTGTGTCTGCGCTCCTGGACGACGGATGGGTCCTCCTGCTCCGGGCTGTACTCTAGCTGGCGTGGTCGTGCTGGAACGTCTAGATCTTCTGACAATGGCCTCCTGGATCCTTGCCTCTGCTAGGACCTCCTCATAAGAAATCCTCGCCTGTGCGGTGGTATATCTCTGTAGCTCGAAATTGAGGCCGTGGTGGAATCTCTGAGCCTTCTCTAGATCATTGGGTATCAGAACGGCTCCAAACCTGCTAAGGCGGCTAAACTCTGCGTCATATGCGTCAACGGTCATATTCCCCTGTTCTAGATGTAGGAACTGGGAGTATAGGGCATTTCTGACTGTTGCCGGAAAATACTTCGCATTAAAGTACTCTAGGAACTGTTCCCAAGTCTGGTTCTTACCTACACTGCGCTCAATGGAATCCCACCAGTGATGGGCGTTGCCTTTTAGTTGGGCCCTCACTGCGGTCATCCAAAGGTCTGGTTGCAGTTGTGAGGCCTCTAATAGCATCTCCGTGTTGGCGATCCAATCGGAGATCTGTTCTGCAGTCTCATTGCCTGAGAAGGTATCTGGTCCCATCTGTCGGAACCATCTAACGGTGCCATCTGTCGGGGCTGGTGGAGGTGCTGGTGCTGGTGCTGGTGTCGTGACAGGTGTCCTCTCTAGTACTGCCATCAGACTCTGTCGTAATGTCTCTGTCTGCTGCCACTGTGCTTGTATCATTGCCTGGAAGAACTGAAGCATCTGTGGCTGGCCATCTAGCTGCGGCATCTGGGGCGGATAAGGTGGAGGTGGTGGTAGTGGAATCTCTGGTTGTGCAGTAGGCGTCTCCTCAGATGTCGGCCTCTCAGTCTGCGGCATCGGTATAGCTCCTGAAGTCTGGCCCTCATAATGTTGCGTGGGGATGGTCTGGGAAGTCTGTCCCTCAGGTGGTGGTGTAGGATCGCCCTGTGGTGTCTCGTGCCAATGTATCAGTGGTGTCTGCAGCGGGTGTTGCCCTTGGGGTACCTCATCTCCTTGAGTGGTGTTGTCTGGTACTGCGGCACGGGGTGCTCCTCGTCCACTGCGCAAATTCATCTTGCTGCAAGGGATAGAGCTTCATTAAAAGAGTACGAGAACAAACAAACAGGATGCAGATATTTTTAGAAGCAGTATGAAGCAAGTTCAAAGACGAAACAAAAGTGGATGAGACCTAACAAATTCTATCCTATTGCAGGCTCGCTGGGCATGTTACCATACCACAAGCGAAAAAGTAGACCTGCATGGGCCACCACTAAAACCATGTCACGCCCCAGTCCCAAAATATATGGAACCAGGCCACGTGGCAATAGCCAGCTGACACATCTCCGAGAATATCCCAATTTAATGGATCCACGAAGAGTGCTACGCTGTCCTATGATACTAACATGTCCAATATCAGTCAATAACAGGTAAACTAATCTCATCCACCATATAAAGAGCAAGAAACACTAAATAAACTGCTGGTTAATAAATACCAGTCTCAAGATATCATAGTACAACTAATGATGTCTGGTGGGAACAAACCCACTACTCTGACGAAATAAAGTACTAAAATGAGATATAAAAGAATGACTAGGGCATCGACTGGAAAGATAATGATGCACCCAATCTAGGCTGAAGGCCTACCAACTGGTCACGGAAACTCTGACGGCTGCACCTCCAACTCCTCGGCTGAAACGAATCTCGTCTCCTGTCCTGGGCCGTATACTGTGGGGTAGTAAGCCTCGTCTAAATCTGGAAAGGTACCAGGTCCTCAGAGGGACATAACAAGATACAAGAAAACAACATGCTATATATGAATACTGAATAAAATAAATACAATAAGGGTGTGCTAGCCATCTAAGTGAGTGCAATGTGAGGACAACGCTGGTGCGTATAGGTAGGTGTAGGCATAACGTCCATGCTCCGAAGAGAGTGGCATCTGTACAGTATATCGTCCATATCGCTCCGAAGAACGTGGCATCAGTATAAAGGGAAAGTTATTGGATCCGGGTTCCTCCGAACTACGGCTCCAATGTGTGTATCCCATACGCCTCCTAGTTGTCCTCCCCGCCCAATGTAGATACGCAAGTCGACTACTCGACGTACATACCATGAATCTATATGCCAAGTCACTAATTTATCCTGACTACATGCTAGCCGTGATGTAGGATGTACGCAACGATAGCTAGTCGAGTGCGCAAGCCCGCATCCCAATATGAATGTATCTCAGTGTGCGTGTAAGGTGTCAGGTCTCAGACAATCACAGAGTATCGTCCAATGGGTTGAGTCTGCTAAGATCTAAGTCCATCTATACTAATCATCGACGTAACCGTCGAATGCAACCGAGACAACTCGGACGCGCACAGTGGTACCAACAACAAGAATACAATACAACATATGCATATTTAATTTAGACAGTAAATATAGCAAGGTATCTTGCCTGTGTCCTGAAGCGGGGAATGCCAAAAGCTGGTTCCTGCAATATCTCCTGGCGGATCCAAAGTTCCTAAACACAAAATATAATATAGCAATCTAATATCAGTCACTAAGAGATACATAGGTAATTATGGCGTTGTTCCTAGGTATTGTTGCTAGTTTACTGCGGACCCAATACAGCGTCACATGTACACGTAGCTAGGGTGTACAGTGTTTTGTCTTTGGTCCACGTTCATCTTGCCACAATAATTTACCGAGTTAAGGTTTGCTAATGACTTCTACTCTACTTGGAAATATGTCTTTGATTTCCTTACTCAACAGGCTAGATTCATGCCCAGGGTCCAGGTGAAATACTGGTCGTTGATGTCAGGCTTCAAGATTGGGGCATTCACTAATTATTAGATGAGTTCTAATTTCTTGCTAAATGTCACCTCCATAAATATAAGTTGGGGTTAAATAAGTTGTGTCCAGAATATGACTCTCGCAATGACACGATACTCACATATGAACTCGACACAAGGGTACCGGTATTTACCTTGATGGCGGGCGAGGCTCTTCTCGTCGTCTGACCGTCTTCCGGTGAGTGGAACTTCGGTGTGGGTCGGCGAGCAACGTCAGCGGCAGCAGCTGAATCCGCAAGAGCAGGGATTGCAGCAGCAGTAGCCGCTCCGGCGTTGGCGTTGTCGGGTGGAGTCGCGCAGGGGCGGTCGTCCAGACGCGGGTCGGCGTTGGCTCGCGGCACTGCCTGGCCGGAACCGACGGGCTGGGGTGTGCGCCGGTCGTGGGGGTTCAGCGGGTTTGGGAGCAGCTTGGCCGAGGGATTCAGCGGGTTTGGGGAGCAGTTCGGCAGGGGGTTTCGGCGGATATGGGGGCAGGGAGAATATTGGTTTATTAGGGTTTTGCATGGGGGTTGGTATTTATAGGTGTTGATGGTGAATATGGGCTGCCTTGCGGGTGGGCTTGTCTTACCTGGTTGAGGTTGGTCCATGTAGCAGTACAAAGTGGCTTGGTCGGCTTGTTTGAAGTGGGATTGATCTCGAGTTTAAATTAAATTAGTAATTGCAAGGTGTTCTCTATGGTATGTTGCATAGCTAAGTCGAAACGAAATAACGAGTATCTATTTTTGCACAATGGTCAGAGGGGTAGTCTGGTATGTCTAAAAGATGTTCGTGACATTGGGTTGAAGGTACATGCTAGTGTGGCTTTCCAACCTCGTAGCCACGACGGGGTGAAATACGACCTATAGTTGTTGCACGATAATCCTAATTAAATCTAATTATCCCTAGTCTCTAGTTTTAAATTCCAAATAATTCCTAAATTGGTTGAGGGGGGGTTTACATGCGGCATCGTGGTTGTGCGGTCGTGGTGTCGACGGTGTCTCCGGCGGCTCCGGGATGGCATCGTCAGGTCGGCGGTGGCGTGGCTAGGTCGAGGGAGTTGTGGAGTGGTTAGGGTTTGCTAATGATACAACTTATATAGAGAGAGAGACAGCGGGGGGGTGAGCCCGCTCGCGCAGTAGGGGGTAATTTAGCATGCTGCCGCTGTTTCTGTTATATATACGGCGGGTAGGAATAAGTTATGGGTTAGGGTTTGATAAGTTGTGATGGTATATATAGAGGTAGATGGGAGCAAGGGGTTCTCAAACGCGCCGGGGGGGCTTATGTGCTGCGGCTGCTGCTGCTTATTTGCATTTGCGGGCGGGTAGACTAAGGAATCAAGGCGGGTTTGGGTTCAAGTGGTTAACGGGTTTTGGGTAGACCCATTAGGAATTTATTTCTTTTTCTTTTTCTTTCTTTCTTATTCTTTCTTTTATTCTAATTTCTATTTCAAATTTCTTTTCTATTCTTAATAAATTCTATATATATATATATATATATATATATATATATATATATATATATATATATATATATTTTTTTTCCTATATGAAAAAATATATATATATATATAATAAATTCTAAAAATTATTATTAGCATATACAATAAATTTATCAACGGGCCATAGGGTCTCCTACATGGAATAAATTAGGAAAATTTTATAATGACTCCATAAATTCCCTAAATGCACAAACACCTAAAATAAAAATTAATAAAAAATTTATTTCCTCTATTTAGCTCATAATTACTACAATTCAATTATTAATTAATTAAAAAGGTAAAAATATGATTTTTAGAATTAGGGGTTTTACACAAACCCAATACCTTGGGTATCCCCAATACCTTGGTACTTACCTTGGTATCTCAAGGTAATACCCAAATACTGGTTATACTATCTACCCATATATATATATATATATATATATATATATATATATATATATATATAAGTAAATATTTTCCTAATTGCTACTTGTATTATACTATATGTATAATAATTATTATAGCATATATATATATATATATATATATATATATATACCTATTAATATAAAATCTGCCAAACTGTCGCTAAAAACCCTGCCCGCTGTCACTGAAGACTGATGTTGATGCTAATACACTGTTGTTTTAGTGACAGATTCCTGCAGTTGTCGCCAAAAACCGTCGTTGTAGCTTCTGATACGGTGCTGATACTCTGCAATATCAGTGACAGATACCTGTAGTTGTTGCTAACTGCTGTCACTATAGGGTTGTTGCTGCTGCTGTGCGTTTATTGCTGCTGCGACACTTGCTGTTGTCGCTAAAGCGGCTGGTGCTGCTGCTATTTCTGCTTGCTGTTGCTATTGTGACGCTCTTTTCCGCTGTTGTCGCTAATAAAAATATATGTTTATATATACAATATATATCTAAATACCATATATATAACCCACAATATATATATATATATATATGCAATATGAATATAAAACTATTAGTAACTATACATACACTCATACATAGTAAATTGTAAAAAATACCACAAAATACTACATAGTAACATACACACATATACATAGTGATACATATATATATATATATATATATATATATATATATATATATATATATATATATATATATATATATATATATATATATATATATATATACATATAATCATATATATATATATATATATATATATATATATATATATATACATGTAGAAGAATAGTTACATACAATATATACACCTATAGTATATACATAGATCTAAGACACAACATTACATAAATATATATACCATATTATATATATATATATATATATATATATATATATATATATATATATATATATATATATATATATATACACAACTAGTATATACGCACGTGCGTTGCACGTATTTCATATTACTTGAAAAAAAAAAAATAGTTCATTAAAAGAGCAAACGACAATTTCTTAATTTTATTATAGGTGGAAATATAATAGCCAGAGCATAAAAGTTGGGAGAAATTAAATGACGGGAATAGGAAATGTTTCTCTTATCTCTTGGGTTCATGTGCCTACTTTGCATGTATTCTTTATTAACTTTTATTTTATTCTCCAAACTACCTCCTTTGCATAAATGCATATCTTTGTTTTATTAAGTATCATTCCCCAAGTTGCCTTATGCATGCATACATACATTTAATACGTATTTAATTACTGTTTTTAATTACTTAGATATCCTTATCAATGTTAATACATATTGAAATGTAATGAAGGGTATTTTTGGAACGAAATTTTTTCACGGTGAAGCCTAGTTTTGGCATTATATAGTAGAATAGATTACATTCTCTATGAAATAAGAACACAAGATCATAGATCTATAATTAAATTGCACACACATGGAACGTATCACTCCGTATCCCACTAGATCTAGGATACGCTTGCGACACGAGTCCACCACACATCCAAACGTACCCCGAAGGACACGAACAAGTCATATATATTATTTATGAATAATACGAAGAGTCAAATACAAATCTACGTGTCCGTGTTAAAATATGACATGTACAAAGTTCCATATCGGAGAAAAACTCCCAAATCAACACGTATCACCAAATTATTGGGATACGACCTACATGTACCCAATTGTGAATACGACACTAGCCCCAAACACACAAGCACATGTCAAATTGATCTATAGGACCAATTGACACACACAACAAATGTCAATCTCAAAATTTTCCTAAAATTGATACAAAAAGTATCATAACTTTCTCAATATGCCTCCTATGAACACAAAACCAAATCCTATGGGTAGCCTATGCATATGGGTTAATTTTTCATGGTTAAATGTCATATTTAGAAGCTAAATTAAGGGAAAAACTGAATTATACCTATTGGGAGATGGATTCCCAATACAACCTCCAAATATGATGAAATTGGCCTCCAACTTGTAGATCCTTGCTTCTCTTTGTAGATCCTTGGTTCCTCCGTCTAGATCCTTGCTCTACTAGCCTCCAATGGTGATTTTGGAAGGAATTAGGATAAAATTTGGTAGGAAAATGAAGTGGGATTGAAGGAATTTGGTTGAAAGAATTTCTAGATCTAGTTTCCAAATAAAAAGAGGAGAGAGAATTAAATTCCTCCCCTCTAAATAGGCCAGCCCCCTTTCCCCTTCCTCAAGCTACTATGAATTGTCCAATATACCCCTTAGGGCCTCTCATGAAGAAATAATTAAGGAGGGAAGCTTCTAGTCTAATGGTTTAATTAATTTAATCTATCTCCTTAACAATGGGCTTTCTAAATTGGCTAAAATCTATCGTCTAAACTAAATTAGTTAGGTCCACTAACACAAGTCCAAAATAAATAACTAACATCTAATAACAATTAAATAATACAACAAATAATTATTTATCATGCA
>JAYESA010000012.1:100194274-100204274 GCA_036927795.1 Iris macrosiphon | reverse complement strand
ATAATTATATACAATACACAATTTATCAAATAAAAAAACCCCTATTTTCTAGAATTGGGTAGTGACAAGCCTACCCTCCTAAAAATAATTTTATCCTCGAAATTAAAATACGAAACTAGGACAGAAATGCAAGAAAAAGAACCATACCTCAGGGCTCGAAAAGATAGGGGTATCGCTTGCGCATTTCATCCTCCCTCTCCCATGTCGACTCACCTGAAGAGTGATGCCTCCAAGCGACGCGAACCAAGGGAATAGTCTGGTTCCTCAACACCTTCTTCCGTCGATCCAGAATCTCCATCGACTCTGGATAACTAAGAGTAGGGCCCACCACGATCGCTGAGTGATCCAATACGTGACTGGGATCTGCCAGGTACCATCTAACTATGACACGTGGAACACATCATGAACTCCCTCTAGCGTAGGCGGCAAATCTAGCCTATACGCCACGGCGCCGACCCTCTCAAGGATGCGGAAGGGTCCGACGAAACGTGGGCTAAGCTTCCCGCCTCCACCGAAGGGAATAGTGCCCCGCGTCAGAGAAATCCTCAAGAATACCAGATCTCCAACCTAGCACAAATAAGGTCTCTGCACTTAGTCTAAAACAAGCAATCACAAGCAAACACAAGAACAAAATCTAAATTCTAAGCTATACCTCAAACTCCAAAGGTCTCCGGTGGCTATCGGCCCAATGCCGCTGCCTGTCCTGCGCCACCCGAAGTCTATCTCTAATGATCTTGACCTTCTCCTCTGCATCAACCACCATCTCTGGGCCAAGCAAAGCTATCTCGCCTACATCATCCCATGATAACGGAGTGTGACACCTCCGTCCATACAATGCCTCGAATGTTGACATCTCGATACTGGCTTGGTAGCTGTTGTTGTAAGCAAACTCTACCAAGTGCAAGTGATCCTCCCAAGAGCCTCTGAAATCCAAAACATAAGTACGAAGCATGTCCTCAAGTGTCTGGATGGTCCTCTCTGACTGACCATCTGTCTGTGGGTGATACGTACTACTAAACTTGAGTTGGGTACCCAAGCTATCCTGCAGACTACTCCAGAAATACGAAGTAAAGCGACTGTCCCGATCTGATACTATACTCACAGAAACTCCATGCAGTCTGACTATTTGGTGCACATACATCTCTGCTAGTCTCTCTGTAGACGTACCCACTTTGAATGGTAGAAAGTGGGCCGATTTGGTCAACATGTCCACGATGACCCAAATCGCATCCTTCCCGCCTGGAGAACGAGGAAGTACAAAAACAAAATCCATGGTCACATGCTCCCATTTCCACTCCGAAATGGGTAACGGCTAGAGCAAACCTCCTGGCCTCTTCCTCTCCGCCTTCACCTGCTGGCACACTAAGCATCGGCATACGAAATGCGCTACCTCCCGCTTCATCCCGTACCACTATACATGCTCTCTCAGATCTATATACATCTTGTTGGCACCTGGATGTATAGAGTACTGGGATCGATGCGCCTCCTGAAGAACCTCCTCGCACAATAAACCACTCGACACATACAACCTGGTAACGTGCCGCAAAGAACCATCATTAGCAATGGTGAAGTCATCTGACAATCCAATCTGAACCTGTGCCCTGATGCTCCTCAGGGACTTATCCTCAAACTGTGTAGCCCTGATCTAGTCTACCAACTCTGACTGAATCTGCAGTCCCCACATCTGTATCTCAACTCCAGGCACTATCACCTCAATGCCCAAGCTCTCTAGATCTGCCAGAAGATAACGATCTGTAGTCAGGCACATAGTGACCGGATACCTGCTTAACGCATCTGCAACTACGTTCGCCTTCCCTGGATGGTGTTACGACCCGATTTCGTAGAATCGTTGGGGCGTCCCCCGAATCGTGATGCCGTGCGGGCCTGGGGTTGTGCCCGGACAAGGCTAAAGTATTTTTCATAACGAGCACATATTCAGAGTACGCAGATAAATTGAAACACAGATTTAAAACATGGAAAAGTTCTCTTTATTGATAATGAACATCTATTATAAACTCCTGAACGAGTCAGCTAATATGCCGAACAGCTTACAAAAGTCTTGACTCAAAATGAGATAGCAGTCCTGTACATTATATCCCTTTACTAAACTTTAAAAGATATAGACCTCCAGGCTGGAGGACGGCTTTGCCACGGAGCTGCATTTGTGTATGAAGAGTTGCAGCTTCTGACTTCAAAATGCTTCAAGGGTGCGGTGAAGATGCGCCAACAGCTGGACTGGATCGGGAAGACGACTTCGGCTCCTCGCTCGGTTCACCTTGGTGCAGAGAACCTGTTTCAACGAGGGTCAGCATATCGAAACATACTGGTAAAGGTGAGCTAACCGAACTATACCAATCAACACGTTATTTTAATGAAGTATGCATATTTTGTGGGTTTCTATCTTGTCTTAGTTTATTTACAAGTAAGCAGCATATAGAATTTACTGAAATGAACGTGCCACCGTTTGGTGGATTTTACCTGTCCGTCTGAATGACCTGCACAATACTTACCATGCCTTCCCTGCCACGAAGACACAAGTTAGTATGCAACAGGCTTAAATATATACAGGGATCACTGGCATGATGCCACAAAGGGACGGGTTATAGTCTCGGGACAAGAATGATATGCAACGCAGGTGGCGAGCCCCGCTACATAGCATCCCGTCCATGACAAACGACTATACGAACTCTTCCGCCCAGATCAGATCAGACCCAGTGCCATGGCGGCCGTCCACGGAAGCCAAAATACCTTATGCATAAGTTGTCTGTGATCAAGCACATTTAGTTCAAATTATTTTAAACGAATTTCGAACGAATAGGAGGAAGCTCCATAGCCAAACAGTTTTGCATAGTCTTACTGATCAATCTATGCCAAATTAAAGTGTGTTCCATATACATAGCACAATTTATAGAAGAAACATGTATTCTAACTAAAATTGAAACATATGTTGAACATTCCAAACGAATAAGCATGCAGTGTAAGTAATCGTTTCCAAGTTGAATGACAAGCAATACAAACCAAGTATATTCCCATTTTATCTTGGTATGTTTTATTATTACTTGGTATCGTTTGATTGGGGCAAAGAAGTGTGCACGATTTTAGGGTGTGAAGCTTGGAAGCAGGGCTAGCTAATTGGGATGGTAGCCACTCACTTAGAAGTTGGAAAGGAGAAGGAAAGAGGTGCTTCACGACTCCGCTCGTAAGCCGCCTACTGCTTGTTCACCTGCACACGAACAGCTCGATTAATACTTCTTCCTCTCTTTCCAATGTCGGAATTGAAGTGCAGTTCAATGAACGAAAATAATGAAAACCATCGAAATCGTTCAAGAAAAATAAGCAAATCCCAAAATCAACTCAAAGTACGAAAGCAACAAGCGACATAGAAAACTGAGGCAATAAAAGATAGCAGCGGAGAGGTCCCTCCTGACTCTGCCGCTAAGTCGATCCCGGGGGCGCAGTCCACTGAATATGGGAATCGATTCCGAAGAAACAAATCCATAACGAGGACGAGTTCTTAATTTAATCTATCCCGATCGAATGATACCGTCTTGTGTTTCTTAGCCGCGCTCCTCGAATAGGAGGAACGGGGCGCTACATCCTACCCAACCAATTGGAAGTTTCGTCCCGAAACTTAGGAATAGAACCAACCGTTAGGGATTATTTTGTTGCTGACGGCGATCCGGGAGCGGACAGTTTCGAATCAAGTGTCCGTTTCTGCCACAGTTGTAACAAGACCCATTCTTCAAGTAACAATTAACGATGGTGTGCCCCGGCCTGTGGCAGTGCTCACAACACACTCCTGCATTTGTCTTGTTCCGACCACCATTGTTTTGATGCTTTACAGCGTTGTTTCCTCTCTCGTTGCCTTAGCGTTTGTGATTGTAGGTATGCACAGCGCCGGTGGAAACGTGAGGATACTGTGGTTCAAGTGATAGGGCGTGATTCATTACTTCACGCATTATCCCGTACTGATTATTGACCACGTGCGCATGGATGGCAGGGCATAGTCCACCTTCAAACCTTCTGGCTCGACTCGCTGCATCAGGTAAATAGGCCCTAGCGAATTTGGAGAGTCGGTTGAATTCGACGGAGTATTGCTTAACTGTCATACTGCCCTGCCGCAGCTGTACGAGCTCGTTTTCGATTTGATGTTGTACTGGAGGGGGTATAAACTCCTCTTCAAACGCGGCACAAAAAGTCGTCCACGAGATTGCCTCCTCTCCGTGATCAAATTAGAGAGATCGTCGATGCACGTTCCACCAATCGTGCGCGTTGAGGCAGAGCTGAAGTTGCGAGCAGGCGATGCGCTTCTCTTCGGGACCTCTAACAGAGCGAAGTAATCTTTAAGCTCGGATAGCCAATCTAGAGCTACCATCGGGTCCTCAGTCCCGTTGAATGGGGTGTTGCAGACTTTCTTCAAATGGCCCAAGTTGAAGGCAGTCACGTCCCTCGGCCTTGGGATTTGAGGCGTCTCTACTTCAAGCACGGGCTGTTCCACCGGAGTCGTTGTTGTTGCGGCGGAATGGTTGGCAGCCAAAGTCTGAACAATTTGTTGCAGGGTATCCACCTGCTTTTGTAGGACTGAGAATCGGGTCTCTAGATTGCTTTCGAACTTGGCTTGGCGAGCATCGTCTCGTTGTCGTTGCGATTCTAACATTTGCATCACCCGCTCAAGCGGGTCGACTTGAGACATGCCTCATTGGCTCTGAGAGCTTCCCGAAGTGCCCGAACAACTTTCTTGTGTTTCGTTCGGAGCTTGCGCTACAGATTGCACTGGTACCATTCCTTCAAAAGAAGGTAAATTATATTAGAATCATAATGTATTATGGACTTATTGCATGAACGTATCTCATTTTGGCCTAGCGAGTTCAAGAGTTCGCACAGGAATTTGATCGTTAAAGGAACTTTTCCAGTACGAAGTCTAAGGAACTTGAATCTGTGCTCTGATACCATTATGTCACGACCCGATTCCGTAGAATTGTTGGGGCGTCCCCCGAATCGTGATGCCGTGCGGGTCTGGGGTTGCGCCAGCACAAGGCTAAAGTATTGTTCATAACGAGCACATATTCAGAGTACGCAGATAAATTGAAACACAGATTTGAAACATGGAAAAGTTCTCTTTATTGATAATGAACATCTATTATAAACTCCTGAATGAGTCAGCTAATATGCCGAACGACTTGCAAAAGTGTTGACTCAAAATGAGATAGCAGTCCTGTACATTATATCCCTTTACTAAACTTTAAAAGATATAGACCTCCAGGCTGGAGGACGGCTTTGCCACGGAGCTGCATTTTTGTATGAAGAGTTGCAGCTTCTGACTTCAAAATGCTTCAAGGGCGCGATGAAGATGCGCCAACAGCTGAACTGGATCGGGAAGATGACTTCGGCTCCTCGCTCGGTTCGCCTTGGTACGGAGAACCTGTTTCAACGAGGGTCAGCATGTCGAAACATACTAGTGAAGGCGAGCTAACCGAACTACACCATTCAACACATTATTTTAATGAAGCATGCATATTTTATGGGTTTCTATCTTGTCTTAGTTTATTTACAAGTAAGCAGCATATAGAATTTACTGAAATGAACGTGCCACCGTTCGGTGGATTTTACCTGTCCGTCTGAATGACCTGCATAATACTTACCATGCCTTCCCTGCTACGAAAAGACAAGTTAGTATGCAACAGGTTTAAATATACACAGGAATCACTGGCATGATGCCACAAAGGGACGGGTTATAGTCTCGGGACAAGAATGATATGCAACGCAGGTGGCGAGCCCCGCTACATAGCATCCCGTCCATGACAAACGACTATTCGAACTCTTTCACCCAGATCGGATCAGCCCCAGTGCCCTGGCGGCCGTCCGCGGAAGACAAAATACCTTGTGCATAAGTTGTCCGTGATCAAACACATTAGTTCAAATTATTTCAAACGAATTTCGAACGAATAGGAGCAATCTCCATAGCCAAACAATTTTGCATAGTCTTACTGATCAATCTATGCCAAATTAAAGTGTGTTCCATATGCATAGCATAATTTATAGAAGAAACATGTATTCTAACTAAAATTGAAACATATGTTGAATATTCCAAACGAATAAGCATGCAGTGTAAGTAATCGTTTCCAAGTTGAATGACAAGCAATACAAACCAAGTCTATTCCCATTTTATCTTGGTATGTTTTATTATTACTTGGTATCGTTTGATCGGGGCAAAGAAGAGTGCACGATTTTACGGTGTGAAGCTTGGAAGTAGGGCTAGCTAATCGGGATGGTAGCCACTCACTTAGAAGTTGGAAAGGAGAAGGAAAGAGGCGCTTCACGACTCCGCTCGCAAGCCGCCTACTGCTCGTTCACCTGCACACAAACAGCTCGATTAATACTTCTTTCTTTCTTTCCAATCTCGAAATTGAAGTGCAGTTCAATGAACGAAAACAATGAAAACCATCAAAATCGTTCAAGAAAAACAAGCAAATCCCAAAACCAACTCAAAGCACGAAAGCAACAAGCGACATAGAAAACCGAGGCAATAAAAGATAGCAGCGGAGAGGTCCCTCCTGACTCTGCCGCTAAGTCGATCCCGGGGGCGCAGTCCATTGAATATGGGAATCAATTCCGAAGAAACAAATCCATAACGAGGACGAGTTCTTAATTCAATCTATCCTGATCGAACGATACCGTCATGTGTTTCTTAGCCGCGCTCCTCGAATAGGAGGAACGGGACGCTACAGATGGTACTGCAACAATATGTCGAAGTCTTTCATCAACTCCAACCATCTCCTCTGCCTCATGTTCAGCTCTTTTTGGGTAAACACATACTTCAAGCTCTAGTGGTCTGTGAAGATCTCCACATGCTCTCCGTATAAATAGTGTTTCCACAACTTCAGAGCAAAGATGACCGTTGCCAACTCCAAATCGTGGGTAGGGTAGTTCTTCTCATGAGGACATAATTGCCTAGAAGCATAGGCAATCACCCTCCCATTCTGCTGTAACACACAATCCAGTCCCTTCCCCGATGCATCACTATAGATAGTGAAACCTCCAGATCCTGATGGCAATGTCAACACTGGAGCTGTCGTCAACCTCCTTTTTAGCTCATCAAAGGCGATATGGCACTCCTTTGACCAAACAAACTCCATGTCCTTCCGAGTCAGCCTGGACAACGGCTCTGTAATCCGGGAAAAATCTTGAACAAATCTCCTGTAGTAACCTGCCAGTCCCAGGAAACTCCTGACCTCGGCTACTGAACTCGGAGCACTCCATGCCTCAACTTCCATAATCTTTCTCGGATCCACCGAGATCCCCTCTCCAGTCACCACATGACCAAGGAATTCAACCTTCTCAAGGAAGAACTCACACTTCGAAAGCTTTTCATAAAGCTTCTCCTTTCTGAGAGTCTCCAGCACTATCCTCAGATGCTCCTCGTGCTCCTCTGGGGTCTTCGAATACACCAAGATATCATCTATAAACACCACCACAAACCTGTCCAGATGTTGATGGAGCACCTTGTTCATAAGATTCATGAACACTGCCGGGGCATTAGTCAACCCAAACGGCATCAACATGAACTCATACTGTCCATATCTGGTTCGAAAAGCTGTCTTCGGAATATCCTCCTTCCTGACCTTTACCTGGTGGTAGCCTGTCCTCAGATCAATCCTGGAAAGCACCCTCGCTCTGCTCAACTGGTCAAAAAGATCATCAATACGCGGCAGCGGATATTTGTTCTTGATTGTGAGGTTGTTCACTGTTGCTGACTCTATAGACGTGCTGGGATATCGGCTCCACGCCTAGCACCAAGTCTATAGAGAACTCCACATCTCTGTCCGAAGGTAACCCTGGCAACTCCTCCGGAAAGACATCCATGTACTCCTCTATCAGTGGATGTAGCAACCTCGGCTCTACCACCAGGTCTCCGCAGAAGACTCCATCGCTCTGCTTCACTGCTCCTCTGGCAAACTGAAACTCTGGCTCACTCGGTGGACTAAACAATACTCTGCCTCTATGACAATCTATACTAGCACAATGCATACTCAACCAATCCATCCCGAGTACAATATCGTAGCTCGGAAGTGGCATTACGAGTAGTCACACACTCAACTCCCGGCCTCCCATGGTAACTCTCCGGTCTCTGCAGACATCACTGACTAGGATGATGCCACCCCCGTTCGTGATCTTGCAGAGTCTAGCTAAAGGTTCAGCAATAAGATGGTATCTAACAGCAAAAGATACAGACACAAAGCTATGGGAAGCACCAGAATCAAATAAAGTAAATGCTGGAATAGAATCAAGAAGAACAGAACCTGAGTTCACATCACCAATGGGCTCGACCTCGTCTACGATCAGGGCAAAAGCTCGCCCTTGCTGTCCTCCTCGGTGCTGCTGCTGGTGCCGAGCAAACCTCTACTGCTGAGTCTGGAAAGGCTATCCTCTCTGCTATGCTGCAGGTGCTCTGGCTGGTGCCCTCTGAGCGGCTCCTCCGCCCTGAGCTGTACGAGCAAGTACTGAAGGGCAATCTTTCAGCTGGTGATCTGCTGTGCCACACAACAAATATCTGCCCAGCCTCTTTCTGCATATGTCCCATCCGTGCCCTGGCTTCCTACAGAAAGGGTAAATGATGGGCTGCCTCTGGCCCTGCTGTTGTCCCTGCCTCTGCTGCTGGGGCACCTGCCGGAAGGGCGCACGACCCTGACCCTGGTGCTGCTGGGTCTGCTGGAATGGCCTCTTGGCTGAGCCTGCAATGCTGCCTGCTCCCGAAGCATCTCTGCTACTCTTGGTCTTCAGCTCCAAGTCGTCCTCAGCCCTCTGAGCGTAGCTCACAATCTGCTCGAAGGTCGCCTCGCGGTCGCTCCTGGTCAAGGACTTGACCGCCATGAAAAAACCCTTGCGGAACTTCCGCGCCTTCACTGCCTCAGACAAACCCTCAACAAATCTGTCCGGACGGTAAAACTCTGCTGCATACTCGTCCACTGGCATACTCCCCTAGACGAGCGCCTCAGACTGGCTCTCTAAAGCACTGAGAGCCATATCCGGGAAGAACTTCTCATTGAAAAGATTCTTAAAAGCCTCCCAAGTCAATCCCGGTACTGCTATCCGCGTATCTGTGCGGTACCAAGTAAGGACAAGATCGAACATCTGGCTGCCCGCTGCCTCGATCTGCATACTGGCTGGGATCAACGCCAGCCTAAAGATACCCTCTATATGCTCGATCTAGTCATCCGCGTACAGGATCCCCTCTGTACCCCGGAACTCCATGGGCCGCATCCTCTGGGAGTCGATAATAGTGCCCGGCCTAGGATGCTGAGCCTGCTCTGCCTGTGGCTGGATCTGAACCACTCTATCCACCGCTGTCATAGCCACCTGATGAGCATTCTCAATGCCCATCCTCATAACATCCACCTGGCGGTGCTGCGCGTCCATCATCTCTTTGAAGAATGCGAACAACTGCGTGGCATCAACTGGTGCAGGCGGTGGTGGAGGAGGTACCACCGGAACAACTGGGGTAACTCTCGGATCGATGGGAGTAAGAGGATCTCCGAGAAAAATAGACGCTCCCTCAACCGCAGGAGTGGCGAGGGGAGCGGTAGCAGCTGCCGAAAGTCGAGCAGGACGAGAGGTGGCAGACCTCTCGGTGGCAGCTGCTGGAACGGTACACTGAGACAGTATCTTCGGAGGCATCCTGAACACAGATCAAAAGAAGTCAATACAGTGCAAGAAACGATATCATCAAAGAAGGACAGTAATATTGCAAAAGAAAATAATTTCAGGAAAATTAAAGATAGCAAAAGAAATCAAAAAGAGTCCTAGTTGTCATTGAGCACACTCTCTCTCAACCTATATCCTATAATTGTAGGTAAACCTAAAAACTAGACCTGCATGGGCCATCACCAAAAATGTATCAAGACCCACACCCGAAAATCGGGCATGAGTCATGGGTACGTCCAGCCTACGCCGCAGAATCGGCGGTAGAACGCTGTAAGTTCTAGGCCATAATCTATCTCAC